>JABSTQ010010617.1:0-463241 GCA_013358835.2 Ixodes persulcatus
GACAAGTTCGCTGTAACACCTTAACGCTTTCTTGTTTCGTGGCGCTGGGTCTTGGGAGGTGTTGTGCGCTGGAGCGGCGACAGAGAACGTACCGGCAAGCCCAGGGTTCAGCTTGAAGCCGGTGGGTCGGCGGCGGCGTTGGCACGGCGTTGGCACGGCGTCGGCGTCTGGGGTGGCGTGTTGGAATGGACTTGGCAGCTGTGGTCTTGACGCGTGCTCCGCAACACGTGCACCTGCTTTCAACTGGGGTGAAGGCGTCGTGGGAGCTCGAGGTCAGGCCAGGTGGAAGCCTTGAAGAACCCGGGTCTGGACGCCCGGCGGTTCCCTTCCACACGCTGGTCTGCCCGCTCGAACACACTCCATTTTCTGTTCTCCGCCTTCCTTCTCTTTTTTTCTTTCTCGATGCAGGGCGCGTGGCACGCGCCACGAGGATGACGCGCGCGCACACACACACAGTTCGTCGCGTGGACAACGCGGCAGGAAGATGACCCGGCACGCGCACATACACACCGTCGAAATCCGCGCACGTTACAGTAATACATATACATACAAAATACACTGAAAAAGACAAAAATAATTAAATCTAAAAAACGCAATCAAGTTGTCAACGCCGAGGTAAGGCAATGCGAAGGGAGAGCAGCCGGCAAAAAAACTGCATTAGTCCTATAGGCAGCTAAGGATTTATTTGTGATCGCGGTTACAAAGCACCGGCGACGTACGCCACATGAAGTTGGCTAAATAAAATTCTCGCCCCGAGCGAGCGCATGAATGACTTCTTTCCACTTTCCTACCTCTGCAATGCAAAAAAGAGGGTCGCGGGTCTATAGCCTAGGCGACACAAATATCGATAAGCGATTGGTTATGGCAGTACAATATTGATCAGCTTATACCAAGACATCACCAATGTTGGAAAACTCTAGGCTTTGACAGTTTAATATTAACCAGCTTAAGCCAGCGTATATTCAATATCGGAAAGCCATTGGCTCTGACAGTCCAATATTGTACAGGTTATGCCGGCGTATATCCAATATTGGAAAGCTATTGGCTTTGACAGTCCAATATTGGACAGCTTATGCCGACGTATATCCAATATTGGAAAGCTATTGGCTTTGACAGTCCAATATTGGACAGCTTATGCCAGCGTATATCCAATATTGGAAAGCTATTGGCTTTGACAGTCCAATATTGGACAGCTTATGCCGGCGTATATCCAATATAGAAAAGCTATTGGCTTTGACAGTCCAATATTGTACAGGTTATGCCGGCGTATATCCAATATTGGAAAGCTATTGGCTTTGACAGTCCAATATTGGACAGCTTATGCCGGCGTACATCCAATATTGGAAAGCTATTGGCTTTGACAGTCCAATGTTGATCAGCCTATGCCAACGTATCACCAATATTGGAAAACCATTGGCTTTGGTAGTCCAATATTGTCCAATGTGATTCCAATATTGGAAAACCTATGGCTCTGTTGGGCCATTGTTGGGCCATTCTTTGCCACTTCAAACCCAATGTTGGCCCAATACTGTGTGCTGCCTGGGATTGGACAATACTGGAGGTGCGACCATCGTTGCACTCGCCCAACTGTTTGCAAGTGCACTCGCCAAGTTGTTTGCAAAAAGGAAGGTACACAGACACTATGGATATTTTTGAAATCTCCTAAAAGTTTATTACACACAGCCTTTTCTGCAGAGAAGTACAAACTAAGCGATTTGTAATATGTGAAGAGGTACTACTCAGCTGTTATACAACTGAGAACATTGCAAAGCAAACAACTACCGGGGTAATTGTTGCGTAGTGTCCAGTCTCCCGACAGCTGGCAGAATTTTTTCCCCGAAATTCTACCGGTAATCGCCCCTCACTGGCAGTGCAATCAGTTCATCGAACGACATTTCATCGACAGATCGTTTCATCAACACACGATGTTTCATAAAAAAATCCTCAAAATAGCATTTTTTTCTCTTTTGCAAAGAATTGTTGCAGACTTACCATGAAGCGGCGTGAAAGGTTGGGCTGGTTCAGTGAGCACGCGCCTCAGGATTACACGCGCTTTGAAATGCCCCTAGAGCGTGAAATTCGTGTAACAAATGTCGAGGAAACGTTGCGCCTCAGGACTACACGCCCGACGAAATGCCCCTACAGCGTGAAATTCGCGTAACGAATGCCGATGAAACGTGAATGTTGACGCAACGCGTATTCACGAAAAGGTGGCCACAAAACGTGTTTTCTCAAAACGCAGGGTGAATAATGAAGTCAGTATTCTACCTGCAGTTTTGACATTATTTCAGACAGATAATGGCAGGCGACTGTCGGTAAGATTGCAGGAAGATTATTCTCCCGGCTGCCAGGAGATAGGCACTGACTAGTTCTAGAGGTTATCCGGAAGAGTATGCCCGTAGAAGAACGGACAATGATCATCAAGTAGGTTGCAGCGCACTTACGTTGAAAATACCGGACTTGAAAGATGTAATGCGAGGTAGATGTCGACACGGGCACTGCAGACCAACCACACAAACACAAAAACATGAAGGAAGTGATCCGTGACGATTCAACACGATGTAGCACACGCTGCCGTTTGCCGAACCGAACACTAAACGATTCACAAGAATGTCTTGTGCTTCTTTGAATAAATCGATACGGGTAGGACTTTTCGAACGAGATACCATTTACCACAGAAGCGAAATTCACAGCAGGCCCGCAGGCCGCATCGCACGCGAAACTAGGTCCGGTCTTCATAGACATTCCGGGTTTGTCAACCGCTAATGCGTCATCCGTCAAACCACGTGATCACGCTTCTGCCGTGTCCCGCGCACAAAGAGCGAATTCAAGCGATAAAAAGTATACGGTTCATTGGTCCGGCGAGTACGCACCGTCTACCATGCCTTCAGCTTAGGGAGAGAGAGAAAACGAGAGAAGGAGTAGAAAGGAAGCAGGCCAGAACGGGGGTGCGCTTAAAAAAGCTAATCTTCAGGGGCATCTCAACAATGAACACAGCGAGTTGATTTGTCACTTGTACCCAAGGTTGATAGTTCAGGGGATGTTATGCGAGGCCTTGGGCTGGCAGGTTCCGTGCTCTGCCTTATCACCAGCTTCGATACTGTAGTCACGTGACCCTAACCGGAGACACGATTGGCCTAAAACACACATAGCGTCTACCCTGCTGTCAATACCGATTGAACAGGACAGCTCTTTGAAGGCCAGCTTTTGAACTTCTAAAGGAGCTGTCCAGCCCAAAAATGATTCTAAACGGGGCAGTTTGAAGATACTATGTTTTACGTCGTACAACCCACATTATTATTTAGAATGAAGAACTTAGCGCGACTATTTTTTTGCGCAAGATGTACACAAATAAATAAATAAATATATATAAATATATATCTACTTTTATAAATAAATTTAAAATCATTTCTACACTGTTAGGTTCGCGTTTCTAAACTTCAAAATTTTTCACGAACGTGTTACACATAAAAGACACCATGGACAGCACATCGTCGGACTTTCAACACACGATGAATCGCCGACGCTAGCAGACAGAAGGTTGCGATGCTGCGTGGAAGGTTTCTGAAAGATGCTGCGTAGGGTATACGCCAGGCGCAACGGCTTCGCGACCGTTCGAAGGGCAGAGGATTCGCGACGACAAAGTAGCGTCTTGCAACTTCAGTAAGCTAACGGGGCTCGAGAGTCGCACGCTCACATTTCCGCAGAGCCAGCGCGGCCGGCCAGATCGAGGCGAAGTGTGCTCTCGCGACACGATTGCTACGTCGTTGCTCTGCCTACACTGATGATATCTGCACTGGCAGTCGAAGCAGCCCTCTCGAGACTTCATTCGAGTCCAATAGACGACTTTATAGCGCTATAGACTCTCGTAAAACTGAGAGTAGAAGTCACTTTGGTTGCAGCGTAAGCCGGGGCTTTATGTTTGTTGACACCTGCGTCGTCAATGACAAAATTTGCACAGAAACATTAAATATAAAAATAGAGCACGCAGAAAGAAATACAAACATGGCAGGGGCACGGGCAAAGCAGAAGACGTTGACGCTACGTAATGCATATACATACAAAATACACTGGAAAAGACAAAAATAATTAAATCTAAAAACATAATTAAGTTGTCAACGCGGAGGTAAGGCAGTGCGAAGGGAGAGCAGCCGGCAAAAAAAAACAAAAAAACTTGAATAGTCCTATAGGCAGCTAAGGATGTATTTGTGATCGTGGTTACAAAGCACCGGCGACGTATGCCACATGAAGTTGGCTAAATAAAATTCTCGCCCCGAGCGAGCGCATGAATGACTCTTTTCCACTTTCCTACCTCTGTAAGGCAAAAAAGAGGGTCGTGGGTCTATAGCCGAGGCGACACAAATATGGATAAGCCATTGGCTATGGCAGTACATTATTGACCAGCCTATACCAAGACATCACTAATATTGAAAAACTCTTGGCTTTGACAGTTTAATATTAACCAGCTTAAGCCAGCGTATATTCAATATCGGAAAGCCATTGGCTCTGACAGTACAATATTGGATAGCTTATGACGGCGTATATCCAATATTGGAAAGCTATTGGCTTTGACAGTCCAATATTGGATAGCAATTATGCCGGCGTATAGCCAATATCAGAAAGCCAGTGGCTCCGACAGTCCAATATTGGACAACCTATCCCGGCGTATATCTAATATTGGAAAGCTATTGGCTTTGACAGTCCAATGTTGACCAGCCTATGCCAACGTATCACCAATATTGGAAAACCATTGGCTTTGATTGTCCAATATTGTCCAATGTGATTCTAATATTGGGAAACATATGGGTCAGTTGGGCCATTATTGGGCCATTCTTTGCCACATCAAATCCAATGTTGGCCCAATACTGTGTGCTGCCTGGGTAAAGCTCTAAATTGCTTCGTAATCGATAATACATGTTTACCTCCTTTTATTTTATATAGAGTCACTGCACAAAAAATATTAAACCTAAGAGACAACAGTTTTTCTTTAATAAATATCCAAGAAGACGGTTTCACGAAAGTCGCAAAAACGAGAGCGTATACCGACAGCGACTTTGTGATTTTTTTTCCTCAAGAGAAATTTTATGTTCCGCAGAAAAAGTTTGAATATGTTTTTGCGCTTGCACAACAAGTGAAAGATATATCATTTGCTAAAAAAAAAAAAAGAAAATGTCGACCGGACATGGTCGTTCGGTCCTATCTGAAAACGCCCAATACAAACAATCTCAGGCAATCGGATTTTTTTTGCTTTTAAGTGCGTTTTTTCTTTTTTTTTACGTGTTGTTTGGCCCTCCAGTGCGGCGGATCTATTGGCGCTCACAGGCGGCGCAGGTTCAGGTTCTGCCGCGCCCTACTTCCTATATCATGTTACCGATAAGGTTGTAGGCTGATCTGCTTGCAAAGTCGTTCCGGCTGCTTCCTTTACGTCGCGTAGACGGAGACGCTATACGCCAGCTGTTGAAACAGGAACCGCGAAGCATGTTACAGGGTAGCGCACCTCGATCGCTCCGGCCCATGTGCGTTTTCGGGTCGGTTGTACGAAAATGTATTAAGAATTTTCACTTCAAAACTAACGTCCACCTCCGTGCTGTCAATTTGTCTTTTCCTGACCACCCTGTAGCATTTTTAGATGTTTTAATAAAAATTAAATTGTGAAGAACGGGTATGTGCACGCACCATTTATGGCAACCGCGTTAGCGTCAATTTGGCCATGTTTCTCGGTTTATAACTTAAAAGCAACACAAATATTGCATCATGTTTTTGCAGACTCTGTTGTACATATTATAAACGTTAATATCAGTGTTTAAAGAAAATTAAAGATGGTCTTTTTTTTAAATGATTTTCAAAATAATGCATTTTTAGTTAAATGCCCCTGTGTCAAAAATTCTTGTAAATTTCTCCAGCTAACCACGACAACAATATTTCACGCAAATATGAACTATATATAGGGCAACACACTGGCAAAGTTTGAAGACCTTAGCTTTTATAGATACGGAGAAAAATATTCTTGAATCCAGAGCGTTATTGCGCAAGGTGCCGTGTTTGCGATTTTTTTTTTCTCAAAATAACTACCCTAATACTCGGTGATTAATACTTTTTGTCAATCCTTCCTATGCCTACTTTGTTAGTGAGTATTTGAAGACCCGTAGCCAGAACAGTTTTTTGGGGAAAGCCGCCTGAAATGTCAACATCGCGCGATACGCAAAACGCGCATGTGACTGAGGGGGTGCTTAAAAATTTTTTTCGCAAAGACAAAATTTTTTTTCCGAAAACAAGGATTGGTTTTATTCTTCTGGGCATAAAGCCAGCACAATATATTTATTTCATCAAAATTAAAAATGGTCACCGGACATGGTTCTTTGTTCTTATCTGAAAACGCCCTATAGAATTAGGTTTTATTTCTAGTTGTTACACTTCCGCTTGGCAACGTTGGTCCTAAATATCCAACTAAAGTTCCAAACTTGGGCCAGGAGGAGATTGTCTGGCGTTTGGCCAGGGAGACTTGGAAGTATGTTAAACATGTGACCGGTGCCGCTTTTCCGACTATTCAGTCCAAGCACAATTTCAGAATAGAATGTATTTGTCAATGAATCTAATTCATCGGTTTTAAACACCTCTTGAGTTTATCCTGCGTGATTGCCGGTTAACCGAGTTAAACGCTAATAGGCTGAAGGTTTCTGTAGCATTAAGCCACCGATTTGTGCTGATCTCCTCCTCCGGCGATAAAGTAAGTAGATTGGTGACCAGGTTCGTTAGTGCAATACAGCTCGGGGAACTTGGAATGCAGATTCGCTCTGCGGAACTAAGAACCATTCCAGTGTTTAACATGCCGCGGCTGTTAAAATGCGAATGCATTCGTAACCGGTGTCCCGTTACATAACCATAAATGTGCAATGCACCGCTATTGAAACATTTTGCAAACTGGACCAGTTTAAAAAGGATTATCGTCACTGGTTTTATCGGTTGACCTGGACAAACTGAAACTTTGCATACGGATCTTACTGCGAAACTTTATATACCAGTCTTACTGTGACAAATGTGTAGACTGGTAGTACTGTACAACTGTGCGTACTGGTCCACTCCATGCAGTTAAACCAGTTTAACTGGCCATGGGGACAACACAGGTGGTAAACTGGTAAAATTCACTTTATTTCCACACAAAAAATACAGATCCTTCGGACCGCAAAAATAAACATCGGAACATATTTCCTTACAATGTAACAAAAAAAAAAAATAAAAAAAATTGTCATGCTATTGCAACTGAACTAGATATGTCCAAATTCCAAGAGCTCGTGCGCAGTTAAACTAATACTTAAGATTCTTTTTCATTCCTGGTTCTCATAATGTCTTGCATAATGTTTGTGTTTTATCTGTATTCTATGATATTTGCTTGCCCCCCCCCCCCCCTAAGTAATACCCTTATACAAAGGGTCTATGGGGGTAATTTCAATTCATAAATAAATAAATTATTCATGTGTCCCAGCTGGTTGGCGAGATTCTCCACATCTTCTGGAGTTTTGGGGTTCCGGTGGTGGCTAACACAGCCACCACAGAATCTCGCCAAGGCATCTGAAAGAATAAACATCAGGAAATAAAACTATGGCAGATTAATTTGCACCCGTCTGTTCTAACATAGTATGTAACAAATTAGGGCTGGGAGTCGATTAAAATGTTTAATCCGAATAACCGCCCCCTTTAATTCATTAATCGGTCTCATTTATTTCTATGCAAAAGATTACAAGTTTTTTTATTAACTTGTGATTAATGGTGCAATATACAACTTGGATCATGAATTAATCTCGATGTGTCGTTAAAAACAGTACAAGAGACCTTACACAGAATATTACTTTTGCTGCATAAGACAAAGATGTTGGTTGACATTCTCCGGAAAGAGCGACCTCCTTTCATCGATCGCGATAGTCTCTGTCGCGCTAAATAGACAATCTAACGACATTGAAGTGGCCGGGGAAATGTGTAACGTTTCCCACATATCTGCAGTTACAAATGCATCGCCCCTACGGTTTACTTTATATAAAATTTAATCTTAAGTTTGCCCTGAATACAGGTGTACTCGTCCATATCTGCGTAATGGAAGTGTATAACTTTTACTTTTTTTTTTGGTTCGTAAAATTTTTGCCAATTAACCGGTTAAAAATTTAATCACGATTAAACCATTAATCGATTAATCGGTATGTTAATGAATCAACTGCCCAGCCCTATAACTATTGTCCCGAACAACCAATATGCATTATCATAAACAGCATGAGAGGCCATATAGAACCGTGTGCCAGTCCTAGATGTGGCGCCAGTTTTGCGGCAATTACGCGAAGCAACGCCTAGAAGTGAAAAGACCCTCCTGTTGTTACCCACTTCCTGCCTCCCCAGCTTTACGTCTGCTGTGCAACTCGCAACCACTGCGGTAATGGTTCTCAGAAGCTGCATGTGCAGGTTCGCTCAAAGTAAAACGGAGCGCCGGAGCAGCAGCCAAACAGCATCAATCAGCGCCGGCTGTAACGGAGAGGAGCCGTCCGCGCATGCGCGCGTGCCGTTCGCGGTGGCCTGTTTTTCTTGTTTGTTCCTCGCATTATCGGCGCCGCGCGCTGCCAAACGCCGTTCTGATAAACACCGCCAGGCGTTCGGCTCGAACGGGGTGATATAACGCTGAGGGCAAGTGTGAGAGAAAAGCGAGCACCTTTTCGTGCGAGATGAGCAGTTGGCGGTGTTTTTAGGAAGAGCGTTGCGCCGCTCGAGCCAACGACAACGTGTGGGTTGGAAGAAGAAAACTGAGGCCCCCGCAGAAGGCACGTTCGCATGTGTAGATGCAACCCTATAAGTTCCAGCCGGTGCTGTTAGAAAGCGCGGCGATGCAGTTCGGTCGCCGCTCTGGCGCTCCGCTTTACTTTGAGCGAACACTGGCGGCAGGCATGTAGCCAGGGGGGGTCATGGGGCCCGGCCCCCCCCCCCCGCCGAAATCTTCCATTTTGCTGGGGCCTCCTCTCCCCCCTCCAGCTCATACAGCATTTTGTCATGGGCGGCCCCCCCCCCCCCCCCTCCCCGAAACAAAATCCCGGCTACGTGCCTGACTGGCGGTTGAATCATTAGCACTGCAACGTTGGAAGTGAAACCGAAACTAAAATAAATGGTTGAATGACGGGCCGACAGGTGGAGCCAGAAGGTTATCTAATCCAGAGCCGTTTATTGAGAGAGTTTGGCCATACATTGGTTTGAATAGGCGAGCATCTCGGGGCCAACCACAGGCCGCGAGAGAGCCCCTAGCGGTGGTCGTGTGCTCTAAATTTGTGACACGACTATACTTCGTTTCACCTTATGTGCGAGCGAAGGCAAAACTGGAAGCGCGAGCACGGAAGCTCCGTGCGTTCAGGCTTTGCTCGAGCGCGCGAGCTGGGGAGAAATGCAAAAAGCGCTGGTCTCGCGCTTCTAGCTTTGGCTTCGCTCACAGATAAAGTGAAACGATGTATAATTTGAGCCGTGCCGAGCGGAACTCCGCGTCTCAAGACGCTCGCGCACCCCACCCTTTGCACTGCTTTCTTTCAGCCAGTCTCAGGACGCTGTTCTAGCAGTGCAGACAAAGGCATGGGCACGAGCGCGTGGCTTTGGAAAATGCCTCCTATGCACGAGGTCTCGTACAAACAAAAGCATTTCGCTGAGCTAGGCTCACGCACCTGTGCCTTTGTCTTCACTGCAGACATTTGTGAGATGGAGAAGAGGCCTCCTGATTGGTCGACGCTGTGTCACAAATTTAGTTTACACTCTAAGCGTGGGGGGAATATTCGGCGCTGGCGGCGGCCTTTGCTCCGCCTATTGGCCAAACTCTCCCAATACACGGCTCTGATCTAGTCTACGCGCGCGCTCTCTCCCTCTCTTATGAGGGAAAGAGGGACGCGTCTTCCCCAAAAAACTTCTGGCCTTGCAAGGATATAAAAAGAGCCGCCCAGGCGTACTCGAGTGGTTGTTCGTTCCTCGCGACAGCCGGAGATTGCGTCTTGACCCTAACCTGACCTCTCCCGGCTGAAGCGTTCGGCGAGCTCTGTCGGCCCGCGCAAGAAGAGCCTTAAAAGTTATTCCTCGTCTGCTGTCGTTAACCATGCGCGCGAGAGCACAGCTGTTCCAAATCGGGCTGCTGAAAGGTTCAGTTCCATATGCACCTGATGATGAAAATGAATCCAAATTGGGCTGCTGGGGTGGGGGGTCGAGCCTGCTTACCTGGTTCGCTGGCGCGGAGACACACAGCCATTGTCCGAGCTGCAATGAGGACAAAGCGAATTCCGAACACGCTGGGATGCAGCCATTTTGCCTGAGAGCGAGCGGAATTCAGGCGGAGGTAAGTACTCTGCCCTGGGATGCACCATGAACTCCTTGGAGGGCGTCAGCAGGCCACAGGGACAATCGGCAGAGGCAGCGCGCAAGGCTCTGGCAAACTACTTTCTACAAACAAAGCTTGAAGACAACTTGTAACCTCCCCAAGCAGAACAGCCGCGCAAACAAAGTCCTGGCCGTCGCGCCGGACACGTTCTCTTCTATTTTAGTTCCCGGAGCTGCCGTCACGCGGACGCCGACTCAACACTCGAGCTTCGAGCGCGCGCGACGGCCGCGCTGATACCAACCGGCGGACACTTCCTATACCTCCCATAGGGACTCCAATTGCAGACGGCAGCGCCAAATCTCCCCCAACGGGCGTTGGGTTTCTCCGAGAACAATAAGAAATCAAGAAAACAATACGCGCGCCGTCGTCATGGCAACCGCTTGGTTGTGGGAGAGGGTGTGAGAAGTGTTGTCCCTCCTCTCCCTCTCTCTCACCCTCGGCGACAAGAGGAGGAGGGAGTTCGTTCGGAGTTCGGAGTTCGGAGCCACAGTTCGGAGCAGCCTCCGAACTCCGAACGAATTTGCATCCTATTGTCGCTGATGTTGAGAGAAGAGGGAACTGCTCCCATTGCCGCCGTCTTGTTCTTCTACAAAACAAAGTAATAGCAATATCTTTTTATATAAAAAAAGTGTGTTTACCTTTTTCTGCGAATGTCCGACGCTTCCGAAACGATTGCACTTGACTTTGCGTCGCTCGATTGAGATCGGCTCGGCAACAGTGCATGTTCAGTGACAGCCACTTCTCATTAGATCGTCAATCAATGAATGCAAAGTGCGCCCGGCCGCTGATGTTCCGCAGCTTAAGATGGGCGCACATCGCCAGTCTGAGCACAAGTCCAAACTTCTTTTGCAAGTTCTCTTTTTATTAGGTACGTCCTTTATACAGAAAAAAAAAAAAACACAAAAAAAACGTGCACTTCACGGTACAAAAAAAAGTAACAAGATCTACAGAAAACTACTATTCAAGTATTCACAGCAATGACACATTTAACTTTGCAGTATTTAGCGACAGTGATTCGATCGCCACGGCCTCTCGCAGGTTCCTTCTGCAGCGCGAGCTGCTCCACGCACGTGCTACCAAGCTGCGGTGCTCGAACACCGATCCCCCCCACACCGCTCATCTTAACATAAATGCCCTGTCCCTACTGGCCTTCTACAATAACTGTACCATAATGAAACATGCACCAGCAAGTTTTCGGCAATCCGAAACTGTATAACGAAAAGCAGCAGTCCGTCTTTACCTTTCTTCACTCGGGAACCCAAAGAACTTGGCAGAGCTGTTGCCACCGGAATTAGAGCACCACTGAGTCGAGCAATAGACAAGGTTCCGTTTGCTCGGCGTACTGGTAGACGCAACGCCACTGTCTACTGCCGCAAACGAAATCCACCACCGCACCGCTGGCACCGCTGGCAAAGGCGCCGTCGAGCAGCCGACGCAGCCACGCAGCCGCGACCACGGCAGCCGACGCGGAACTGTTCTCAACGGTCAAAATACAAAAAACAACCGACCAATGAGAACAAAGTATGAGGGCGAAACTTTAGCTAACCAAAATATTTGTTTCACCTTACCAGGATAATTTTTGAAATCTGTAAGCAGCAACAATAATATGTATCTCATCTTATTAAATAAATTTTCCGGCGTAAACCGGAAGTTCTTAATAGAATACCAACGGATAAGAGATGGCGCTGAAATAGCTGACCGGAAGTTGCTCGAAGTGTCCGCCGGTTGCTGATACTGCCGCGCACTACCTGCTCTGGCACGTGAGCAGCTCTCCCCTTTCAAGGCACCCACGCTGCGCGCGGGGACTCTGCATCATCTCCAGTCCCGGGGCACTGCCGCATTCCAGGCGCCTGACTGATCGGTGGACCGCCCCAGACCGCCCCACTTTCCGGTGTTTTTCCAACAACACGTGGGCGGCTCCTCGCTTTCAGGGCACTTGCGCTGTAAGCGGCTTCTCGGAGCAAGCCAGTGTGGATAAAGGACGCGGTAAAAAGCAGAAAACGTATAAAGTCGAAGTGGAAAGGATTGGCTGGGAGAGGGAGATGAACTCCTATGAGGCGATTGCATCGCAGAAATATTGCCCTGTCATCAACTATTGTTGCAAGCTAGGTACAGCTGTACATCTGTCAAAATAAAGGTTTTATTTGCTGTACTAATCTGTTATGCGACATTTTGCATAAAAGATATGTTCCGTAAATTCCAGTCCTTTTCTCTGCTGCGGCAAGGTTCATTCCAGAACATATATTTGCCTATAAAAATAATAAAACTTGTCTTGTGCAATTTTTTTTTCATCGTTAGCCGTTTGGAGTGTAAATGCCTAATTCGTTTATGTAGAAAAAACGTGATTACTGGGGTTTTCCCGCTTGGGAGTTAAAATTAGAAAAACGGAAACCAACTCGGTCCATATGAAAAAGGCCAATTGGATCAATTCTAATGGTTAATTATTTTAAAGGGCAACTCCACTCCATTTTTACAACTTTTGGGTTATGATCTGTTTAACTGAAGTCGCCGACCTTGAATCACGAGATATAATTTGTTTTTCTGTAGTGTGTATAGTTGTGTAAATATCGCGAATCCAAGTATCGTTCCGTCGGCACGGCGAAACCGAAACTACCGGCTGAAGCAGCTTGGCAACACTGATATTAGTGGCGCGTCGTCGGCATGACCTAGTTCTCGTCCCGCGCTTCTGAGCCAACGCACCAACAATGTCGG
This sequence comes from Ixodes persulcatus, assembly GCA_013358835.2. NCBI lineage: Eukaryota > Metazoa > Arthropoda > Arachnida > Ixodida > Ixodidae > Ixodes > Ixodes persulcatus. The sequence goes on from JABSTQ010010617.1 coordinate 13,097, forward strand.
CTCAGTCGCACGTGGAGTTTCAAAACAAAAGATAAGTTCCAAATTTTCGTTTTTTACCGCTTCACTTTGTTAATATGCACCAAATGTAGTAAGTTTTAGTGTGTATTTATAAATTTGCCGGCCGAAAAGCAAATCCGACTTCTATAAATATGGCGCGGTCAGTGCCGGCGCAGCGTGACTGTATTTGTTTCTTGCTCGCGGACCGAGAGAAAAAGAAATAATGGGAGATAGATGGACCGATGTATCCACAAGCGGTCTAAGTTGTTAAGGCTAAGGTGCCTTTATGTGCACGCTAGTTAGATCAGCCGCGACCTGCTGCGTCCGGCCGATCGTGCTGGAGCAGCCGGCGGACGGTACGCGAACAGCGACGGCACCGCATCGTTCTTCAAAGACGCATGTTTCGTGCAGAAACCCGCAAGAGTCAGCAGCCGCAGATCCCGTGTGTAGGTGTCTGACGTAAAGTGCTGGGAGCAGAGCTTCGCGTTGGAGTTCGGAGTCGACGGTCTTCCGAAGTCTATCCGGCGAACGGCACCGACCCACACCTTGTGCCTCTTCCGGTCTCTTGGGAACTGGTGGAACCGCAGCCCCGGATTGCGCACCGGATTGTTGATGCAACCCGCAGCACTACAAGTCGTGCTCGACATTGCCCAACGCAAGTCCGGCGAGTCTCTCCGGCTCCACGACACGCGCTTGAGCGAGTAGCACCGTTTCGCTCTCTTCCGCGCTGTCGCGGAAGCAATGCTGAAGTTAAATGAACTGCCTGGACGCTAATAAAAGTAGGAGAACACAGGATAACGTGGTAAGCGCCTCTTGCCGTCAGCAGAATCGCAGAATGCCACGGGAAACGAAGCGTCCGCGGCGTCCGTAAGAGAGCGTAGGACTAAACCTACGTCATTGCCCAGTGTTGCTTCACTAGCTCACCGGCATGGTGCCAGCGTTGCTCACCCGCTTTCGGGCCGCTAACCGAGCCGGGAGAACATTTTTAATATTGGTTTTAATCAGTAATGCGGCGTCGGTTTGACGTGATATTTTGGGTATGACCGTATTTTGACCCGCTAAAGCGATATTAGTCATTTCCATAGGGTCGACGAGCTCTGCTGGTATGACTTGTTTAGATACCGTGAGACCTGTTTCATTGCCAGTTGTAACCGTTTGAATGACAGCTAATAAAGTTCGACTGCCAGTTCAAACTGTTTGGCGGACAGCTTGAAAATTATGAGGCCAGTGTCTCCAGTTCACGCTACCAATTTTGCGTGGCAAGCTACCAGTTTGAACTGTACAATTAACAGTTCAGCCGATTCAGCTACCAGCTTGGCAAGTTCAATTTCCAAGTTCGGCCGATTTCGGCAGTTTGATTTCCAATTTGTCCGGTACAATTCCACTACAATCAGTTAATTTCGGGTCTGGCCAGTTCATATGCAAACCGCTTTCACATCCTTTTTTTCAATAGGGGCGTTAACCACCTTAGGTTAACACTCCTGCTCAGCTGGCTTGATCGCTCAGCAGCACGTATGAAGTACTCTCACACATCTCATGGGCGGCCGACCATACACAATGCAAACGGTAGAAATACTTTTTTTCCTGTTGTCTAGCTCTGACGATCGGCATCCTAGCTCTGAACGATAAAAAAAAACAACCTCACAACAACAATTAAATATCAACTAGGAACATAAAATATATTCGATCAATCTGTTTTATCTTTTCGGTGAACTTGATTCCAGTGATAACAATAGAAAAGTTTAAAGGCCCGTTCACACAGTTGCGTTCGGAGCGACCACCAGGCTTACGAACGAATGCAACCGGTTGGAACGACGGGTTACCATAGCAACGAAGCGCGAAGCGGTCGTCTCGTTCCTGTTCGTTCGGAACGCAAGGAGTTGAGCCGGGCTGAACTTTTTCGTTACGCTCGGGAACGACCGTAAACGACAGACCAATCACAGGTCAAGGAGAGCTCGGTCGCGCGCGTTGCATGCCGGTCGTGCCGGGCTCCTTCTATCTGCTAACATGGCGTCGGTGGTGATCGTCGATGTGGACGGCGTGGTGGAAGCTCATCGTTCCGCGTGAAAGCGCTATCCTTGGCTGTGAATTTTCGTCGTGTGTCGTTATGATAACCCAGCACGTACTAGAAGGGAAGATCCACCTACTCGTGCGGCGATCTCGTGGCGGCACTCTCAAGACAGCAGAAACGCCCGTGCCGTCGTGTTTGTTTACTTCGTCTACAGTGGTGCTTTCTTAGCATTTGTGTCCTCGGACATCACCCGGATTTATGTTTTGGCGCATTCCATGCGTGTGCTCAAGTTCAAGGTATTACTGGTGCGCACCGTATAAAGGATGCGAATTTTCACGCGTTTTAATCACCCGAGAAAGGTGATTAGTGTTAGCAATCCTGAACGCTCGCAACGTCTATCTGATCACGAAATTATATTTCTACGTTGCTAAATCGCTGCTAAGATTACATCGTCTTTTATAATCGTAGAAAAGGCGTGTGGCGGGATTTGTACTGTTGGCAAAGTCGTGTATTAAAGGGATACTACAACGAAATTTCGGCGCTCATTTTTGGTCTATATCTGTGCAAAAGAGCAGTATCACATGGAACATACCAATATCTTGTTAAAAAGTCTCGAAAAGGAATTTTAAAACGAATTAAACAATTAGCAAAGAGCACCTGGTGGATGTCGCTAACGCCTCGTTTGTAATGCTCGTCTAGGAACCTTGACAGCTAGTGACGGAGGTCGTCTCGCCTTCGGCCACGACGAGAGAAGGGGGGAAGGAGGAACTCCCCTCTTCCCGAGAATCCCTTTTGTGTGTCGCAGAAGTCGCTATTGTCCCCCTACAAGATTATAGAAGATTAACCCGTCACTCAAAATTCGTACAAAAGCAGCCGCTTCGGTGGCTGGAACGACTAGGCCATCCTCTCGGCGTCAGCCTCGCCGTAGCTTTGCTCGTCTCGAGACGACCTACGTCCCGATTACGTTGGATGTCACGTGCTCTAAGCTGGGCCTTCTCCGAGCGCTTGCCAGAGTGGGCCCTTTTATAACGAAAAATATAGCCACCAGGATCAAAATACAAACGTGCGATTGTCATTTACGGATATTGTGGATCATATTCAACCTATATTTGAACACGACGGGAATATTTCAAATTTCGTTGAAGTATCCCTTTAAAGTCGTGATCGTGCAGGACGCGTACTGTATCTTTTTTTTTATTTTTTTAATGCACTACTCTGCAAGCGTATCCTGAAAAATAAAAAATAAAGTTTGTAGTCATAGACGACGGTCTCTCTATTTTCTGTTACGCAAGTGAGTGGCAGCGCGTCCCCTTCTTTTTAGAGGCACTGCAGAAAAAGCTGACGGCAGCGGAGAGGCGGTAGCCGTGCTGCTGACGCACTGCGCTTGTTGCAGTGGTTGCAGGAGTGTACGCGCGGCGCAGAGCGGTCGTTCCGGTCACAACGGACGCAGTAGTGGATAACGGGTTCGTTTCAGACGTTTGCAACACCCTTTACACAGCTATTGTAGGCGCACAGCAGATATTCGTGACTGTACGCCGTAGCCGAAACATCCGGCTGCTCCGGTGAGGACGGTGGACCTCGCGTCGGGCAGGAAACCGTCCGCCATGTTTGTAAGCGTAGCTGGGTTGCTTACTATTGACTAGAAGCAAGAGCTGAAGCTCGTTTCTCAATGGCTGTTGATTCGTGTGGTTGCATGTGTGTGTACACGTCGCTTACAGTTTTCGTTGAAGTCGCAGCGGTTGCATTCGTTCGGAAGCATAGTGGTCGCTCCGAACGCAAATGTGTGAACGGGCCTGAATTGCCTGAAATGTATTACGTTCCCTGATTGCTTTTTTGAATTGCAGATATACCTACCCTATTGAAAATAAGTCTAAAGGGCCCTTCAAAACTTTTTTAAAGGTTTGAGGGGGCCTTCAAGAATTTTTAACGGGTTTGACGTACCCCTCAAGGGAGTCTAAAGGGCCCATCAAAGCGTTTTGATGGGTTTGACGTACCCTTTAAGAAAGTCTAAAGGGCCCCTCAAAACCTTTTGAAAGGTCTAACGGGGACTTCAAAGATTTCTTAAAAGGTTTGAAGGACCCTTTAAGATTCCTTGATGCGTTCTGGGCCACATCAGAATCTTTCTTAAAGGGTTTGAAATGCCCTTTAGAAAGTTTTAAGAGGTTTTTTGAAATGTCTGTGGGGCCTTCAAACACACCCGTCAAACAATTACAAGCAACTCGCAGACGTTTGACTGCGTTGCGGCTGTGAGAAACCAGCACATCCCTGCTGCTTATATCGCGTGCCAAGATGATTTCTCGAATTGGATTCCACGCTTCATACGAAGCACAGATGTGCCGGTGACTCGCATTCGGTTCTCGACGCAACGCAGTCAAACGCACTCAAACGCAAGTGTCTGAACCGGCCTTAAGAAAAACTGTAGCCTGCCAGTTGTATTTGTATGCAATTCTATTGCGAACCTTGGCAAGTCCGAACTTTGGATGAACGCCCGTTTCCTTTTATTTATTTCCTCATACGTTTCCTCTTTTTTTCTTTGCGGGGATTCAGAAAGTAGAACAACTGGGAGCAAATATATTTCGTTGATATCAAAAATCAGACGGACCTCTCAGTTTCCTTTCTTTTTACCATAAAAAAAAACCTGACAATAACTGGCGTCCGCGGCAGGAACAGAATTACGAACATGGGTTGATCAGGAACGAGCTCGGCAAAGAGAGGACAGAGTGGCCGAACGAGAAGCTCTCTGACAGAAAGCGGAACTGGAGGAAAGAACGGAGAGAACGCTCCAGCTTAAGCTTCAGGCATGGTGCGGGCGGTGGTGAAGGACTCCATGGAGTTACTGTGCCACAGTACCTCAGTCCCCATAAGCTAATGCCGTCGTTTGACGACCAAAGAGATGACTTGGATGCGTACCTTTGGCTTTGCACTTGATGAAGCCACATGCGCGTGTCAGTAGCCTTGACAGTGTTGTACACTAATTATGAATCGGAGTATAGAGAATTCAATTTCTGGGGGGGCTAATGGGTCTAAAGGGTTGATGGATCTAAAGGGTTGTTGGGTCTAAAGGGTTGTTGGGTCTAAAGGGTTTATGGGTCTAAAGGGTTGACGGGTCTAAAGGGTTGACGGGTCTAAAGGGTTGATGGGTCTAAAGGGCTGACGGGTCTAAAGGGTTTGAAGGGCTAACAGGGTCCCATAACACATCAAGGCTGATGGGTTATTTTCAATAGGGTAATTTTAAGTTATTTGGATATGTATTTTGGTAAAACCTTGCTAACATTAAAAACAGAAACTTTGGGATGGCAAACATGAAACGAAGTGATCCAGCTTCATGATATATAATTTCCGAATAGATAATTTACTTTGACGCCCTTCTTAACTTAGAAAGACGTCCACTTGATTCATGGAGCTGGGCGAAAAGGCAATAATGACCGTCCCTTTCTGATAGAACATAGACAATCATGCAGGCACCTAGCCAGGGGGTGGCCCATGCCCCCCCCCTGGCTAGGGGGGGATCATGGAGTGTCTGATAATTCGGTTGCATATTCAGCAACGCAAAGACCTATTAGACACTTTTAGAAAATTAAAAGTAGATGCATGTGCTTCTAAGGTAAAACCACAAGAAGTATTTAATATAAATAGTAAGCTCCTGTTAAATCATTCTTAACGCGTTTAAGATGACTGCAAACTGTAAAAGCGTTTACTTTCCCAAACATTTTTCTTTTGTCTTCGGCATGATTAAAGAGTACAATGCTTGTGCTTATCTTTCTTTGTGAACTGAACTTTAAATCAGCCTCCGGACTGCAAGGCAAATGCGTTAGGAGTACGCACTATCAAAAAAGAAAACACAAAGTAAATATTATACTTTGATAAAACCTTCTTTTCGTGCAGTACGGTTTTTTTTTTTCTGATCACAAGCGCTATGCGATCATGTGATGTTTTTCAGGAAATAGCGCATGACCTCGCACGAAACGTGGAAAGAATAAAAGAAAACACAAGCCATACTTTTTTACTGCTTTTCATTATTTCCAGCTGCAGGATGTTCCTTGCAGCTGTGAACACATACGCATAACACAGTACATTATTACGAAATCCAGAAAGACACTGATTATAGAATAAAGAAGTATTGCTCGGTTACAAATTTTTGTATCGCGCTTTGTATCTTGTTTCGTGAAAACGTGACTTGAGCTGCTCATTCGCTCAGTTTAGGACTATTAAAAACATAATACGTAATCAAACTAAAATATAATATTGCTAGTTATTTCTGGGAAGCATGGGGCAATAAAAAAAGGTATGAATGTATGTTTACGATGTTTGATCGACTGCCCTGCCATGAACTCGAAACGTAAAAGTTATCTATCATACATTTTTACAGTCCCTTAAGTTACGGTCAAATGGGATATATCACTGGAGCCGAACCCCGATTTGGGGTATGGCTCACAGATCAGTATTTTTCTTTTCAGAAATGCGCAGTTTGCTTTTTATTTCCAGTTTTTCAGATAAATATTTAAACTCTTCGACCAGATTTTTTTTTTATTATTATAGAGGTTTCCTTTGTCATACTGGAAGGAAAACAGCGCAAAAGACAGAAGACAAGTGAGAAAAGTACACAAACACAGCGCTGACTTTCATCTATTTGAAACATGAATATCAGTGTCTAGACGAAGATCCTATAGTAAAGTTTTTCCAGCCGGCAATGAACAAGCCTCAGTAACACAGTAACCTGGCTAACTTCCGACATAGTTTCACTATATATTTAGTGTAACAGTTGAACATTTGCTAAAACACTGACCGGTTTTATGTATTGCGACTTTAGTTTTCTCCAGGACATTACCCAGCAGTGCGTTGTCTTATTTTGTTCATTCCAGCGAGTACGTTAAAAACTACAGCTTATTTTTTCAAGCCGGTAAACAAAAAATATACCTTGGCAACTTTGTATATTGCTTATCCTACATATACGTGTTCAATCATGAACGATGACGCCTCAATCGGTGAGCCTCAGACCAGCGTATTTATCCTCCCTTGTAGGTTAGAATTTTGTTATAGTTACTGCTCTCACTCCGGAGATGTCTCCTCATTTGAATGATACACTATATCTTTTCTTTTAGAAACGCCCCAAACCAGCTCGGGATTTGGTTGATGCGAACCTGGACTTTTTTTTCTGTTAGAATTTGAAGACTAATTGTTGGAGCTTCATAGGCATCCAAAATTGCTATTTGTGTTTTTATTGCGTTATATTTAATTTGTATGTTTTAATTCTAATTTACTTCTCTGGAAAGCTTTAAGTTGTTTGCGCTCCGAGCTAGAATTATATGAATGATTAAATGTTGTATATAAAATGTGACCCCAGTCACCATTCTCGATCTAAAATGAACAGTGAAAATCGACGCCTGCACGTAGCAATCTACACTTTTTGTCAAAGGTGTATTTCACTGGTAGGTGTTTTCGTGTAAAATTACAAAGCGTAGCTCTCTCTCTGTAAAAAATAGGGCCAAGAAACTTGCCTGGGTAAACGGCTGGTGGCGACGCAGACAACCAAGTCGAGTAGTGGGGTGCGTTGGCCGCGCGTATTGATAAATGGCTTCGGGAGCAGCGTCCGAAGGTGTAGCCGACCAGCGAAAGAAAGAAGACGACACGCAGACGAAATCCGTTGGCAGCAACGTTACTAAACCACTCAGTTGGGAAACTGTCATAGAGACTGCTCTGAAAATGTGGCACCGACCCCAAGGTATATGTACATGGGTAGCGAAACTTCCATAGAAGCCCACATGTGGAAAAAATGGCAGCCCATGGGGCTGCTTTAGCGCCATCTATGAGTCGCGGGGACACTTCCGGCGGAACAAAAAATAAACAGGAAATGACGACACTTTCGAAAAAAAGTGACGTCATGCGTGCGTGCAATTTGGCGCGAAAATTAAACAAAAATAATTCCAAAGACTACAGGTAAAATGAACGACAAATACACTAAAAGTCTCAAACATAGCTCCGTGTTTGAGCTTTGCTTGATACTTTTTAGTTTGTCTGTCGTTCTTTTTTACCTGCAGTCTCGGGTTTCTCTTAGGATGTTTAATCTATACTGAATCGTTTGCACCCTTATTTGCCCTTACTCTTATATTTTGTTTGAAATGTTTTTTTCTGCAGCCGACTTTACTAGCCGACCTGCTATTAGAGTAGTTTCATTTCGTCACACCATCGTGTGTTTGCACTGCGGTTAAACTCGAGCCGCAGTGTTTTGCCCTTTGTTCCTTCAGGATTCCTCGGAAATATGTGAGAAACCTAAAAGCCAATGATGTAATTTCACAAAAAAAAAAGTGAGTCAAATTGCTGGAGTGTGTTGTGTATGAAATAGACTACAGTAACTCTAATGCAAGTCCAACGTCGGATTAACAGTCACGTTTTATTTGTTTTATTCACTTACGATCATTCAATCAGATTACACACTAGAATCATACAATCGGTATCCACTATTTTAAAAGTGTCATGGTGGAAGAAAAGTAGTAGATTGGTACATAAGGCATATTATAGCATAATAAGACAATGCACAATCGGCTGGATGTTGTGAGGACAATGACAGTTTATAGGCAGCCACTAACTACTCAGAGGTTTCTCAGAATTCCGTGTTGCTTGCTTCACAGCTTTAAACGCTATATGTGAATCAGTTAGAAGACTACATTACTCCACAAGAAACCTAAGAAAATGAAAGGTTCGAATAGAACATGCCTACACTGCTTTAAAAAAGTACTCTGGTTGGTCGCACGTACGTAGCCTGGGCATTTTCTGCATAGCTTTACACTTTGCTGCTGTATCAAATAGTTCAGCTTTTTTTTTTCCTACGCGAACCAGTGCAGCCTGACTCTGGCAATCAAAGAAAACAAATCATCATAAACACTTTCGTCACACACAGTCAGAGACTTTGGAATCTTCTGGTGAAAAGGGCACAAAGAGTCTATCCCTACGCTCTCATTTGAAATTAGGTTGTTGTTGCATGTCTGGAAGACTTCCTCACAAGCTTCAACAAATAATCTGAAAGAAGTAGAAGGAACTGAGAGGTTTCCAAAGTCGGAGTCGGCAGTGCCTTTCAGATTGAAATACAAGAGCATTTGATATCCTTCAGGAAAACACGCATTTTCTGTCCTCAGCTCACATTTCTGGGATGTTCCTACATAGGAATAAACCTTGAGGAATTTCGATGCCAGCCACCCAGCACAATATATAGAATATGTTGTTCTCTTCCATTGCCGAAGGGCAGTTTGAAGGCGAATCGTCTGCCATGGTAAGACAAACTGTGCTCCCTAAGGCAAGAGGAGGAGAAGGTGCCAAAAGGCCTGCTGGGAACGTAGCAAGGAGAGACATCATGTCGTCAGCACAGTTTGATATTTCCGACAGCTTGAATAGGTTGATCATCAAAAGGTGCCTGAACGCAGCCTGAAATTGACAGGAAGTGGAGTTCGTGTTTGCACCGGATTTTGAGGGTATAACAGCAAAAGTGTTTTCAAGGGTGTCCTGGTTCAAATGGCGTGTTAAAAGGTAAAAAAAACTTAATTAACCGCGAGGTGATTGCTGAGCAGCAGCAGTGACCTAACTGTCAAGCAGAAGCCACGAATGAGTGCGACTGCGTTCTACACTCGAGTACTTGCAGGCTTTTAAAAACCAGAATGCACTCTTTCAGAAACTCCCCATGGATAGAGCCGTTAAACATTGCAGAGGCATATGGCGTCTTTGCTAATTTCTGCGAGCTATTTTGGCTGTCAAAAAGACGGTCGATTCTTTCAACGAATCTCGCTTTGTGAACAGCTGTGGCTGGCAATTGCTTAAAAGGAACAAGGGTATACTTTGCAGCTGCGCAGTGATTGCTAAACACTTGAGCTGGTAGCTTCACCGACATCTTTGACGAGAAGGTCAAATTAAAATGCATTTCGTTCAGCTTTGGCATAGAACGGATCTCAAGTTTACGGTCCTTTTCATAAGCTTCCTTGATGTAGGCACTTTTCACTATGTAATCACCAACTTTGAAGTCGTATTTGAATAACATGTTTCTGAGGCACTTCAAGAGGTGCGGAGCATCGAAAAGGAAAAAAAGTGGCTTGCCATTGATCTCTTCGCAAGACTTGTCGGCAGTTACGATGCTTGAAAAAAGAGACGTTCTGGCTCCCTTGTTCGCATACAACAGCTTCCGGCTACAGGCCAGCGCACACAAGGGCGCTGTAGCACTGGAAAAGGAGATATTTTAAGGACATCTGAAGGTGTGACTTTGTGAGCAAAAAAAAAATAGTCAAGCGGCTGCTTTCACGGAGATCCGACTCCTTTCGCCATGAACATGAGACCCTTGTTTGCCAGCTTTTTGACTTGCTGTCCACTATGTTCTTCAAGTCCTTAGAACCTGTCAGACGAGGGGTTGTATAAAAGCTATTTTTTGATGTGCATTTCATCAAAGACTACGCTGCAAGCCCGATCGGCTCGAGGAAAAGAAGCTGCCCACCTCTTTATCAGCTCGAAAATGTCAGGGTAAAATCCAACGCTCAGTGGCACACGCTGAAGCCATAGCTCCAGTGACCTTACTGATGGCAGCCTGAGCTGTCGCCTGCAATATTCATAGCCTTTGGGGCTATGAAAGTAGAGGCCTAAAGCCAAGGCTTTGTTGTGGCTGCACAATCTCCGGCCGAACCGGCTCACATTGCTCATTCTAAGCTGGGCTTCAACGAGTGCAGCGACAGCAGTAGACACATGAACGCGGCCACTCTCAACGACTTCGGCAACAGTCCTCATCTGACGTTGTCGTTGCAGCCTTCTTTGCAGCCGCTTGTTACGCTCTTGAAGCTGTCGCACCTTGGCTCTCAGGGCGTTCATCGTCTTCTTGCCGATGCTGCGGCTTTTGCCGGGTGCTGCAATTTGACAAATGACCCAGATCAGGTCTCCAAGAAAAACTTGCATTCGCCATCAATTTATTAAATGTGTAATCAATTCACACACAAAACTACTCCTTAATGATTTGAAGTGTCTTTAAAGACGAACAGCAAGTATGACAGACTACACATATGCAATTGAAGTTAAGAAAAGCAGCAGTACATCTTTATGTCGGACTAGGCGCTTCATTTGGCCACAGACCTGATAGACCAAAAAGATAAGGGCGCACACAGAAACATGCAAGTCAGAATAGGCATCCAAACTGTGAAATACATTTTCTTAAAGCTTGACCATACCTTACTTATGCCCGTGGCACTGTAACAGTGAAGCGCTCGGACAAAAACAGGCAACTAAAGTTTGGCAGATAGGACAAGGGACCATGACAGGCTCAGCATCACACACATATGACCAGTGCAGCTTTTCAAGAACTATAAAAAGCACTGTCTTACGTTAGGTTTTGCGGGAAGACTTATGATTCAGTGAAACCGGTTGAGCGGTTTTGATTTGATGGTATTAACACCTGCGTGTGGAACATTTCTTTTGTCTTTTTGTGTGCTTGACAATGACAATACCGTGAAACACAAAAATGTGGTGAACTTTGAATAGACTTCAATTTGTATCTGCAAGCTAGCCGGTCTTGTGTTCTGTGATCCTTTGCTCCATCAGCTCTCAAGATAAAGTTTAGTATCCGCTGGTGTTTTTCGAACCTTGGCTTTTTATTTTTGCTGTCTGACGTTTTATAATTTCACAAAAAAACTGCTAAAAACGCTTGCATCATAGAAATCACTCACATCTGTGAGAAGGTCAAGCAGCACAGCCAGAGAGAGAGTCTCTAGGCGACGGTGAAGAAACCAAAATCTCCATGTCAGCCACGTCCCCGCTGGACTCTTGAGCAGGAGCAGCATATTGACATAAAGCGTAATCAACTGCAAAAAAAGGCTTTAGAAAAACATTAAAGAAGACAGCAAGTTCAACAGAGCGGAAAGTTGGGCGAGTTGGTATTTCATCTTAGCTGACAGAAACAGTGCCTCTCTGTGTATTTTTACAGCGCCTGTCATACTCCTTGTTTCTTGTCCTTCGTCAATTTGCGTTGTTTCTACCAGTTAAGAAAGCAAGCTCACAAAAAAGAATGGGAATAAAAGTATAGCACAAAAAAATGAAAGCCGTTTACAACTCCCTGTAACGCCGAATTAGAGCGCAGCTCTTGAGGAGGAGGGGAAGGCACGGGGGGGGGGGGTCACGTGACCTCGCGGGGGGGGGGGGGGGGGGAGGGGCGGAGAAAATTTTCCGCTAAAATTAGCGGGGAAAATTTTCCGCTAAATTTAGTGGGGAATATTTTTCGCTAGATTTAGCGGGGAAAGTTTCCCGCTAAATTTAGCGGGGAAACTTCTCCGCTAGATTTAGTGGGAAAAATTTTCCGCTAGACTTAGCGGAGAACATTTTCCGCTAGATGGAAAAATTTTCCGCTAAATTTAGCGGGAAAAGTTTTCCCGCTAAATTTAGCGGGGAAATTTACCCATCATGCACCGCGCGGTTACGCCGACGGCGACGGCGACGCCGCTCAAGCCGTAAATGGGCGCCTAAGAGCTGCGCTCTAAAAATATTAGGCCACCACGTATTATGGGCCCCTAGTGGACTGTTCTCTAGTAAAGTGCACGAGTATGTTGGTCCAATAAAGCCACAGAAATCCGCTCTGCAAATGTAATGTGAACTTGGCGAAGGAGAAGAGGTTGAAGTCCTTCCTTATTCCGCTATTTTAACGCATAAGAAGGAAATTCCCCTTCGTTCTATGACAGGTTTATTTCAGAAGACTGGTCGTCAGGGTGACCACAGGAACTCCACCAGTCTGCAGCGGCCGGAGTACGTGCAGCTCGATGAGGCGGGCGAACTCCTCTCTGCAAATTTAGCGTGAAGTTAACCATAAAATAGTAATTCAGTTCCTTCCTATGTGTATATTCTAACACACGACAAGGAAAATCACCTTGTTTCCACGAAAGTTCCATTTCGGAAGACAGGTCGTCAGGGTGACCACAGAAGCTCCGTGAGTCTGAACTGCCGAAGCATGTGTAGCTCGATGAAAGTGGCGAACTCACCTCTGCAAATTTATGGTGAATTCGCCTGTTTTAACACAAAACGTAAATCACTTTCTCTCATGGGCAGCTTTATTTTGGAAGACTGGGTGTCGGCATGGTAAAAGATGCTCTGTGGACCGATATTGACGTTGATTATGTCACCTCAAATAAAACATGTCATTATAAACGGGCCTGAAATGAACTTCTAGCAGTACATCTGTTCTACCAGCGTTTTCCAGCTAATCTAGCCAGTTCTATTGCAAAATGCTCAGGTCATGAAAACCATGAGGTAATGCAGTGGTGCTGACAGTTGCTGCCACTTAATGTTAGTTACAGTGAAAAAGCTCACCATGCACAACTGCTGAACCTTGAGAGCTTTTGCTAGAAATGTCGCCATGTGTCGTCTCTGCAAATAATATAAAAAAAAATTTTATGAGCCCTCAGAAGCAATATTTCAGCCCCATGTGGTAACTTTTTTTCTAAGAGCGGGTTAACCATGTTTAGTCACAAAGTGCACGGAAGGTTTATTGGTCTGCTTACCTTTTGTGGGAAGCACACTTGGCAACGCATTGTGACGTAGGTGTCGAGGCCGCAGGAAAGCTGACTCTTCGAAATGTGAGGAGCAAACTACCCTGTCTCGATGCTGCCATGGAGTCTTCCCCTGTAAACTTCGGCTGTTGCAGAACCGAACCCAGGCTTCGCGCCTGCAGATAAGGCATGGTGCTATGTGGGTGCCGTGAATACTTACGAAAAAAAAAAATGTAGCCAAAATGTCCACAAAACAAAGCAAATCAGAGCAGGGACATTAACAAATGCATGACATCATCGCTCTGTGTACGTCATGAAGAGTAAAAACACGAGTCTTACGCACAGATGCCCTACTATATATCTGTGTTGTACCACTGACAACCACGCCGATGATCACGACACTAGGCTCCTCAGAGTCAGACCGGTACAGGTAAATTTGAATATCGCGGGCACTTTTATAATCACGGCACTCAACGCTGCGAAGTCAGAGTGGTTTCGAAGTTAAAACATTCCTGGTATAACATATTACGCCTTCAGGTGTAGTTTCTTGGGCACATCCAGACAACCCTAATAGTTTTAGGTAAAACTAGCAAGAGTTAGGCCGAACAAGGGGGCATGACGTCACACAGCAGGCATGTTACTCACAGTAGCGAAGCCTCACCTTCGGGAGTCGATGGGAAACCGATGCAGCCAGATGTCAGCCGTGCGGGCGTCGCTTTCATACACTTCCACGGAGCACCGTTTCTTTGCGTATCGCGCTGTGCTCATCGTCGCAAAGGACGTTGAGCCCCTTGGACGCAGTAGCGTCCATGGTCCAAGCGCACGGCTGCCGAGTTCCCGCGCCAGTAACTGGTCTAATCATGCCCGGGCAAAGAACAAAACTTCCCAAACGGTGTTAACTGCCGCTAAAACGATTAAAAGCTAAGAGAACGTGGAGGCCCAAGAACAAGCAAGCAGACAGACGTCAGCAGCAGTCTTTCCGCGCGCCGCGAGGTCTACAAAGAACTGCAAATATCGCTATTGTTAGCCGGCCTTTTTGCTAGTGGCGTACAGAGGACGCTAATAAGAAGTATCCATAATATTAGCAAAAACAAAGACAGTTTTGAATTTTGTAGCGCGCTAACAATGATTGATAATATCTAATACTTATATTTAGCTTGTTTAAAAATATAAATGATTATACTTCTAGTCAAAAACTAATTAATTTTAATAATGTTTGTCCCCAGTTCTCCTAGTCGCACTTCAATCGCATCCTTCACGTGACCCTCCAGGTCGATGTCGCTGGCGATTTGTTTTGAACCGGTTTTTGGCCGAAGCTTCGCTACCCATGTACACATACATTGCGACCCGTCCTCCAGAACCGAGCTAATGGCGATCACAACGCCGCCATTTCTCCCGCAGCTGCCACTCGAGGAACTGCGGGTGACTTCTATTTTGGCTTTAATCGGCCATTATAGCGCCGAAACAGATACGGTGGATGAGGTTACAGGGGCACCACTCCCGTCTCCCCAGCGGACGCGCCGCGAATTACTACCGACGCTAAGATGCACCTAGGTCGGGACACGCTACCTGAAATCGCCGCTGAGGCATGGTTGTATAAAAACAATAATAATTGTGCCGCAAAACCTTGCAAACTAAAGATTTTAGAAAACACCACGCGCCCTTATTTTGTACTAAACTCCAATCAAAGTAACTACAAAAAGAGTTTTTTCCGGTTGGTTTTTACGCAAAAACATGCGTCTGAAAGTTCAAGGTGATCACAGTAAAGAGAAATGATAAAGGGTGGCGCTGTTGTCGTGTTTAGTTCGATCTCGGTGGACGCCAGCAGCCCATGTTTCAACGTGAGTTTCCAAACTGAGGGTTCTAGTAAAGTTGGTTGGCAGCAAAAGCGCCGTCGTTATACAAACGTGTTTTCTTTTATTTTTTTTGCTTTTATTTTTAAGCCAAAGGTAGATTACAAAACGATTATGTTCGTATTACTAGACCACGGTCGACGCGGGCACTTTTGATATTTCTTCAAAAGCAAGCCGGGACAAGGAGGTCAATACGAGTGCCAAACTCACCCCGCAACTCAACTTAGTCGTCTGCGCTGCCGCCCGCCGCTGACCCAGGCAAGTTTCTTCGCCTTATTTGTTACAGAAAGATAGCTACGCTTTGAAATTTTACAAGAAAAACCAACCGACCTGTGAAATACAGCTTTGACGAAAAGTTTAGATTGCTACGTGCAGGCGTCGATTTTTATGGTACATTTTAGATCGAGCTTGGTGACTTGGGTCACCCTATAGAATGCGCGAGTGCTAATGATCGTGTTGAATACGCTGGCGATGTAACGGAATACAATAGTATAACTAATGCATTCGTAGCAACGATACTGAAATGTATTTACCAAGGATAAATAAGACTAACAGGAAACCGATAGTTTTCAAGTATATGTCAAGCGAATCAAAGAAACCACGTAGTAAGTCATTTAGGGTTCATATGAATGCTATACAACATAGCATTCTCTAAACGTAAAAAAGAACGCTCTAATCATAAAATAAACATAATTAGTGTTGTTCGCATACGTCTCGGAAAATTTCATGTGTTTTAATACTAATGAAATTATGTTATTACCTATATTTATTTATATTCATTTAACGGTCGAAGCATAAACTAGGTAGTTATTAAGCGCATTGAGAAACGTAAATTTTAAAGGGCAATATTTGTTTTGTGGAAAATAACATTAATGTTATTTGAAAAAAATGTAAAATAACATTAACTAGGTTCAAATTGGACAACTGACTATGACCTGCTAAAGCATTAGAGTTCAAAAATCATGAACAGACATCTCTGTACTCGGCCCGTTTTAAGTACAAATAAAGTTGAGCCTTGCAGCTTGTCCCTCTGTGCAATTTCCTCGAATGCTTTTATTTGTTGAACGCACAGATACAAAAGGTGATATTTCGCTATCGGTTTAAGCAGGTCAGCCGTTATTTTTCTTTCTCTAATAAAAATGCAACTGGTTCCTTCTATAAATTTTAGCTTTTCCCGCAGCTGGAAGGTGAACTATTCCTTGTTTGATTATCACAACTATGGAATATTATTTCGTTTAGAGTGACCAGTAATGTAATTGCAATATACTATAAACAAACTGAACACTCTCAAGCTGAAAACGCCCTCAATTTCTGGCTTCTAAGACCTTAGTGATATACAACTTCTTATGAACCCCTTAGAGGAGCATTATGAGACGCTTTGAAACATTGGCAATTTCGGCTTCGAGAAAATAATGCCCAAATTTTGTTACGTTTAATTTCAAATGGGGCTCATGACCAAGCATGGTTTTTTATTGTGACTACCCTTGGATTACATCCAACAGGAGAATACAAAAAGCCAATTGAAAACCTTCCGATTGCTTTCTTGTTGAGGTATACGCTTTATAGTTCACGATTTCAGCTTGGGGATGGGGTGGGGAGAGACAAATATCCATGGTTTAGAAGCAGAAAAAAGCGAGGTCAGCAAAACAAAATATTCTCTGCCTGTCAGCCCCTGCCTCCTTATGACGCACTCTCCAACATCGTCTGCATAAGATTATGTTTTACGCATCTCAAAGACAGACACAGGGCAAAAAGGGTTCGAAAGTAACCAATGTCAAACACAGATAACCTGCGTGTTAGCTGAATTCAGGCAGTTTTATTAGTCTCGTCGGTACCCTCACTGTTGTTTGTAATGTACAATCAAAGTGAATCACCTGCCAGCCACCTCCCACTTTTTCTGGTGTGCAGTTTAGGATTGCAAGTTTTCTGAGACCAGTCAAAGTGGAACTTTCAACTATAAAAAAGAGCTGTATTTCAAGTGTAGTGTGCAATCATAAAAAATACGGTTTGCAAGATTTAGAGGTAAAAGATGTTGAAATTACCAGTTTTGGAAAGCAGAGGGCCAGGTACAGCTCAGAAACTTCAGCAGAGGCCTTCCCAGTGATGAATAATTTCCTCTTCCAGGACGTTTCATCCCCTTGTTAAGCAGACGTTCCACACTTGGCGCTGCCTTAGAGAAATCAACAGCCACAGCTTTCTATGAGCTGCAATGACATTGTCACCATCTCCTGTTGTGATGTAGAATTTAAAATATACAACACCAAGCAGATTTAACAAAATTCGAAGCACAAAGTTGTGTGCAATATAAATCCTGTGAAATGTATTTTATGTCATGTATAAATTGTTATTGAACTTCTAGGTGTTAGTGCTAAATGGATGTTATATGCTCACTATATTGTGGTGATGAATAAGTTCGTCCAGTGTAACTATAGTCGGCGACAAGTCAAGAACAAAGTGGAAGCTCCTCCCACCCCTTTCCACTTCATCGGAGCGAACGGTCCGCTGAAGCCTCTTCTCCTCTTCTCCAGCGTTCGCGGGGCTTCCACTTCGTTCTTGATCTGTCACCGACTATAAAGAGAGTGTGTTTCTCGGCATATAGCAATATACCAAATAGACCACCAGAGTATCTGATATATATATATATATATATATATATATATATATATATATATATATATATATATATATATATATATATATATATATATATATATGACGAAGGCCGGACTCCGGCCGAAACGTTGAAGATTAAATCGTCCGTTGTTGCTGTTTTCACCAAAGGTTTTTTCTTACCATATATATATATATATATATATATATATATATATATATATATATAAATATATATATATTGTCACGAATGACAAGCTGAAAAAAGAATAACTGGGGAAACTGAACGTTTAATAAGGCGAACTTGTGCCCAAAAATAAAAAGGGAACAAAAGAAAGCAGAGCGTCGCGGGAGCCGAAGTCGGCGCGACAGCAGAGTCGAACGCTGGGGCGAAACTGACTCCGGCTGGCCACGCGGAGCCCCTTTTGTGCACGCGTGGGCTTCTGGAACTATCGGCGTAGAAGTTTCGGCGTGTAGAACATTCTAACCTCAAATCAGCAACACTGTTCTCGAATTTACCAGAACATTACATTAGGGTCAACAAAAATGAGTACCCGCGGCCAGGAATCGAACCCTGGCTTTCTGCGTGGAAGGCACGCTCGATAACCGTCAGGCCACGAGCGCGCTGCCTACAAAGTCAACTGCGCTCTCGGCATCATTCCCCCCTTTAAAAAAGTGCATCGTCCCGATGCAGCGTAGAACGAAAACACAAATACACAAGAAAAGGATAGCAGAGTCGCGAGCCACAGTTCACAGGCCACAGTTCACAAGCCACAGTTCACAGGCCACAGTTCAAAGGCCACAGTTCACAGGCCACAGTTCACAGGCCACAGTTCACAGGCCACAGTTCACAGGCCACAGTTCACAGGCCACAGGCCGCAGCTCACAAGCCACAGTTCACAGGCCACAGTTCACGGGCCACAGTTCACGGGCCACACACAGTTCACGGGCCACAGTTCACGTACCATATTTCACGGGCCACAGTTCACAGACCGCAGTTCATAGGCCACAGGCCACAGTTCACAATTTACAATTCACAGTTCACAATTCACAACTCACAATTCACAGTTAACAATTCAAAATTCACAATTCACAGTTCACAGTTCACAATTCACAATTCACAATTCACAATTCACAGTTCACAGTTCACAGTTCATAGTTCATAGTTCATAGTTCACACTTCACAGTTCACAGTTCACAGTTCACTCTTTGACGAGAGTCCAAGGTTCTATCGTTCGTAATACGGCTTGAGCCGGACGACGTGCACCATATCGGGTCGTGGCTGGCGTCTTGCAGATGGGCGCGTTCCGTCGGGTAGAACTTCGTAGTTCGGATCGCCCAGGACGTCGGATGATTTTGTAGGGTCCGAAATAGCGTTTGAGAAGCTTCTCGCTGAGACCGCGGCGCCGTAGCGGTGTCCACACCCATACCCGGTCTCCAGGTTGAAAGTGGACGTCCCGGCGACGAAGGTTATAGCGGCGTGCGTCGACTCGCTCTTGGTCATGAATCATGATTCTTGCCAGTTGGACAGCTTCTTCCGCGCGTTGCGAGATCAATTGAGCGTCGTCGTTGCCATCATCGGCCGGCACGTGAGGCAGCATGGCATCGAGCATTGTGGTAGCCGTCCGGCCGTGTACCAGTTGGAACGGTGTCATTCTCGTGGTTTCTTGAACCGCTGTGTTGTACGCGAACGTGACGTATGGTAACACCTCGTCCTACGTCTTGTGCTCTACGTCGACGTACATGGAGATCATGTAGGCGATCGTCTTGTTGAGCCGCTCCGTTAGCCCGTTGGTCTGCGGATGATAAGCGGTTGTTCGTCAATGGCTGGTATGACTGAGCCGAAGAACTTCTTGAGTAAGCTGTGCCATGAAGGATGACCCGCGATCTGTGATCAGCACTTCAGGTGCGCCGTGTCGAAGGAGAATGGACTCGACGAAAAATTTGGCAACTTCCAGCGCTGTTCCCGATGGCTGGGTTTTCGTCTCGGCGTAACTTGTAAGATAATCGGTCGCGAGGATAATCCAGCGATTTTCTTGCGTCGATGTTGGGAACGGGCCAAGTAAATCCATTCCGATCCTGCTGGAAGGGCGTAGTCGGGGCAGGTATCGGCTGCAGGAGTCCTGCTGGCTTCGTCGGAGGCCTCTTACGTCGATGGCACTCATGGCACGACCATGTGTACAGGTGGACTGTTTTTGGGAGTCTCGGCCAGTAGTACTTGTCATGAATCCGGGTGAGCGTCCAGCTGTAGCCAAGGTGTCCAGCCGTCGGGTCGTCGTGGCATGCTTGAAAGATGTCTTCTCGCAGGCTGACCGGAACAACCAGCATCCAGGCAGGATTGCTCGTTCCGAAGTTTTAATTGAAGAGCACGCCTCGCCGCAGAACGAAACTTGGCAAGTCTCGAGCCAAGACTTGCGGAACTGAACTTCCTTGACCTTCGAGGTGGTCGATCACTGCGCGAAGTTCCGGGTCGTCTCGTTGACGTGCTCCCATGTCGGTATCTGTAACTGCGCCGAGAAAACGGGCGTCATCGTCGTCGTCAGTGCTTTCGGGAGGAGATTCGACTGGGGCCCTAGACAAACAATCGGCGTCGTTATGCTTGCGGCCTGACTTATGTACAACGGTTACGTCGAACTCTTGCAGTCGGAGACTCCAGCAAGCGAGGCATCCTGACGGGTCCTTGAGCTGGCGAGCCAACAGAGAGCGTGTGATCCGTGACAACGCGGAACGGGATCCCGGACAGGTACGGTCGGAACTTGGTTACAACCCAGATGACAGCGAGACATTCCTTGTCGGTCGTTGAGTAATTGTTCTCCGCCTGGGACAGTGCCCGGCTTGCATAAGCGATCACCCTCTCTGCTCCGTCTTGTCTTTGGACGAGTGCCGCGCCGAGTCCGGTGTTGCTGGCCTCCGTGTGAACTTCCGTTTCCGCTGATGGATTGATGTGTCCGAGGATAGGGGGCGACTGGAGTCTTTCCTTCAGTTCGTTGAACTCTTGTTCTTGCTCCTACCCTCACTGGAAGTTCACGTCGTCCTTCGTCAGATGCGTGAGCGGTGCAGAAATCTTGGCGAAATCGCGAACGAAACGTCTGTAGTAAGCGTACAGTCTAAGAAATATTCTTACGGCTTTCTTGTCTGATGGCTTCAGAAATTCGGCAACAGCGGCTGTCTTTGCAGGATCAGGGCTTACACCCCAGGCGCTCACGACATGACCCAGGAATTGGAGCTCGCCGTAAGCGAACCGACATTTTGACGGCTTTAGTGTCAAACAGCATTCTGGATAGCCTGTAGCACGGCTCGCAAGCGTCTCAGGTGCTCGTCGAACCAGACTTGTACGTAGTTCAACTACACTACTCAAGTTACTGTAGTTTAACTACTTTTCTGAGTGGTTTAGTAAACTTTCAATCACATTTTTATTTCGGTAATTAGCAGCTTACTTTAATTACTTTTTTCAGTAACGTTTACTCAAATTAAAAATTACTTTCAAATTTTAGTGGCTGTTTTGCCTATCAACAAACATTCCGGCGCAAAACAGACAAGATGTTCGAGGATCAGCTGATATTTGCAAAGAGGGAGCAGCATGTGGCGTAGGAAAGGGGGGGAGAAGAAAATGGCTGGGAGAGTCCGAAACCCCCCAAACGTTTTCACGAGCCCCCCCCACTGCAACGCACTGCTACGAGGCGTGGGAAGCGAACAGACACAACGCAAGAGAGGCCGAGTAACTACGGGATTAGCGCCGAAGACAGGAGCTTCTTTATGTCCCGAAGCTCAAGGAGACTTGACTTTGATCCATTTGAAGAAAGGGCTGGCCCCCGCTTCTCCCCAGCGTAGAAACTCTCGCCCACTACAGGAGGTGCACACACAGCATCCTCACTCAAAGGAGGCAACAAAATTCAGCATCTGCTGTGAAGCTCATCTGGTGCTCCAGTAGTTTGTGCTGCACTCGAAGAATCGCGTGCTAAAGTGCAACGCAAAGGGGACCTTTTTCCGTTGCTTTTCCTTCTAAAACTGAAAATAGGCAGATCTTAAAAGATTCGTAGATCCTTCGAGAAACCTT
This sequence comes from Ixodes persulcatus, assembly GCA_013358835.2. NCBI lineage: Eukaryota > Metazoa > Arthropoda > Arachnida > Ixodida > Ixodidae > Ixodes > Ixodes persulcatus. The sequence goes on from JABSTQ010010617.1 coordinate 35,123, forward strand.
AATAATTCCCCCAACGTTTTTATATAAAACATAATAAACAAGCAGCGTTGGGAAGTACTCTAAGTTTATTGTACTTAAAGTACTACTGTTTAGAACATTTTTAGTTTACTTGAAGTACATTTTCTGAGCATGTGCTTGTACCTTTCGTAGAAAGTAAAACTACCGACTTCAATGTACATTCCCCGAATTTGAAAACAAAAAATGGCGTATCGTCGTGTGAAAACGCGCTCTTTCGAGAAGTCATCTGGTTATTTCTCTGAAGGAAGTAATGGCCGCTATAAGACCGACACAAATAAGTGCCTTATAAGTTGATTGCGTCAAATAGCTCGTCAGCGAGAGTAAAACCACTACTCTGTGGCGACTCAACTTCATACAATATTTGCTGCCATTTCCGTAAAAACTGATGCACCTCCGATTACCCCTGGAGAAATGCATACCAGCTAAAAAAAAATCACTGTATAGGGAATGAAAGTTCATCATGAAAGATTGTGTTAAAGGTACTTGTACTTTACCTTGAAATATATTGTATTTATAGTCGGTCACTTCAAGTACATTGCACCCGGTGTACTTACTACTTTACTTGAAGTACTTAACGTCTCGTTTACTTTGTGACTTTACTTCAAGTACTTTTAAGATGTACTTTACGCAACACTGTAAACAAGCAGCATGTCTAAAAAATCAAGCTCAGGCAGTGCTAAACCTCAAAGTAGAAATGACACATTTGCTGTACATCATTGAGCAAACAAACAAGGAAGTACAAAACAACCGGGAACGCAGAAGCGGAACCAGCTATTAAAGTATTTCTGTGAAAAAACAAGCCGATTTATATTTCGCTAGCACAATTTCGCTAACGGATCAAAACCTATATACTTTCCTTTTACCATGAAAAAACATGTAAAAGTAACTTCGAAAGTAATTCGCTACTTTTTTACGAAAATTAATAATTTTCTCAATTACTTTTCATTTGAGTAATTTCTACTCTACTCAAATTACTTTTGAGGCTAATACTCAGTAACTTAACTTAATTACTTTCTTTTAGTAACTTGTACATGTCTGCGTCGAAGTCGCTTCGAATACCACGACGTCGTCGAGATAGACGAGGCAGCTTTGCCATTTCAAGCCGGAAAGAACGGTGTCCATTACGCGCCTGAACGTCGCCGGTGCTGTGCACAGTCCGAACGGCATCACTTTAAATTTGTACAGTCCGTCCGGCGTGACGAAGGCAGTCTTCTCACGATCCCGTTCCTCGATCTCAATCTGCCAGTACCCACTCTTCAGGTCCATCGACAAAAAGTATCGGGCATGGCGCAGCCGGTCCAGAGTGTCGTCGAAGCGTGGCAGCGGGTAGAATTTCTTTTAAGGGGTATCCACACGAAGGAGAACTCCGCGGACGGATGTCATGACGTCAACAACCCGGGAAACTCCGTCCCCGGCTCCGCCGCCCACCTGTGGAGCTTTCGTGCTCACAGTCACACTCCGCGCCTCCGCCACGGAGGAGAACGGCGCCGCGAGGCGTCAAAAAGGGATTACGTATGTCTTACGTGATGCACGCTCCACGGAGGAAAGGGGCAGATTTCTCCTTCGTGTGGATACCCCTTCAAGGGAGGGGCTAGCCATGTCCGTCCGTCCATCTGTCCGGCGTCCGGTGCTCGTGCTCCTGCTCGTGAGCTCACGTGCTCACGTGCTCGTGTAGGGCAAAAAAAAAAGATAAAAAAGATAAAAAATGACGAAAAAATTTTTGCGCAGTCGACAGGATTCGAACCTGTGCGGGGAGACCCCAATGGATTTCTAGTCTATCGCCTTAACTACACGGCCACGACTGCGGAATGAGTAGGGGGCTCTGAGATGTAGTAACTCAAGAGCTGTGGATGTCGTGGATAAAAGGTTGCATGTAGCCCCTGAACGTCTATGCAGGAGAGGGCGCTGCGGCCAAATGCGTATATAATCGCGTTAAACTTTGCATGCATTGACTCAACGTTTACAGACGAGAGGGCGCTACGGTCAAATGCTCAAATGCGTATATAACCACGTTCCATACCACACATTCTCTTTCTGACATGGATGAAAACGAACGAAAGGCTCGGCATGCTGCGGCTTGGCGTTTACGCCGACAAGCACCACCAGAACTTCGCCCCAATCAACATCATTCATCACGTGGAGATGCAGTCAATTTTTTCGTTACGGTGTTCAGTCGACGATAGTCCATGCAGAACCGAAGAGTCCCATATTTTTCACCAGGACTACCGGTGAAGCCCACGGACTCTTTGAGGGCTGGGCGATGTCATCGTCGAGCATTTCTTGGACCTGCTTCTGGATGACTTCTCTCTCTTTCACAGATACACGATACGGCGACCGAAGAACAAGAAGCGCGTCGTCTTCAGTAACAATTCGATGTTTCGCAACGGTCGTTTGACGCACCTTTGGCGACGTGGAGAAGCACTCATTGAACTCGGCGAGGAGGTCACTGAGTTATCGTCGTTGTGGGGTAGGCAGGGTTGGGTCGATGTCGAACTGCGAAGGCGGTGTTGTCTTGGGTGGCCACGAAGGCAGGTATTCTAATATTCCGGCGATTGCGGCTGAGTCTGAAAGTTCCTCGGCGTGACCCACGGCGGTGCTCAGCCTCCTGTCGGAAGTTTGTTGCGAGTGCAACAGTGTGTCCGTCTTGGAGCTCCGCGATGCCTCTTGCGACGTCGATCCCTCTTCCTAGAAGCAACTGGAGGCTTCCCTCGAGCAGAACGTCGCCGCAGAAAGCCTCATCGATCCCGACGTGTACGAAAGCACTCTACCGCGGCGGTAAGTTCACGTGGTTTGCGAGGACGCTTACCGCAGATGACGTTGCTTTGGGTTCGTGCGGTAGTGGAGCAGGTTTACGTGACGTCAGCCGGTTTGCTCCGAGGTCGATGACGGCGCCATACTCGCACAGAAAGTCCATTCCGAGGATAACGTCCCTCGCACAGTTTCGCAGAACGACGAACTTGACAGGGCACGTCTCACCGTGGATCTCGACGCGAGCAGTGCAGATCTCGACTGGTGTGATGAGATGTCCGCCGGCGGTTTGTATCTGCGGTCCGTCCCACGATGTCATAACTTTCCGAAGGCGACGAAAGAGTCTCCCACTCAAAACGGAGCAGTCTGCTCCGGAGTCAACGAGCGCCGTCGCGTCGTGGACATCGATGATAACGTTGAGGTTATTCGACACTGTTGCAGAAACGTCGTTGCGGGGCGTTGCGACGTTAGAGTGGGAGAGCTCCGACAATCTTGGAGGATCTTGGCCTCGTTCGTCTTCGGCAACACCACCTCCCGGCATTGCCGCGCCTAGCTTTCCCGACGGGAAGCGATGGGTGACAGGCTGTCTCGACGAGACAAACGGAAGGGCGATGGCAAGCGTCGCGGAGACGGTGAACGGAATCCTGGGTGGGGAGACGACTCAGGAGATGACGAGCGGCGGAGGTAGTCCTCGATGTCCCGAGGTCGCTCTCCAAGACGTGGTCGAGGGTCGTTGGGCGCAGACCCTCGTAGGCCCAGCTGGCGCTAGGGGCATCAACGGTAGATGTGGTCCGCTTCACCGCAGTGGTTGCACAGCGGGCGTCGATCGGCCGTGCGCCACTCATCCGTCTGCCTAGGCGCCGGTTGTTCAGTAGGGACGAGCTGGGGCTGCCTTTCCCGACGTCGGAAGGTCTGCGACTCTGGCTCACGTCGCGGCGGCGTAGAATACTGCCGGGCAGCTGGCGCCGGTCTCCGAGCTACTGCCGCGTAGGTCAAGGAGGGCTCCTCGGGTGCTGCTACTCTGGTAGGAGCCTTCGGTTGAATTGCCCGCTGAACTTCTTCGCGTTCCACTTCGGCTATCGACAGTGAAGCCGGCTGGTTTGCAGCAGGCAGCAGCTTCCTGAGCTGTTCCCGGACGATGTCTCGAATTACCTCGCGAATGCCTGGGATACTACAGCCGAGGTCGCAGCTAGACGGCGTGAGGGCAGCGAGGCCGGGTGGTCGATGGTAGTTACTGGCTCGTGCTTGCAGGGCACGCTCGATGTTCGTCGCCTCGGTGAAAAAATCTTCGACAGTTGTCGGAGGGCTACGCACAAGGCCGCCGAAGATGTTGTCTCTCATGCCCCGCACGAGGATTCTAACCTTCTTCTCTTTTGTAGCCTGAGCGTCGGGGCGGGTGCTCAGGCGCAGAGCATCTTCCACGAAGCCGGTGATGCTCTCGTTGGGGCCTTGAGTTCTGGTACGAAGTAAGTCTTCGGCTCTCTTTCGGCGGGGCTGGTTAACAAATCTCGCCTTCAGCTGGCTCTTGAAAATGTCCCAAGATGTCAAAGAAGTCTCGTGATTCTCGTACCAATACCTGGCAGCCCCCTCGAGCGAGAAATACACGTTTTGCAGCCGTTGCTCGTTGGTCCAGCCATTGTGGCGGTCGACGCGTTCGTACTGGTCGATCCAATCTTCGACGTCTTCGTGGAGTTTACCGTGGAACGAAACAGCCGTCCGTGGTGCGACGGGCAGGTAGATGACAGCAGAAGCGGCCTGCGTCGGCGACTGATTGGCCATCGTCGGCCTCGTTGGCTGCTTGGTCCTGGGTGGCAGAAGTCCGTATTCGGGTGTAGACCTTGGGTGCGGCGACTTGATCGGGTCTTGATGTGGTCTTCGTTGGGTTCTCGGGAGCATAGGTTCAAACTTGTACTGCGGAAACTCGGAGGGCTGCGCTGCACGGACATGCGGTACCCTGCACCTCCACCAAAAATGTCACGAACGACAAGGTGAAGCAAATAATAACTGGGGAAACTGAACGTTTAATAAAGCAAACTTGTGCCCAAAAATAAAAAGGGAACAGAAGAAAGCAGAGCGTCGAGGGCGTCGAAGTCGGCGTGACAGAAGAGTCGAACCTGGGGCAAAACTGACTCCTGCTGGCCAAGCGGAGCCCCTTTTGTACAGGCGTGGGCTTCTGGAACAATCGGCGTAGAAGGTTCGGCGTGTAGAACATTCTAACCTCGAATCAGCAACACGGTTCTCCAATTTACCAGAACATTACATTAGAGTCAACAAAAATGAGCAACCGCGGCCAGGAATCGAAACCTGGCTTTCTGCGTGGAAGGCACCCGTGATAACCGTTAGGCCACGAGCGCGCTGCCTATACTTGGTCAGCTGCGCTCACGGCAATATATATTGTCACGAATGACAATTGATGAGGCAATAATAACTCAGGAAACTAAACATTTAATAGGGCGAACTTGTGCCCACAAATAAAAAGAGAACAGAAAAAAGCAGAGCGTCGCGGGCGTCGAAGTCGGCGGGAGAGCAGAGTCGAACGCTGAGGCGAAACTGACTCCGCTCGCCATGCGGAGTCCCTTATGTACCCTCGTGGGTTTCTGGATCATTTGGCGTAGAACTTTCGGTGCGTAGAACTTTCGGGACTCGATCCGACGAGAATGTTCTCAAGCTTACGAGAAGGCCAAGTTGAAAGTATAAATAAAAGGACAGTCCCCTGGCTGTAATCGAACCTATACCTTTCGCGCGACAGTCAAGCGCGGTAACCACTCGACCACGCACGCGCTTGCTCGCCGACGCGCGTGGCAATATATATATGCCTTCGAAGAGCAATTAAGACTTTTCGAAAGTGAATTTAGTTGAATAACTCTATTTGAGAACAGCCCCCGCTGTTTCTACCAGGTTATTTTTTTTACTTTCTCATTATATCGCAGTCATGTCGCAAAAAAGCTTACCTAAGTCCATTTGCTCTTTCAGATGGAATAACGGTGGGGGAGTTATTTGTTTCAATCTCTCCCTCTCTCTCTCGCATCACCTTAGTACGCATTATTTTCCTCAACTCCCTGCAGATGTGTTAGAATGTGAACTGTCTTTTTTCTCTTTGTAATAGGAAATTCAACAATGGGAGTGACTAGGGCTACAGTGGGTCTCCTACAATACTTGTACTAAGCTAGGAAAGAAGCAATGCCAATATGTATAAGAATAAAAGTAAAACGTCTACTTAACCTTAGCGTCCAGTTGAGTAGACCAGGAAGGTGTAGCCTGCTATGAAGGCCCGGCCTTGCACGTGCTTATACTCATGGGGCACCAGTCAGGGCGCCATACTTGCAATTGTCTAAACACTGGAAAATGCAGTAATCATACAAAATAAAGTATTTATTTTACTAAAAAATACAAAACTGACCTTATTTTTACAGTAATAACAGAGCACATGTTTTCTTGGTATTGGAGGACAGACTTCTAACTCTACCTGAATTATCCGCAAAAAGTAACTAAAGCCCCTGTCACTGTGAGCCCTCTTTCACATGCTTTTTGAGATGACTATGACCGTGGTATCAACGGAGACACTGCACTAGCGTTCACTCATGCTGGGATCGGACACGACCATGGCAAGTCTCCTCAAATGCTGAAAATTCCGGTTGTGCTCCGAGCCCCGAAACACGTGCAAACTTCTGCATTGCGCAAGAACGTTCTGTAAAAGATTCACTTGCACATAGAGGGTAGGATAGCGCCAGTGCACACGAATCTAAACAGCTTTGCTCGCCGCCATGCGCACAGGGCAGCTGCGGCCACCAATACGCAGAGTCGCCGATATAGAGTGAACTAGAAACGACCGAGTAAAGAGAGCTAGAGGCTACGCTCATGCTTTCAGTTGGAGCTCAGAATGTGGAAAGTTGGCGTGGTGGCGCTGCGATCGAAGTGGCTTGGTTCGCCTGAAGTTTCGGCGTAGCAACTTGCTTGAGTTGGCGATGGTGGAAGAGGACTTCGCCCCCTCTGGGCTTAGATTTCAAGGAAAGGAATCGAATGGTTGCCACCCTGACAGTCTCGCATTGCAGTGGCAAATAAGGTTTCACTGAGCAGAGTACATATCTAGTACTAGTGCTTCCTATGCAACGAGTCTAATTTAGAAAAAGTGAACTTAACAAAGGATAGATGAAATGTTTTTAACGCAGAATGTACTTTATCAGCCGATTTCTATAAAAAAAAATGCTTTTGGCTCCACCGCTACGCTCGACCGCTATCCTCAAGCGTTATGCTCGGTCGATACACAAACCAAGGTCATAGGGCAATTCAGCCCCTTAGTGGCTTTTTTTTATCTTGCCGTCAGAGGTCGCGTCAAAACACAACGTCACTACGACGTGACGTTACGACGACGCCACGACGTCGTCGTCGACTACGATGTTAAGCGACGCCAAGATGCCATCGTAAGGCCGTCGTGACGTCGCGTCGCGTCGAGTACGACGCCGTTTCGCGACTTCAAGTCGCCGTTGTAACCCGGCCGTGACCTCGCGTCGCGTTGAGGACGACGCCATTACGCGACATCAAGTCGACGTTGTAACGCGGTCGTGACGTCGCACCACGTCGAGGACGACGTCTACGCTTCACGCAACGTTACCATCGTCCTGACGTCGCGTGACGTCGGCGTCAACGTCACAACGTCGTCACGACGAAGCCTTGACGGCGTGTAACATCGTCACATTCACCAACATCAACGTCGACGTGCCGTCACGACATCTTAACATCATGGAACGTCGTCGTCGTCAACGTTGACGTCGACGTCGTGAAGTTTTCGGAACGTCATTGTGACGTCGACTTGCGTCATGTCGACCACGATGTCGACGACCTGACACTAGTGATGAACCGAATCTGCCGAACTTCAGATTCGGCAAAGTTTGGCTCATGCCGAACTTTTGAACGAAAGTCCGGCAAAGATTCGGCAAAATTTCGGCAAATGTTTGCGCACGCGGAAGAACGCGACGGGGCCATGGATTGCTAATGTACGCCGTGCAATCGTGCGGTCATAAGGTTTCTGCGGTTACCACCATACAGTGTAGTACAACCAGCGGTTACGGCGAGGTATAAAGTTGGCAAAACGGTAACTGTGTGCTTATGAGCCTTTGCGAGTATGGCTCTCTTAAATATGATCTGCCTCAAGAACAGAAGATGAACCAGTAACTTACTCAGTCCATTGCGCAATGACAAATGATGCGGTACATTTCGGATGACGTGATTTTCATTTGACCTTTCTTTCCAGGACATGCAACCAAGTAGTTGAAACATCGACTGAAAATTACTTTAAAGCACTCCTCGCAATTAAAGCAATCCTGTTTTCGGCTCACAAGTAGTTTGTGCTGTTGGGACCGAGGGGTTCCCCAGGCAGCCTCAGGCAGGGCCAGGCCAGGACAGGAACCGCCGGCCGACTCCCGGCAGGAACATCACGAGACGGGAGGGTCTCTCGCGAAAAACCCTGTTCAATATATATGTACAAAGTAACTACATCGTCCGAGAGCGGACATGCGACCTCTCGTACACTCCTTTTATCGTGTCACCGTTCGGTGTTCCAGAAGTAGGCATCCAATGGTGGCCGAGCTGCCAGCAAACGTCATGTCCAACCCCCGCCCCCCCTCATTCCCCGAGCACGCACACACGCACACGCACGCACTGCAGTGGCGGCCGGGCTTCACATTCCGGCGCCGAGGTACTCCCTCCCTCGATAAGCTGCGCCGAGGAGGCCACGACAAAGGGTCCATTGTCCGCCCGGGAGACGACGTTGACCGAGACAGTGATGAAACCTCCATTATGGCGCATTCGCACTGGAAGCGGATCCGCGTTCGCAAAGCGGTTGCGGATGCGGTTCACGAGCGACCCCTTTCAGACGCACCGAGATGCGGCTGGCGGCTTCTCGGCGATCACGCGTGATCTTTTGAGACTTGCATTTGGCAACCTTGTTTTACAAGCCAAAATCCACTTTAATCTACGATCCAAAGCCAACATTTTGCTATTTTGGCACTAAAGATTTTTCTTCAGGGTGTTCGCACGCATACCTACTTCAGGCAGCGAAAAAAGAGACATGGACCCGCAAAACTCGCCTGTGATTCCCTCCACTTCGCCCACAAGCAAAGACCAGCAGGCGCGCCTTGCTGACTCAGAACAGGACGCCCCCGACCTTTTCTTCGAAGTGGACGCGCATGAATAGCTGACCTTGTTTTCGGGAAAGAGGGCCAGTCTTCCCCCCTCGCAGTTCGTTCTTATCATTTTCGGAGTTGTGAGCGGCACTGGTGGACCGTGGTGCGGGTGAATGTGTTTGGTGCTAGCCGGTCGTGGCTTCGTTGGTGGCAGTCTCTCCTCTCGTCACTCGCACATTGATCTAGTCGACTGTTTGTTTGACATTATGCTCAAATAAACGACGTATGAATTACCTCTGCATCGTCTGGTACGTGCACTTTATTCCTTGAGTATGTTCCCTTTATTTATTTTGTTAGTAGTAAACGTTACAGGTTGAGCTAGCGCAGGTACACCGCCTGCTCCGTGGTAGTGCGTTGGCTACGCAATCAGGCTCACGACGTCTCTATCGGCCTTCGTGGGGGTCATGCACGGTGTCGAAAGCCTTCAATAGTTCACGCAATTACCTTAGTGGGTAGAAAAGATGACATTTCGGTCGATCAGGGGCGGGTTCCTACGTTCTACGGGCAGAGACTAACAAGGCAGCGAGCTTCGGGCTGTGGCACCGAAAAAATAAACAAACTCTTACCCGAACCAATTCACAGGTGCGAAGCCCGTTAAGATTACGAGTCAATTCTTTTCTCGGCGGGTTCAAGTGACGGACGTTAACATCACGTTTCTTCGTTGATTTGTCTGCTGTAACGCTAGGACTACAGTGCCTTGGACGCCTCACCAGCGACAGGTTCCATCTTGTTTCGAAAGTCACTGACGTCACGTCAGAGTCGAGTTGTGATTGGTTGCCGCTTTGCGGTTCGTGAAAGCGGTTGGGAGAAATCGGTCCCGAAGCGGTTCGCAAAAACGCGTTCCAACCGCTCAATTCTAGCCGCTTTGCAATGGACCTTTTTCCAGTAAGGAGTGCCTCCTGACGGTTTCGCCGCCTACTACAAATGGAGGGCAACCGGACTCGCCTTCGCCCGTAGGAACAGATTAGTGTCGCAACAGAAGAGTGCCCCCCAAGAATGGCGAAAGGGCGGTCAAGGTCAAGGGGGAAAGGGTGTGCGCGTGCGCAGACGCTTACTGGAAAAAGGTCCATTGAGAACGCGCGGATCCGCTTCCAGTGTGAACGCGCCATTAGGCGGCGGGAAAGAGCTCGGCCGGACCATCCTCAAGTAGCGTCAGAGGATAATCCGAACTAAACACACCCTCACGAAGGTCCCGCAGCTGGCGCGGCGTCACCCCGAACCCTCGCCCGATAATCCCTTCGGTCCCTGCGTCGACTGACCTTGTTTCGGGCTAACGTAATCGCAGCCAGAAAGAACGGCCCGGCTCAACTTCGCGCCTAGGTGTGTCGACGTCAACACGGTGGTCCTCCGTAGAAGGCCGCGGCATCCCCAAGTTGCCTCTCGCTTCGTTTCCAGGCACAGCTGACCGGAGCTACGTGGCGACGATACTCAAGGCGTTCACCGGTGCCGGTCGGATTAGACAGGGAAGGTCGTTTCCTGGGGCCTTTCGCAAAAGTGCTAAAACAAAATAATAATTGTTAAGCTTATTGGGTATATTGCTCTCAAATTAATAATTGCGGGCGAGTGTCTTCTGTGGCTTACTCTGTAGGCAACGAAAGCCCAACTCAAAGTGTCATAAACTTGAAGAACAGGAAAAAATTCGAAAACTTAATAATGTCTGCCTAAAACAAAAAAATCAAAACTGTAAATGCTGAAAATCCGAAAGTGCATGCGCAACAACGCGGTGACTGAAATTCTCTTTGAAGCTTTTGTTAACCTTTGAAAATAGGACAAAACAGTCAGTAGGATATCGAAACTTTTTTCTTTCACGGAGAAGCACGTTTTCTAGCCGTTCGTTCTGGTGTTTCCACACGTTGCCTTTGTGTAATAGTGCCTTTCTACGGCGAGCCACCCATTACCTTCAGAGCTGCAAACTGGCACTGAAGTAGTCTTCTGTAAGGTAGCAAATGGGGTGAGTTGGTAAACGTTATACATGATAAAAACCACTCAAACGACGACGACGGAGTGAAGACAATAAACACGACAGGACGAATCTGTTCTCGCAAGTAAAATTTCGTTAGTGAAATTAACGGAAAAAAAAAACAGAGTAGCCGACACTGATTACATTAAGAAACACCTACTTATCTATTAGGCACTACACAATATTTGAAACTGAAACGGTTCACACACCGCTATTTATATTAGCTCGCAAAAAACAAACAACTTTATTCGGCAGAGCTACCGACGGCACCCTGCCAGTTGTCAATAAATTGTTGCCTTTTTTACCGGTGTACGATGTTCTGATTTTATGCTTGCGGCTTCATTAATATACAGAATGGGTGATTACTAATTTCTGACGAATTATTAAATATGCCCAATGAACTTGAAGAATATTGCAAAAAAGTGGACATATTTTTAAAGGGGCAGTGAACGATTTTCAGACTGGCCAATTAACTGCGGAAATTAATCTGCGTCACATATGGAACAAAAAACCGAAAACCGCATTTTCTTGCGAGTGCTAGTTCTCATTTAAAAAAAAAATAAAACAAATCGAAGGTCGAAGTGCCTCAGCTCTCCACGCCGACTTTCGAGTGACGTACTCTGGGGGTTCACGTGGTTTCCCCTTGGGCCCTCTCTTCAGAGACCCCAGCCGCCTCCTCCTCGATTGTCGACTTTCAAAGCATTAGCCTCGTCGAAGGTCGCGGCGTGCGATGGACACAAAGGGCGGTTCGCCACGGGGCTGACTGCGAGTGTAGGAGCGGAGGGGGACAGGGTTTGTTGACTTCCGCGTACCCCCAGAGACGCTGTCATTTTAGTTCCTGTAGCCACCACAGGCGGCTGCAGATCGGCAAATAATTCGCTTTTTGCCTTGCGATTACGCAGCAGAATAGCGGTTTTTCGGGGAAAGGTGACGCGTTTTTGGTCACTTGGGCTTGGATAAACAATACAAAAAATGCAAACTGGCGATTCTTTCAACATTGAAACCGTTGCACCGCCCCTTTAATGAAGTGACGAATGCGAATTATGTTAAACTGCAATAATCCGCTAAGTTCAAAAACAATTGGTGAGCTTGTCTCCGCATCCGCTCCAAGGCCGGTGAGCTTTTCTCCGCATCTGCCAGTTTTGCGGTGAGCTTTTCTCCGGTGAGCTTATCTCCGGTGAGCTTTTCTCCGGTGAGCTTTTCTCCGCCGCCTCTCAACAAAGGCCTGGACTAGTCCTCAGTTGAACATCTAGATATTGTAAGCGGTCGTCATTCGGTCTCTCTAGCGAAAACTTTAATTCGGGTGCTGCTTCGAGCACTAGTTTCTCCAAAAAATCCGCTAAGAAGCCATCTGTAGAACAAACCAAAATATCGTCTACGTACCTCCTCTCCAGAATTTCCTTAGGAGACCTATGTTTAAAAGACTCTAGAAGACGCAGATCTAGGTCTCTTAGATAAATATCAGAAAGAGCTGGGGCTACCGCCGATCCAATACACGCACCCTGTTGCTGGATGTATCTTTGACTGTTATGTTGCACCACTGTAAAACCTAGGTACACCTCTAAAACCCTAAGAACATCCTGAACCGATATCGCCGACTGCGATTGGAAACTGACCAAATGTTCTTCCAAAAAGCTGCTTACCCTAGCCAATAAAGTCTTAGGTTCTAAAGAATAGTACAGAAGTTTTATGTCAAGTGAAAAGATCCTGCACCTCTTTCCGTGGAAAGGTTGCAAGTCAGCCACAAAATCTTCAGAACACCGCAGCGACAACGGGGATCTTGTATCCAAGATCGTAAGAGTCTTCTGAAGAAATGAGGACACTATTTTCTGTCATGTGCCATTCTCATTTATGACTACTCTGAGAGGAAGATCCACCTTATGATCTTTAAGGAAACATTTAATGCCAAACGTGTCTTTATAAACATTATTAATTCTGGTGGTCAAAGCGGCTAGATCGGCGTCCTTACAAACCTTCACAATTTTCCTTTTGGACTTCTTCAAACAACCGCCAAAAGGTCTAAACAACCCCGACATGGCATCGTCTGATATCCTCCGGAACTCCAACATTGGTAACATTGAAAACACACCCGACTTATCGGTTTCTAAGAGTACGGCTTCTTTCTCATCTAATTTCTCTTAGTCTTGTACACGTTACTAAAAAAAAGTAATCGATTACAGTTACTATTACTCTTGGCTAAAAAGTATTCGATTAGATTACTTGATTACTCGACAGCAAAAGTAATTGGACATTACTTTAAGAAGTAACCGTTACTTTTCCGATTCCTTTATTGTGTGAAGACTTACATCTTTAGCGCTCATAACAATGAACTACTTCCGACCTATTTTTCACATTTTCACAAGTATTGAAGAAGAAAAAACGGGTTCCCTCTTCGTGGTCGTTGCACATTCACAATGCGGACACAAGCCTAAAATTCGTTTGAAGAAGTTTAATGATTTGGGCGTTCGTCAGTTTCGGGGGGGGGGGGGGGGGGGGGGGGGGCGGAGGGGGTTCTAGATCTTGTTAAGCTTAAGCAAGGGTTGTTGCTCAAAGTTTGCGTCACTCATTTTACTATTCACACGTGGATGAACTTCCGTATTATACTAAAGAGCAGCAGCTCCAAGATTTGAAACGGATCATGTGTAGTATCCATTACCGGAAGAGATCGCCCCCGACCACTTCTCCACTCGAAACCTTGCTTGTCACAAAGACCACGTAGGGGAAATAGAGAAATATTTGAACTGACTTTGTTATATTTTGCATCCGCTTTAGACATTCTTCGGTTCTGGTTCTCCTACGAGCTGCGAGTAGGTACCGTCAGCAGGATTTTTTTTTTGTGTGTGTATGCGTGAGGGGGCTAGTTTGAACGAAGGACTTACAAAGCTACATTCTGCTCCCCCAAACGTCGCCCTGAATGGCCTTTGTCACGCACTGGAGCTTCCCTGGGGCTTCCCACTCCCAGTCCGAGCTCGAAAAAAAAAAAACGGACATTCCAAAGAAACTGTACATACAAAAGGGTTGACCTCGTTTCCTACAGCTCCGCAAAAATCTTTATTTTTTTCCGTTCAAAAAAAAGAAGCAAATTTTATTTTTGTCATTTCAGAAAAAAACAAAAAGCTGTGTGCAGGCCGGGAGGGGGGGGGGGGGGGGGGGGGTCATGTGGAAAAATAGTGACGGTTAGAAGTAATTTTATTACTTGAAAAAGTAATCAGATTACTCTTGTGATTACTGCCTAATAAAAGTAATGAACTGATTACAAAATTACTCCAAAATGTAATCGATTAAAAATAATTTGATTACTTGTAATGCGTACGGTACAAGTCTGCTCCTTCCTGACTGATGCGATCTTGCTGAAGTCCCTACGGTCACTTTTGTACGAATCGTCAACCAGATCCGACATCCTTTTTAGAGAAGACGCCATCAATGCAGTTTTTTCCCGCCGGGTCAGAGACGGCGCTTGACACAGTGTGAATCGCAGATTCAATATCCATCTTGGACGGTTTAATATTTACACAAACTTTAGGCCCGTTAGCAAGAATGCGTTCCGTCGGTTTTGATAGTTGAACATAACATGGGTTGACGACCTTCTTTAGCACAAACAATGCGGAAGACAGAACCGGATTCGACTTCCTCCGGGGATAAATCCTAAGTCTTAAAGTTCTAAATGCTACGTTGTAGTCCATCTTCTTTAGCGCAAGCCACTGTGTGAACATCGATGCAGAGCGAAAATTCCCACCTACAAGGACAGTATCTTTATATCCCAGTATCTCTATTGTTCATGAGGGAAGTGCTTGTATTTTGTATTCAACTGAAATATGTTTTTTATTACAGTTTATTTTAATAAACTCGTTCCACAGTATTGTCCGGTCAGAAACCTAATATATTTTTTCGGTCATATTCTTGCCCTTATTGCCCTTGCCTTATTATTTTTCTGTACTCCATTAATGGCAATTTACTTATTCGGTCTTATTGAGCGCGCCGCAAAAAAAAAAAAAGAAAAAAAAAAGTGCAATATGTTTTTAAGGAGTGTGATTGGGCGCAATGTGGACCTTCATTTGTGAGGACTAGAACAAAATTGAAGGTAGCCTTTTTTTAAATGATTTCCAAAATATTGCAAAATGAGTATCCTGAGTACGTTTGTATAACTTTTTGGGAAGGCCGCGCGCTTTAAATTTGAATAAAAGTTTGCACGAATGTTGAAAACACGCGTCCCAGGCATAAATATAGTTCCGGAATATTTTATGCCGAGTTACAAGCTCTGAATATAGACCATTTTTCATTATGTTTTAGGCTTGTGATTTTATTGCAAAATAAAATAGTTTGTAAACAACAAAAACATTCTTACTTATTCTTATCTATGTGCAGCTTCTGCGCCCCAAATATATTAAGCCCACAAAAACAACAATTAGTGCTGATGACTATTCAAAGTGCCGACTTCGCTCGATTCGCGAAACGTCCACTTGAGAGCAAATTAGTGATTTTTGTTCCGAAAAAAAAGTTATTTATAAAAAGAAAAGTTTGAATATGTCTTTCGTAGCGCACAATCAACAAACTATATATTTTTAAACAAATACTAATGCCGGTCGGACGTGCTTGTTTAATCATATCTGAAACGGCCCAGTAGTAGTATAGTGATGCACCTTTATTACGCCTGAAAACAAGTAAGAATCTAGGTGGGGCGCGTCGATGGATACGAGGCCTAGAAGTATGGCACATATATTGCACATACATTGAGTACGCAGAGGCAAATTTAGATATGCGCGTCCAGGACCCACTCACGCACAAATTCTAAGAGCGAGCGCAAAGTGTTGGCCCGTAAACGTCTGGTGGACCAGGCGGGAAGTCCTCCAATCAGGCTACTTGACCTCTCTCCGAGCGCCTCTTTGGCCCCGGTCCCTTAAAAGAAGCAGGTGCTCGAGATTAACCGTCTTGACTTCCCTGCAGTAGTTGCGTCTTGCAGACCGGACGCCGATGCCTTCCAAGTCGTCCGCCTTGCGGGTGTGGAGGCGGTGGTGGCGCGGATTTTCCTAGGAAAATCGAGGCCCGCCGGCCCAGCCTCACGGGCAGTGGGTTAGATACTAGCGGCAGGCTTCGCCGTAGCAGAACCTTGCACGAAACGTTGTGGGAGCCACTGGTTTCCCTCCCCCGAGAAGGCGTAAGCCGCGGACGTTCCGGGCGAAGCCGTCTGACTTCGAGCTTGGTCGCTCCGTATCGTGTCGGGGAGAGTACGTCACCATGCTGGCCTACTCTCTCACACTCCTCCGCGCGTCTCCCGTTTTCGGGGACGAGCGAGATCGCCGGAGAGAGTTGGGGCCTGCCCTCCTCCGAGCGGACGGCCGTCTGGTCGAGGAGTCCTAAATTGGACTCCGGGCGACGGGTCGAGTCGCGGCGTACGAGCTCGTCCGACCGGCGATGATTCGACGCTAGCGTTCCCCCTGGATCTGACAGTCGGCGTCCCCTTCCCTTAGTGGACGTCCGTCTGCCGACAGCCCTCGCCCCGGACTCCTGCGACGACGGGTAGCGGCGTGCTCGCAATTTACCCCTTTGGCCCTCAGGTCGGCGGGCGTTGCGGGCACTCTGTGTCCACTGCTTGCTTGACCGCAGTGTCTTGTTGGGGACATCTGGTACTCAATAAACGCCGTTGGATATTGGGATCATCGTTGTTGGCATGGCGTGGACGAACCCGGCGCGGCGACCGCCCTCGCTGGTAGCCGTCGGCCGCGGGGTGGGACGGGCATCGGATTCCCCTTTGAGCACCGGACCAGTCCCCGGACGTAAAAGGTACGTAATCTGAGCCCTTTTCCCCACAAGCTTGACGCGCGGTTTGAGCTTCTCGGGGTCACATTCGTCTTCTGCTTCGCCATCTTGTGAGGAGCTGTCACCGCACTCGGCCGCGTGGTCAGGATCGAAAGGTGCCTATGCGCATTTGTTCTCGGAAGCGTGCTGTCCCCACTGATAGAAGATTTGGTGCTGCATGCGCGCTGTCTAATGCAAATGTGCAGAGTAGAATGTATTCTGATATAGACGTTGACTGGTTAAGGGTGCGTGACAAGCTCCTCCCCCGAAGTCCTCAAGCAGAGTGAACGCTCGAGAAGATCCGGGGAGGAACTTGCCTCCTTTCCCGCGTTCGCTCTAATAAAGTGGAAAGAGTTGAGGGTTTTGCGGGAGAAGCGGGACTGCCACTCTTATTCTGTCATCAACCGTTGGAGAGAAGATCCAACGGCTAACTTTTGAACTAGACCCATGAGGACGACAATAACAATGACGCAGCGCTCGGCTGCCGCAGTGGGTCGCGCATCGTCTGACGACTGCTTTGGAAGTGATGCGGCCTGTCGTGTCCCGCCAACGTAACTCCGTTTATTGTCAACGCATTTCACGTTATGTAAGACGCAGTCCACTGGCCTTGTGTTGGGTAAACACCGAGCTCTGGGGAAAACAAGCTGCAAAGACCGCCCGCTAATGTTGATCTCCTCGACAAGTATTTGATATTCTCCTCGCTTTCATCCCCCCTGTTCGCTTTCTTTTCACCTCCTGGCTTGAGCGCTTGAGAGCCCTTTCCCCCTTCATTTAGGTTTACACCTCCTCTTGATGCGCCTCCTTGCTTGAGCTACGTTGGGTAGACAAAAGCGCTAGGTGCTGGCCCTCTAAATGCTACGCGTTTAAAATGCAAAGCCAAACGCGCGGTGCGCCCTTGATTGGTTTATGCCGTGATAGCAAACACACAGAAATACGACAAACGCCGTGACGTTGCTCATTTAGCACTACTTGATAGACTGCACCGCCTCGTAGCATCGACTACGCTCTGACTTGAAATATAGTGTAGGCGGTCTTGCCTCCAATCGGAAGCAACTCACCGCGAATGCCAGGAAGCGGAGGAAATTAAATTGAGAGATGTCCCTAAACAATAAAGTATAATTTCGATAAGAAAAGTTTACCACTTTTCTCCGAACTGAAAAGGAACGGCGCCGAGCAAATCCGCAGTTTT
This sequence comes from Ixodes persulcatus, assembly GCA_013358835.2. NCBI lineage: Eukaryota > Metazoa > Arthropoda > Arachnida > Ixodida > Ixodidae > Ixodes > Ixodes persulcatus. Next base: position 53,016 of record JABSTQ010010617.1, read on the forward strand.
TTTAAAGTCTTCAATGGGCTTAGTTGGCTAGGGCTGTAATTTATGCCAGCCACGTCCACCCTCTTTTTGAAGATCCTCTTATAGTACCGCACATTGATGAAATTATTGTTGAGTTCACTATAAGTAAGTTAGTCAGTAAGAGGCGATCACTGGCTGGTTTTCTAAAATGTCAAAACGCAATAGGTGGTACTGTGGAAGCATGTTACTTGACACGGGAATCGGAGGATTACATAAGGACGAAGACAAATAAAATAACGTAGTTGTATGATTTAAGAAAGCGGACAATATTCAAACACGCAAAGAAGTATTTCCTTTTTTAGATTCGATGTACATTTACTATTTTCCTCGATTACGTGTAGTATTTCAGCTTGCATAACATGTCAATTCAAAATAACCAACAAGGGCCTGAAGTAACACAGAGCCTTCGAACTCATTTGTGTTTCAGTCAGTGGAGAGTTCTCGACTCAGCGTCATGTCACACGGGTCCGGACACACCTTCTTTAAAAGTTCCTTGGCATTCTCACACTTGAAATCTTCGTCGTATATCTTGTAGACGATAGCATGGTACGGACTGGTGAAATCTAAAATAAAACAGATGGGCACTGTCAAACATTTTGTCTAAGTGATAGGAACTTCACATTACATATCGTGAAGCTTGTATAGATTAGAAAAGAAAAATAAGAAAACATCAAGTGAGTGACTTTATAAAGGAAGCTATGGGCTTATTATCTTTAGATCACTACTTCTTAAAGGAACACTGTGGAAAATCAAGAAGGATGAAGTGGAAACGACAGCGAGACATGGAAGACGACGACGAGGCAGGAGGGTCTTTTTTTGTATACCTTGAATTATGAGAACGACCGATTAAACGGTACGACATTTACTGCTCGGCCTATTTAATTCCTAACCAAGAAAGATCCTCGACAATTTGGTGCCGAAACCCGGAAGACTGCTTCACGACATCATCTCCGAGCCCAGACGAAGCTGCAAATTTACCAGGTACTGGTGACTTTCGTTGCTAACCGTAAAAGTGGAACTCGGAGACTTTAACGACAGAGGCAAACCATCGGGATTGTAACGCCCAGATCTTTCAAGAGGAATTCCTGCCCACCAAGCGAAAGCCAATCGACTCTAACAAATCGCAATGGACAGACTGAAGGCTTAGCGTACCACTCGACGAGCCCAAAACACCAGGATGAAAAACGACGCTACCACACTGCTGAACAGCCCTGATATAGACCTGAGCAGGCTCATCGGAATCAAAGAACGCCTGACCACGAGCAACGCGGAACTTGATAGAATTAACGAGGAGTTAGAGCCGCTGCTATCAGCAGAGCAGTTCGAGGACGAGTACGCCGTTGCTGCCGAATACCAAGGCCGTGCCGTCATGTTTATTGCGCAGCTCCGCTTCAAGATTGAGGAATTGAAGACCAGTAGACGCCCCATGGTTCCGGCAACAGCAACGACTACGCCCAATGCGCTTGACACAGTCTTCAGGATGAGTGAATCCAGACTACCAAAACTGGACATCACTACCTTCAGGGGGGACGTCACCCAGTGGCGGACGTTTTGGGAACAATATGAAGGAACAATTCGCTCAAATCGCACGTTGTCAGTTACGGATAAATTTCATTATTTACGCCGCTACCTGACTGAAGACGCAGCAGCTGCAATAGCAGGACTACCAACAACGGAAACGTGCTATGCTGATGCCATTCAACTACTAAAGCAACGTTTCGGTGATCAAAGGAGGATAGAGCAAGTACATCTGGCGGCCCTTCGAAATCTTCCCCGTGTTCGATCCTCTACAGACACCATGGGTCTGAGGAACTTGTACGACACTACGCAGCTGAACATTTGAGCTCTCAACTCACTAAACGTGCCGACCGGAAGTTTCGCGGCCATGCTTTGTGATATTCTCATCACATCGATGCCTCACGACATTGTGGTGCAATACCACAGACAAGTTTTATACAAGGCTCCAAACAACGTAGCAGCAGAGGAGGGCAACGCAACTTCATCGCCTGCATCTGCATCTACGTCAGAACTCGACGAGATACTACAATTTCTTCGAATTGAAGTGGAAAGCAGGGAAAGGAGCAACTACAGCAGAGCCCGTGCGAACGAGCGAAAGCAAGAATCTCGTGCGTCTGGTTCAGCGCTTCACAGCTCACATAGTTCTCAGAAAACAACAGGCGAGTGCTATTTCTGCCATTCAAAAAGGCACGCCACACATTCTTGCGACTCTGAGAAGACTCTTGTGGAGAAGAAGAAGTTACTGGGAAAGGACATGAGATGTTTCCGCTGCACGATCAAAGGACATCGCGCAAGAGATTGCAAAAGGCAGTTACGGTGCCCAAATTGTAACGGACGACACGCGATAACGATGTGTGATCCGTCATTCGCCCGGACGAGGAAGGAAAATACGAAGAAAGACTCAGTCGTTTGCGTGTCTTCCTCTGATCCTAAGCACAAGACTTCTACTGAGCTAGGTGAGAGCAATAACATCCACCTGCAACCATTTCGTGTGTGGGCCATCAGTGAAATAGGCAGTAGCTATATCAGAGGCATCATTGATGAAGGCAGTCAACGGTCGTTCATCACAGAAGATATCGCATGCTGCCTAAATCTCAGAATCTTAAGAAAGACGAAGCTAGCACTAAATACGTTTGCTAGCACCTCAAGCAAAACCTTGCACCATAGCAATGTTGTTGAGGTTCGAATAAGAGGCCAGTATAACGAAACAAGTGCACAATCGAGGCAATTACCATACCGGTAATTTGCCAGGATATAGCTACCTTAATTGCCGACGACACTTTCGCCCGTTTTCTGAGAGATCGGAAGAGAAATCTCGCTGATGACATAGTATTTTCTGTCGTACAAGGAACACCTGGAATAAGTCTTCTCATCGGATCAGATCAACTATGGAAGCTTGTAACAGGTGAAATCCTTAGATCCAAGGAAAGCAGTGGATTGGTAGCCCTAAACACTGCGATGGGATAGACTCTCCAAGGACCCTCGATACAAAAGGGAATACTATTAAAAACGACCCTGATTGTGAGCGTCCTCAGCGCACAAACCATGACCGACGAGGAAACAGCGACCCAAACTCTCAAGGCTTTTTGGGAACTTGACAGCATGGGAATCACAGACGTGGAGACATCTAACTACTCAACAGAGTGTAGCATCGCGCTTTGACAAGAGCATTGTCAAGGTTGGTGAAAGGTACCAAGTAGCGTTGCCCTGGAAAGCAGACTGTGTGGAGGTGTTGAAGGATAATCGTCAGATAGCTCTGACTCGCCTACATCGCCTGATCAAACGAATTTCGATTCAGGACGATCTACTTCGGCGTTATGACGAGGCAATCCGCCAGTATATGAAGATGGGACATGCGGAACTAGTACCGCTCGGCCAGCACAATCAAGCTGAGACACGAACATATTACATGCCATATCGGAAAATCCTCAAAAAAGAGTCTGTTACTACGAAGTTGAGGGTGGTGTTTGACGCTTCATCTCACGAGAAAGGGTGCGAACCGCTTAATCACTTCCTCGAAAAAGGTCCTAACATGAATCCAGAAATACTTCAAATCCTTCTTCGCTTTAGAGCGCATGCGACTGTACTAACTGCAGACATCGGGAAAGCGTTTCTACAAATCGAACTTCAAAAGGAAGATCACAACGCATTCAGGTTCCTGTGGTTTGAAGACGAGCTTCTTTCCCAGATGAAGTTTAAGAACATTCAGGAATGGCGGATGACAAGAGTTCCTTTTGGAGCGACGTCGAGTCCGTTTATGTTGTCTGCAACTATACAGCACCATCTGAAGAACGTCACTAGAGATCAACAGAGTATTGCAAAACTATTACAGAGCTCATTCTACGTGGACGATCTTCTTGTGGGTACAGATACGCTGGAAGAAGCAACCGAATTGTACAAAACCTCCAAGTTCATCATGAACGATGCAGGCATGAAGCTAAGAAAATGGTCTTCTAACGATGCTGAACTGCAGCAAATTATGGATGAAATAGAGACAGACGTGATAGCAGAAAACACTTACTGACGATTCACGAGGATCTCGAAAGTATTGGGGATGACTTGGGACAGGACCAAAGATTTCTTCAAATTCTCAGTGGATAGTCTTATCTCACTTCTACAAAACAAACGAGACACTAAACGGTATGTGCTACAAGCAGCGTCACGAGTCTTCGATCCAATGGGATTGATTACACCATTCACGATACGAGCAAAGATTCTATTCTAGAGTTTGTGGAGGCTTAAACTAAAATGGGATGAAGAGCTACCGGAGCGCCAGAGAGGAGACTGGGAAGAATGGTGTACTGAGCTGTTTCAGCTCTACGGTATTTTAGTTCCAAGGCACCTCAAGAATGGGCTGACAGAAGTCATAGAAACACAGCTGCACATCTTCGTCGACGCAAGTACACAAGCCTATGGAGCATGTGCATACATGCGAAACGAAACTCAAAGCGGAGAAGTTTCAACGGCTCTAGTGACAGCTAAATCAAGGGTTGCGCCGATCAAAACATTAACGTTACCGTGTCTGGAACTAATGGGAGCTGTTGTTGGAACGAGACTCCTAGACTACCTGCGCAAGACGTACCCTGACATTCCTCTTCGATATACCATGTGGACGGATTCCACTGTGGTACTTAGTTGGACTCAGGGCTCAGTAGAAAGATGGAAGCCTTTCGTAAAACATCGCGTACTAGAAATCCTATCACAAAGTGTTTCCGAAAACTGGAGGCACTGCCCTGGGAACAGTAACCCTGCGGACCTGCTCACGAGAGGAGAATCAGCAGCAACGCTGCCGGATAGCTCCATGTGGTGGAAAGGACCCAGCTGGCTTGTTCAAGATCCAGTTGAATGGCCTAAAGACCTACCTACTTCAGATACTCACTTGGAACTCAAAAGCAACAAGCACTGCATCACCAAAGTATACCTTCAAACAACAAGTCTTGAAGCGATGGCAATCCTTGACGTGACGAAGTACAGTAGCCTGTCGAGATTGCTTCGAGTTACAGCCTGGGTTATCAGGTTTGTCAGCAATTGCAGGAGCGAAAATCGGGAAAGAAAAGAAGGACACTTGAAAGCTGCTGATTATGCCGCGGCGGAACAAGATTAGATGAGGCAAGTTCAAAACTAAGGCTTTGAAAGGGAAGTCAGCTTACTGACCAGAGACCATCAAGTGGAAAAAAGCTCACCCCTGGCTGATCTTCACCCTTTCTGGACCACCATCGTATACTCAGGGTAACAGAAAGGCTACATGAGCTGCACGCTCCAAGTGCAGTGAAACATCCTATCATTCTGCAGAACGACAAGCATTTTACAGAACTGATTGTCCTGAATGCTCATAACCAGTTGCTTCATGAGGGTGTGACTAGTACGATGACTGTTTTGAGACAACGATTCTGGATACCACGAGTACAACAGTTAGCCAAGAAGGTAATTCGTACATGTCGTAAGTGTCGTAGGTTCAGTACTAACCAACTCAGGTGCCATTCGCTCCACTTCCAGCCGATAGAATTAACGAAACAAAACCTTTCGAGGTAACGGGAGTGGCTTTTGCAGGACCACACTATGCGAAAAACCGGAACGGAAAGATGAACGATGCTAAGACTTACATAGTCATGTTCACCGGTGCCACAACGAGAGCGGTTCATCTGGAATTATCAACTAATCTTTCAACTGACGCCTTTCTTTTGACATTTCGGCGTTTCATTTCGCGCAGAGGAGTATCCAGCACGATATTCTCCGACAATGCTAAAACATTTAAGAAGGCATCAAATGACTTGTGGAACATCCTGAAAAGCCTGAACCACCCAGACTTCATTTCCTACCTTGCTCAACACAGAATACGGTAGAAATTTATTGTTGAAAGAGCTCCTTGGTGGGGAGGGTGGTGGGAGCGGCTGGTGCGCTCAGTAAAGACAACACTCAGGAAAGTCTTAGGAAGAAGCAGCCTGGGCTTCGAAGAGCTGTCAACAGTCCTCTGTGAAGTGGAGGCTATTATTAATTCGAGACCTTTAACATACGTCAGTTCAGAAGTTGACGAACCGGCACCACTTTGCCCGGCTCACTTTCTGGTTGTTTTATCAGAAATGAACGGCACGGAAGAAATTCTGACGCCCCTCACACAACGTCAAGCGATTCAGAAGCTTCGATACCGACAACAGCTGCTGGACCCCTTTTGGACCAGGTGGAGAAAAGAATACATCTTGGAACTACGATCAGCTCATCACTACCCCAATATCAAGTCCACAAACCTGGATGTAGGTGACGTGGTACTTCTTGAAGAAACGAACTGTTCACGGTATTTTTGGAAACTGGTAAAAGTTACAGACACCGTCAAAGGGAAAGATGGTCACGTTCGAGCGTGCATTCGTCAGGGACCAACACGGAAATGTTTTTCAAAGGCCAGTTCAAAAGCTATATCTCCTTGAGATTCATCACGCTTCTCAGTCTCGGGAGGATGTGGAAAATCAAGAAGGATGAAGTGGAAACGACAGCGAGACATGGAATACGACGACGAGGCAGGAGGGTCTTTTTTTGTATACCTTGAATTATGAGAACGACCGATTAAACGGTACGACATTTACTGCTCGGCCTATTTAATTCTTAACCGAGAGAGATCCTCGACAGACACTGGCAGGGTATTTGTGCTCGCCACGGTTTTTATTCTTATGTGACAAATGAGAGCCCAACTACCCAGAATACAATACGCGGTTCGAAATTCGTTTTCTTTCCGCTCGAAAAGCGCCGATCAAGAGCTGGACGGGTTGAGTCGCGCTCACTCTCTTCTTCGTGGCTACATCCAGTTATCTATAGTTTAGAGAGAACCACCAAAGATAATCAAAGTCGTAGGCAACCGAAAGCACACACTCAATAATAAAAATAGACAAAAAATACGATACAAATTTTTATGCCTCCTAAAAATTTGCAAAAACGATGATCGAAAAAAAAAAGTTGCACAGCCACGTGATTTCCGGTAACTTTGTCCTCCTCTATATTTCTTCTTCCTCCCCAGTCCAGATTCAGTTTCATTTTCAAGTAGCTGCGTTTTTTTATTTTATAAAAAATATACGTGACGCTGTAGCAAAATATTGATTGGGTCGTCTTCTGGCACCATAAAAAATTGCCCGGAAAAAAATTTAAATATTTTTTGGCTGTCACTGTATCTTTACGGGAAGATATAGAGGTCCATAACAATAAAGCGCTGAACATTGTAACTTGTTACGAATGATGTGATAACGTATTATAAGCTGATGAATCACGAAGGCTTTACTAATAGTTTTGTAACGTTGCTCGAGCAAAGTTGAATCGCGGAAATTTTCCTCGCTTGAAATTAAAAATATCGCGCAGAACATTATTCGTCTACGCGCCGACAAATTCAGATTAAGTTGCATGACAGTAAAGGTGTGATATAATATACTATATTTTTTAATTATGTTCAGTACATTAGTAAGTTATGACATTTAATTACTCGCTCTACGTCCACGGAAATTAAGGAACGACAAATCCAAACTCAACTGTTAGGGTTAGGCCTACATTTCCAGTAACTGATTAGTTCAAAACAACGTCCTAGAGGACAACAAGAAATAAAAGTTTACAATATTTTATACATTTTTATTACGAATTTCGCTTGGTTAATATTGAGTAAGGGAAAATAGTAGTTATGCTTGTATTTTTATAAAACAAATCCCTAGATATCCCAGCAGTACAAAAGATTGAAAATATTACCATTTCAATTCTGACGCCTATTGCATATGATGTTTCATTTTACAAAGAACAATAAAATACGGCCTCAACTTACCGATTTTAAGATAGAGTGTCTCGCCTTCGAACGGTTCAAGAACAGTGAAGTATACATCACCATCTGTAAGTCATCAATTTATTATATTGAAAACAAAACAAAAATCACTGCGTGTTATATAAAACATGTCTTATCTCAGTTAATATGAATCATTAATGATTTTCGGTACTCTCTTAATCTCTAAATATTTTATACTTAGAAGTTTATATTCTAAAGGTCCGGTACTTCCCAAAAATAGGTAATTTAGCAGTAAACAATATTTTTTTCAGTTGTGATGTCTTATAATGTAGTGTTTTCAACTTCATATGTTTGTGTTTACAAATAGGGACATGAAGAGATTACACCGCCAGAACCTCTTTACGTTACGAAGGTTCACAAGTGAATGGTGGATACACGAACTAACGGAAATATTAACTGAATTCTAGTTTCTTTGAACCTGATAATTTTAATGTCGTGATAACCCTTTAAATTAACCACATAAACTGGTTACCGATTTGAGTTGAGGTACATGGTCATTGATGGTGGGGAAACAGCTTTCAAAAGCAAAACAACAGGAAAATCAAACTGAGACATGTTCTGCCAGGAACATATCTCAACTACGAGAACCCTGGCAATCTCCTTTTAGGGATGTACGAAAATATTTTGAAGAGACTCAAACGCACACCGGCAAGTAGCAAAAACAAAGGCGGAAACGACTCGAAAAAAATCGCCGTGATCTCATACATACTCGAGATCACTTATATATATTTAAACGATATCGCGGACGACAGAACGTACAGGTGGCATGCTCTGCTCGAAACAAGGCCTACTTCATGTGCTGCTAAGTAAATAAACGAACCAACCAAAAGAAGGCATGCAACATTGCTCATATAGCTAGATTCGCCCCAGTACGAAGCAGGAGTAGTCTACCGCATTCACCTATCGTGCGGCACGTGTTCCATCGGTCAAGCGGGTTGAAGTATTCTTGATAGAACAAGGAAACACAGGGGGGCGGTGTAGCGTGCATAAGCAGGGACACCTGTCAGCCCACTGCAAAACGTGCGAGTGTAGTCCAGCCTTTAACAGCTTCAGCATTCTTGCAAGGACAAAATTCTGCAAATACGAGATACGCTAGAGGCACTATACTTCGTTTTAGCTTAAGTGCAGGCGCAGCCGACGCTACGAACTGATCGGGCCAATCAGATAGGGTCAAATGTGCACCATCATGGTGTTCGCCATGTTTTCCTACCCGTTCTAGTCATTGCTGAACAAATTATAAATTAAGAAGAATGTGTCAGCAGTCCTTCGGTCACGCTTCGCAACAAAGAAAAGCAACATCTACGGTGTGCTTCGAACAAGTGACTCGTAGTGACAGTCCACGCTTCACAACAAAGTATGTGTGTGCGCGTGTGTGTGTGTGTGTGTGTGTGTGTGTGTGTGTGTGTGTGTGTGTGTGTGCGTGTGTGTGTGTGTGTGTGTGTGTGTGTGTGTGTTTGTCTGTGAAGTTCATGAGGAAGACGACTAGACCGAGGAGCGAGAAAGATCAAATACTAAAGAATTGTGGATAGTCAGCTTTGCTTGTGTCTAGTCCTGTCTCTGTATAATCATTTAGTGTTCAAGCTGTTTCCTCCTCATCAATGCACATCTACTTGTTCTCCATCATATCGCGGTGTATATGAAGATAAAGGTTAATAGGTGCCACATTTGTTTTGCAGAAATTTGAAAGGCTGAGTTTAACTGAAGAAATAGGGACTGAGCACAAAGCAAGTCGCTCCTATAGAAATACGCCGTACCAACTCGAAACCATTAAACAGAAAGGCGGGTCGTGTGGCACAATAAACAACTTGAAATTAAAGCCAGTTTTATATCCTTGCCCTTCCACCGCATTTTCGTTAATAACGCCGCATTGGCCCACATTTATATTTGTGATTTCACAAAAAAAGTCCACCTGAGACGCCATAACGCGAATGATCAGAATATCATCTGCGCTTTTGAATTGGCGGTCTTCCGTCTGCTAAACGAGTGGTAAATTTAGCGCACCCCTCGTTTTTCCCACGTGCTACACGCCACCTTAAAATTGACTGATTTAGTGGTTCTCAATGACGCGCAGCAAGTTTCCGATTGGACCCATATATTTATTTTCACAAATTAAAAGTAATTAGTAAATGTTTGTAATAATTTTGTTAATTAGTATGTTTCTTTAATCCCTTGCGTACTTTGTGGCTGACAGTTTGCTCTAAAAAATAAAACGCCCTAGTTTTAGGAATTTTCGAAGTTCTACACAGAAACACTCGATATGATTATATCTCTAATGCATGCTGCACTTATACGCCTCAAATAGATAAACTGTACTAAATCTAGGTTCAGTTTGTTACTATCATATTTGGTTTATTACGTGGACAGGTTCAATTGAAGCAGAGGAAGCGTACCCCCTAAGCGAAAAATTGTTACTTGACGTGTGTCATACTTCTGTAAACAAAGCATGTATCTACTTTGAGTTTCGGGATGAAGTAAGGCTCCAACAAAAGCATTGCTTCAAAATTTAGTGTAACAAAATATAACGTTACAGCTGTCTTGGCGTTACATTGTTTCTAAGGATTGCATCCCTGTCATCTAAAACAAATATACCCCATCAAAAACACCAATTGATGTTTCCTCGCCTCGCCCTTCCAAGTACGTGGTGACTGTTAGCAATTGTTTATGTTCAATTTACTTACCATAGGAAAAGATCACTCCGATACTTCTCTCCTTATCGTAATGAACCAAAAAAGTGTCACTGGAAATATACATAAAAAATAGTTAAGTAACTATAGACAGTTAATCTTGTTCACTAAATTAATTTTCCATCACCATACTGTTGAGTATTATATCTATAGCATCATGGCAGAACTACTATTTTGGCTGCTTCCTTCACCCTAAAACTAAAATATATAATATATTTTACCCTTGCTGGCACACTTTTGAACATTTATCTCCGAAAAAAAAATATTGTTAGAAAAACACGACGGTTTGTGAACTATCGTGTGTACAGCGATATGAAGAATTGTTATTACTCGGTCGCGTATTGACATTTGCAATATTAAAATGATGTTCCCTCCTGCTTGATTAAAATGATGTGCCCTCCTGTGTGAGTCTACTAAATATTTCATACAGTCCGGACGGCATAAAAAAAGGCATAATCAGTGTCTCTGAAGTTATTTTGAAGCATGTTTAATAAACCCTTCCGGATGTTCAAAAACGAAATATCCACCACATAATACTTGGCAATAATATTAAGGTAATCTAGTTTACGATACATGCTTACAGTGGTCACACCATTTTTAATTAACAATCCGGTCATACATACACAACGTAAGACTCAGCAGTCCCCTTTGTTGCTGACCACGTGGCACCTTCAGTTATTCCTGTTATTTTGTTCGTGCCATCATAGAGAACAGTAAAGTTACTGATTCCTTGCGCATCCATACTGTTTTCGCTCTGGTAGCACTCGTATATAAGGATTGGTCTTGTTTCCGTGTCCTTAAAAAAAGGTCGGACCAAGCCAACAGGTTAGGGGTTGAGCGCAATACATGAGCTGTTTCACAGAGCTGCGTAGCACACTCTTGAACAGATTTTGGTTTAATACTAAAAAAATACATAAACTGTGATTATCGTCAGCGTTTAATGTGTAAGTTCACACTGAGATCCCAAGAACTATTAGGAATTCTTCTTTATTCAGTTTGGTGATGCTATCATCAGACTAGATTTGCACTGAGATTATGAAATATTCCGGTTGCACAAAAAAGTAATGCCACAGGAAAAACGGTAAAAACCGCAGGCGAGCTGGTGAATGACATCCATAGTAACCCTGAGACGAAGGAAATAAAAAAAAGGTCATTGTAACGAAGTAAAAACTTAAGTGTTCTGTCCGGTTTTTTTTTAATTTTTTTTTACGTCTCAGGGTTACTATGGATCTCTAACACAGCTTGAAGTTTATTGACTTGAACAACCATCGCCTGATATACATGTCCCAGACCTCTTTCAATTTAAATTTTTACGCAAAATGTTCATGCACGCATTTCGTTGAAGTTTTTCATTTATCTCCAGCAGTCTGAACACTCTAAAATAAATTCTAAGCTTGGTAGCGCAACTTGGAATCACTTTGACTCCGCCAAATTAATATTGGCCGACTGGCTGGCAAGATCTACCGGAAATATCCCCTGGCGTTGCGCTGCGGTACAATGCTTTGGTTCTGTTCAGCGCTGCTAGTTCGGGAACTTCTTGATGACTCCTCGAAGGAAAAACCCTAAAGACAGGTGCTTTTCTCGTTATGAATTCTAAGGTTTAACTTCCCCAGTTGTCTCCTGACTTTATTCATAATATTCAACCAGTTTAAATTTGAAGTAAATCTGAGGAAATAAAGCCCCAGTAAACACGGACGACGAACAAGAAACGAGCACGAAAGAAGAGTGTTTGTTTCTTGTTCGTGGTCCGTGTTTCTGAGGCTGTAATCCATCATGTATAACTGGTAACAACTGGCCCAATTTACGACCCTACATTAAATAAATCTCCAAAGTGACTGAAAAATTATTTATACATATCCTTACAAATCCAGGTGATTATTTATTTTAACTAAAATTACTGCGTTATATTAAAAATATTTAAGGCCATGAAAATAGTGGCTCTGCATATTGTATTTTGCTGTTGGTTTTCGTAAATTTTCTATAACGCATGAGAAGACGTGCCGAATAATAGAAGACAAGAGAAGTGTTTCTATACCACCATCAATTTTTCTTGATGTTCATAGCACAGCACGAAGCAGGCATGTGTGTAATAGTTCACAACAATATATTTTTAAATGTTAAATTAACAATGGAACATAAAACCCCAAAAAGGCACTACCACTTAAAAAGGTAAAAAATTTTTTTTTTATTTACTGGAATATATTTTCTTGTCATGCATTTACTTCGGGTATCACGGCATAACAAAGTTTGCTGCATGGAAATATTCCAATTGACACTTGAGTTTTTTCTTAAAATTTCGTTAAGCACAATAAATGCTCAACTTGAGTGTGCTAACATATACCAACACTAGCACTTGAGTGTTATTTGAAGGAGCTGTGTAAGAATTTCCGTGCTTTTCCTAAATAATTAGGAAGTTGGTGTCTCGACTTTTCTGAAGTAAAAAAAAAAACGCTTTTGCCTGCATGTCCTATTTTTTTATTTTAAAAATGGAGAAAGATTGAGGTTTTCGGCACCTCTCAACTCCTTCACCATCTTCCGAGTCACGTTCGCTGTGACGTGAAATGGGGACGCGCGGGGTTCCGGTGAAGCCCCCTCTCTAGTGCCATCAGTGTGCAGTGAGAACTCACCCGCTCGCGACCATGTGCCCATGTGCTTGCGCTGCGCGATAACATGGCGAAAGGAGGAAAGTCTCGTCCGGGTCAACACCACCTAGAGCAAAGGCCGCAGCGCTCGGTGTTGTGATGTCACAGAGTCACGACAAGTGGGCCGACCTGAAGTAAGGCTTCTCCGCAATACATGCTCTTTTTCTTTATATGTGTTTTACCGAGGACGCCAAGCGGCGTATGCTCCAGCTATTTTTTTTTTTTGTTGTTGTTGTTTTAGCTTTCTCCGAGCCCAGACTTCTCCCGGGGCAGTTGCGCAATGACAAGTTTTGCCTACTTTGCGCACGGCGGCTTGCACAAGTCTCGCGGCGGGAGTACGCGAAGCGCCCTAACCGTCCTTTTGTCTTTTGTGTTTGGAGTGCATGGCGTTTAGCGCGTTGCGGTTGTCATGTTAGGGGCGTCTTTCGGGCTAGCCATGCCTTACCAATGCTGTGTCCCGGGGTGCCATGGGAACTATGAAACGTCGTCAAAAAAGTGTTTGTGTTTAAGTTCCCGGAGGATGAAGAACTGCGAAAAGTATGGGTGCAGGCAATTACGCGAAAAAACCTGGTTCTATCGACGCATACCAGGGTGAGATCGAACTCTCATATCGTTTCAGATTGTTTTGTTTTCCTTTTTTTAATTATTGAATTTACTTCGTTGAATTTTAGGCTGACGTGGCAGTGAAAGTGACAAGCACACGCTAGCTCTCGCTTTTAATTTTAGAAACGTATCGTTGTAGCGCAAGCTCCCGTTTTCAAACACACGGTCAGGAGCCTGTAGCCTTCGCTCTATGTCCCCTCTTGTTCCTACATCCGTGGCGCATATTATTAAAGGAATCAATGAAATCGTCGAGGTCTCGAAATCTGAAGGAAATTTTAACACGAACGCCGATCAGAGGAACGCGACTCAAAGACGACTTTCAAGAACCAGTTACTTCTGCAGAGAACGATCCCAATGTGCATTTCTTGTGCAGTCTTTTTGACTGGGTGGACGCCTGACTTGACGTATCGGAGAGCGAGAACCTTACTAGTGGCACGCTAACCAAGGAAATTCACGGAGCACTCCGCCAAACAACCCGTGCACTTGTAGAGATCACCGAATACTGCTTCACTCAACTCGGGCTGAACTATGTCCTGCTTGGAAAGATTCAGACTGATAGCTTGGAAGACCGTTTCAGGAAGTACAGACAGCTGGCTGGCTCGCAATATCACATATCTATAAGGCAGCTTTATGAAGGTGAAAATAAGCTGCCACTGCAGTGTACGTTGCCGACAATCTCGTGTTAAGACGAGCAATCGGAGAAGCTTGAAAAACAAGTAGACACGCCACGGCCCAGCTACAACATAGTATAGTTACAGAAGAGGCAGTGACACAAGCGATAAATTAGACCCTCCCAGTCCTTGTCTATGTGGCAGGGTACGCAGTTTATGCAGCTTTGAAAAAGCCGAAATGTCAAAAATGCAGGACGACGCTTACTGAAGAAGATAAGACGGCGACAGTTTCACTTGCGCAAGAGAACTACTCTCTTCTCAAGGAATTCGATCGAGGGAGGCTCCTTTATCCAAATATGTTCGAAGTTAATGCCGTGAGGCACAATTACGTTGTCGCTCAAGAACTTTTCAAGCAGGCAGGGTTTCTGAAGGTCCCGATCCAGCGTCAGTTCGTCACCGACCTTACAATGGAACTGCTGTATACCAACGAGACTTCTGACTTCGACGCATGTGAAGGACACACAAGTGAGCTCGTGCTGAAGGACTTGTTCTGTGCAGCACGAACATTGTGCTGAAAAACTATTGTGGAAGGGTCAAGGAAAAGGTTATGAGGCTAATTCCAAGTCAAAGAAAATAAAACGTGAAACCCTAAAATCTATATAATTATTTTATATTCAGTGCAACAGTTGTCATAGCTTATTATTGCGAAGCGGCATTAAAGTCTACATGCCGTGCATGTGCTGTGTCTTAGTGTCGCGAAAGCTACAGAGCGGCATCTAAGTTGCTTGTGTTTGAATTGTGTCAAGATGGATACAAGAAGAAAGTGTGGATACACGAGAATATACAATTTGAAGCTTTCAATGTTGAGAGAACTTATATTCACAGCATCTATTCGTAGTGTGAATGAACGCGGGTAGATGTGTGCATGAAGATCCCACAGCTGCATGTGTCCCTTTCAGAAACTTATGCTTGAAGTTTGCTAAGTTTGCCTGCATTCGGTTAAATCAAAACTTGTGCACTTCGATCTAGGTGGCGTCTTCTCTTCTTTTTTGTGTCTTTTCAGCGTTTAATTTTTCGTCTTAGTGTCTCAGTCTCAGATTAATTACTTTATAATAAACATTCCCCAGTTCGCCTGCAGTTTTGTTTTTATTACCATATATTTACTTCTGGTAAGAAATACATTTCAACACATTACATTTTTTTGTGCTCCAAAAGTCCACATTTTTTTAATAATCTTGTTTTCATTAGCTTCACATACGAATATAGTAACCACACACATCATCAGCAACTTGATTGTTGCTGTTATGCATTTTGGCGGTTCCCATCACTTACAACAACGTTTCAAAGCATTTATTTTCTGTTTGTTTTTGTCTTCTCACGCCTAGATATAAATAAAAAACACCCAAGATTTGGATGCCTAAAACAAAAACCCATCTCTCTCAAAACGTCGTTAACCTTGTTTTTTTTTTTTTCATATCATAACAAT
Source organism: Ixodes persulcatus (assembly GCA_013358835.2). NCBI lineage: Eukaryota > Metazoa > Arthropoda > Arachnida > Ixodida > Ixodidae > Ixodes > Ixodes persulcatus. The sequence continues at coordinate 68,888 of JABSTQ010010617.1, forward strand.
AATTGTACGTCCTAATATGCTGCCCGTGTAACAAAATATGTTTCCCAGTCATATAGATATTTATAACTCCTGTTTTATCAATTAACAAACGTTTGGATCAATAACAAATGCCATTCTACGTCGGTAAATCTATGCGCGACGCCTTCAGTGCAGCGCTTTTCCGCGGTGCTCGCCAGCCGACTCGTGTGACGTCACCGAAGGAGCACTGCGGCCATTAGCTCTAGGTGGTGTTCTCCGGGTCAGGCCACCCCGTCGGGCTCCGCCCCCTTCCCCCTCCGGCTTCTGGGGGCTGTTCGTGGTGGCAGATAGAGGCGACGGTTTTGTTGACCTCGCAGAGATGGCGCCAGTAAAACTCCATATAATAAACGTTTTGTCGATGATACCAGGTCTTTCACGCATTTATATTTATGTTGGAACGACAAGATTTATAGAAAAATTACCTTTGATCGAGCTGGTATTTGCACAACTTCCTCTCTTTCTACAAGTCCCCTTTGACGTCATTCCGCGTGGTTCTCATGGCGGCCGCTCGCGGATGCAGGTCGGGTAATATTCAAATTTGTGCCTCGCGATTACGCAGCGGAATCGCAACGCTTAGGAGACATGTTTTCTGTCCTTTATGACAGGATAAACAATGTCAAAAGTAGAAAATGCAAAATCTTCCATCGTTAAAATCGTTGCAGATCTCCTTTAAGGTTCACTTTCTGTATAATATCTGTAATAATTGTAGTTGGTTCTGCCGAGGCTGACTAAAGAAAATCCTCATGGGGTTTGTCGTAGCACAAAAACCAACCACACTTCAATATTGCTGATAGTTTACGAAAGCGTAGATTTAGTGGCGACGGAATATGCAAAGGGTTCAACCTTTCTTGCATCATTATAAAATTAGAAGGGTTTTGGGAAGCGTTTTTATCCATGGAGCGTCTCAGAAATAAAGCCAGTTTTTTATTTTGTTTTGTGGTGACTTCTAGGCGTAGAAGCCGTTTGTCGTGCAGGTCGCCTTGAAACGACAGCTAGAACCATCTATAAGTTCAATGCCAACTCTAGATTCAGGAAACCTTTTGGGTTGAAAATGTCGCAGCTTGCTTTCGATTCTGCCATTATTATCCAGTGAAAGCTCATGATTCAGCTATATACAGTTCATAATTGTGCTGATGCAGCCCTTGAACGTGTCTGGGAAGACATCCGGTGAAAAGTAATAATACAACCTACCTCCCACCTACCGCTCTTGGGTGCTTCCAAAAGCAATACTTTTTCTGTTACATTTACTCCCATAACCTCTTAATTCAGCACGTCTGCCTTTGCAAGCCCAGAGAATATTTGGTATAAGGCAAGTGCAACATACTTTAAAAAATTGTTCTGTCGGGCTGCTGGAGTAGCAAGTGGAGAAAAGAGAAAAACAAAATAACATCATCATCATGATTGCTGTTATCGTGAACCAGGTCTGAAAAATACAAAGAAAATAGTTAGAAATGGCTCGAAGATATGGTACAGGAAATTTTCCAATATTGATGGTCGAAATAGCAATACACAAATTACAACCAACAATGTATCATGCTGCATTGAATACGAGACGCTTTTTAGTGTGATTTAATATAGGTAAAGTTTCGCTGTATATGTATTTTCAGTAGACATTTACAGATGTGACATTAGATGTGTTCGTAAGAATACACAAAAAAATTCAATGTGAATCATAAGACATTTGACGAAATATAACGACAACCAGGACTGAAAAGGGTCTCACAAAATGCATCAAATGCAAATACCATACATTTTGACGAAATATATTGAGTTATGAATTGAATTGCATTTATCAGATATACATTTATATACAAGATGCAGATAAAACGAGAAGTATATATAATAATCTTCAAATACTATTACAAACACATTTGCCTTCCATAATTTAACATCATTGACTAAAATCTAATCCTGAGCAAAACAAGGCCATGCCCAAATGTGTGGAGTCAAAGTGTAGCGAAAATTATAGGCGCTTTGAAAAAAACAAATATCAGTTCAAAATCAATTATTGTTTGGCATAGGATAGGCAGGTACAGCCGCAACGGAAAAAGATTAGCACAAGTGACCGAGGACCGGAGCGGCCAAATTGGGATACGCGGGGCTATTGTACCCGAGAGCGCAGATACCGAGGGTGCCACGCAGGTTCCATGTTTCAAAGCGGGGGTGTTCGGCAGACAGAAGCCTATCCTAAAGCCTGATTCGAAAGCTATCCTATCCTTCACTTTTCAGCCCAGCGATGCGCCAACGTGGTTACGTGAGAGTTTTAATATTTTGGTATATCTTTTTACGCGGGCGTTCTGAGCGATTAGGAGCCGACCAGCCGATCAAATGGCGACGAAAGTGGAACGACGCTGCGCTCACCACCTTCTTATGTGGATGTGTTTTGGCCTTCTAATCCAACCAAACGCATAAAGTGTGTCGTGACGTTGCGGTTTCAGTTCGCCATTTTGCAGGGATTCCACAGCTGCCTACAGAATTTAGTCTTTCGAATGGGGTCTATTGTCAGCTTAGGGGAAAACAGCGGTAAAGGAAATAACCCCGCTCACAACGCCCGCGCAAAAAAAAAAAAAAAAAAAATTAATAAACGGGCTTACGTGCGTAAACACGTTGGCATATCGCTCGGCCGAAAGTGAGGGAAAAGATTGCTTTCTAAATGCGGGCTATACGATGGGCTGCTTTACGCCGGCCGCCCCCGCTTTGCAACATAGAGCGGGCCTGGCACCGGTGTGTTCGGGAGCGATAGCACCGCGTGTCACGAATCTGCCGCTCTGGTCATCGATCACTTGTGCTAATATTTTTCCGTTGCAGCTGTACAACATCAGGAATAGCTTTTATTCAATGCTAGCTTAATTTTAAAGGTTGAATTTATACGAAGAAGCCTTTTTCCACAAGTTAAGTAAAGCGATGTTTTAAAAAAATAGAATTATGCTAACAAAAAAGTCAATATTTCTTCTTCGAACCCAAATTTGCCGTTTAACTTTTCTTTCCCTTTCATTTTTTGTTTTGATGATTAGTGTACTTAAACCGTGACAGCATGTTGACATGACCACAATATCGCGAAGGGTGCGGAAAATTGCATTTGATTACAATTGTATTTGAAATACCCAGTTATAACTTATTAGTAAAGCAATTGACAATTACACTGCCTATTATATACGGAATAAAAAAAACTCAAAGTATTTGAAATATGTAGGTAAAATACTTTGATTTGAATCACTGACCCTCTGTGATGCTGTCTGATATAAAATACCAAGTGGCGTAGTTCGTGGGGTCCAAATTTAGTTTTGTCTGGAATTTAGGAACCTAAATGCCTAAAAATGCAAAGGTACAACCAGACTTAATGCTCTCTGCCGAGAGTCTGGGTATTCTTACCCTAAATGGACAAACAAGTGCCGGAGTTAGGCGTCTCACTGCCTTGTTGTTGGGTTATCACCGGGCATCTTTTGACCTCTGTTCCCTGGCAAACGCTAGAATTAGGTTTCAGTTCTGGTTGTTTAACTTTCGCTTGGCAACGTTGGTCCGAAATGTCCAACCACGTGCCAGAACGAGGCTTCAGTGCTGATTGTGCCGCTGAAATTTCTACACTAGGGCCAGGTTAGGTGTTTCTCTTGCGTTTTGCCTGGGAGACTTGAAAATATATTTAATACCTATAACTGATGTCACTTTTCAGACTCTACAGTTCAAGCACAATTTCAGAATGGAATGTATTTGTCACTGAATCTAATTCATGGGTTGTAAGCACTTCTTGAGTTTGTCCTGGTGATAGCCGGTGTACCGATCAGACGTTAATCGGCTGAAGGTTTCTTGACCGTTATGCCACCGATTTGTGCTGATCTCCTCTTCTGGCGATAAAGCAAGTAGATTGGTGATCAAGTTTGTTAGCGCAATACAGCTCGGAGAGCTTGGAATGCGGACTCGAACTGCTGAACTAAGGAACCATTCCTGTGTTTAACATGCCCCTGCTATTAAAATATGAACGAATTTGTAACCAGTGTCCCGTACGTGACATAACCACAAATGTGCAATGCACGTTAACCACCTTAGGTTACAACTCCAGCTCACCTGGCTTCAACGCTCAAAAGCACGTATGATGTACTGTCGCATATATCATGGGCGGCCGACCCTACACTCAATAAACGGTAGAGAATTTTTTTCCTGTTGTATAGATTTTGGGGATCGTCATTCTTGCTCTGAAGAACAAACAACATCACCCAAACAATTAAATAACTTAAATATCATCTAAGAGCATAAATTATATTCGACTAATCTGTTTTATCTTTTCGGAGAACTTGATTCCAGTGAGAGCAAGAGAAAGGTTGAATTGCTTGAAATTTATATACGTTCCTGCATTGCTATTTTGGATTGCAGAAAACTTAATTTTAAGTAATCTGGATATATATTTTGGTAAAACCTTGATAATATTAAATACAAAAACTTTGGGTTGGCAAGCATCGAAGGAAGTGATCCAGCCTCATGATATGTAATTTCCGAATAGATAATTTACTTTTATGCCCTTCACAATTTAGAAGGACGTCCAGTTGACCCATGGAGCTGGGCAGAAAAGCAATAATGACCGTCACTTTCCTAGATAACATACAAAACATTAAGTGTCTGATAATTCTGGGGCATATTTAACAACAAAACGGGGTAAACATTATAGAAAATTAAAAGAGGATGGCGTGTGCTTCTAAGGTAAAACCACCGAGAAGTATATGATATAAATAGTAAACTCTTGTTCAATCATTCTTAAGGTGTTTGAGATGACTGCAAACTGTAAAAGCGTTTACCGTTCCCACACATTTTCCTTTTGTCTTTTGCATGAATAGAGTGCAATTCTTGTACTTACCTTTCTTTGTGAACTGAACCTGCAATCAGCTTCCGGGCTGCAAGGCACACACGTTAAGAGTACGCACTTTCAAAAAAGAGACACAAAGTAAAAAATAAAATTTCATACGACCCACTTTATTTACACAACGGTTTAATATTTTTCTGATCAAAAGCGCTATGCGATCATGTGATGTTTTTCTGGAAACAGCTCGTGGCCTCGCACTACTTGTGAAAGAATAAAGACAAAACCACAGGCCATATTTTTTACTGTTTTTCAAAAGTTGCAGCTACAGGATGCTCCTTGCAGCTGCGTTCGCATATGCATAACACAGTACATTGCCAGGCGAGACAGCACCCGAGGCATGCGGTCACAGGCTATTAAGCTCTTGCTCGCATTCCAGATCTTTGCATCGTGGATTGTGCAGATTAACTTGTGATAAACTTTTAACAAACGGTCAAATGTTTACTTGGAATGGCTGAAATAGAAAAAATTCGTTGCCGTGAAGCGTGCATGACGTCCAAGTGCTGTTAGGAAAATTGTGCGAAGGAATGTTATAGTGTTGCTGGTGAACTGCAGAAGTGTTAAAAATAAAGTGGAAGACTTGTATGGATTGATTAGCTCTCTAAAAGCCGATGTAGTCCTGGGAAGAGAGTCTTGGTTAAATAGCTCTATATCAGATCACGAGGTATTTCCTAGCCCATCTAACGCCAGTTTAACGCTTATAAAAAACGTAGGTCATCACATGGAGAAGGCGTCTTTATACTGGTTCATAGTTCCTTGAAAAGCTGCCAACTAGACGTGCCAGGCAATACTGCCAAATCAGTGTGGTGTAGTGTTAGGCTGCCTGATAGCAAGAAATTCACTGCTGGAGTGTTCTACAGACCCCCTAACTCTGACCCAGCTGTCATAGAGGTACTTCGCGAGCTAGTATCCAGTGTTTCGAATGACTGCGTAGTGCTTAGAGGTGATTTTAATCTACCGGATATAATATGGGGCGAGGAACTTTGTGCATGTGGGACCATGAGTCAGTTGAATCTTGATCTCAAATGCATGGTAGCCAGCTTAGCACTTAAACAGCATGTTCTTATACCTACACTGAATCAAAATACACTTGACTTGTTTCTCTGCAACTACCCTACCGCTGTTAAACAAACTGATTTCATACCCGGTATCAGTGACCACAGGGCTGTTGTCTCAACTCTTGACTTTCGGGTTTCGTGCAAAAAAGTGAGTGCGGGTAGAAAGGTGCTGTTATATAAAAAAGGGGACTATGAAGGGATCAGTTCAGAACTTTCGAACAATTTCCTTTCCTTCGAATGCCTTGCTGAGGAGATGAGTGTTCATGACATATGGGTAGTCTTTAAACAGAGAATTATCAGTTTAACTGAAAAATACGTTCCAAGCATAGACTCGTCGAAGTTAAAACAGAGAGAAAACCATGCATTCCCGGTAGCCTGCTGCGGCTGATAAAGAGGCGCAAGCGTGTGCATGCACGTTATAAAAGGAAGGGCTCGGTGCGAAATATAAATAAGCTAAAAGAATTTACGTCATTGTATAAAATAAAGGTGAAAGAAGCCAAAGAAAATTATCTGCAACGGCTGGAGGAAGGGATGAAAGCAAACAACAAACAGTTCTAGAAGTACATGAGGCGCCGTGGTAATGATCAGATTGAGACAGGAGACGTGATGGTCAGTAACGAAATAATTACCGATGACTGGCAAAAAGCAGAAGCCTTCAATGAATCTTTTCAATCAGTTTTTTTACCTCCTGACAACATCGACTAGATAGATGCCAGGGCACGTTCAGTGCAATGCCACGAGTTGAACTTGCTATAGGAGGTGTGTTGGAACTTCTAAAACATATGGATGAAGCTAAGGCAGTAGGCCCAGATGGGATATCTCCGAGAATTTTAAAACGTTGTGCAGATGCGATCGTTCCATACATTTTTGTAATATATAACAAATCGTTGAATGATGGTTCATTGCCAGACGACTGGAAAGTGGCACACGTGGTGCCTGTGCACAAAAAAGGGCCCCCCCCCCAAAAAAAAAAAATTACGAATTACAGATTGATTTCACTGACATCTATATGTTGTAAATTACTGGAACATGTTTTATATTGTCACATCATCAAGCATTTAAACTGTCATAATTTTTTTTTACTTGCAACATGGGTTCCGAAAGGCGTACTCATGTACTACACAACTAACTGAGCTTTATCATGATTTGATGACGGGGGTTAACGGAGGCGGACAGATTCATTGTGTTTTCTTAGATTATAAAAAAGCGTTCGATACAGTGTCACACGAAATATTATTATACAAATTAGAGCGCTTGAATTTTGACACGACTATTCTAAATTGGATAAAGGCATATTTGTGATCACGTCTTCAGCGTGTTGTTCCAAATGGTAAAACTTCAAATACTCTTTTAGTAACATCTGGTGTACCGCAAGGGTCTGTTTTGGGTCCATTGTTGTTTCTAATATTTGTTAATGATATTAATGACGGAGTGAATTCATAGGTACGATTGTTTGCAGATGATTGTGTTGTTTATACATGCATAACAGACGAGGGGAGTTCCACGCGGCTGCAGGGTGATCTGAATCGAATAGAGCAATGGTGTAAAAAGTGGAAGATGGAGTTAAACGTTAAAAATAGTGCCCATGGTAGTTTTACCCACAAAACCAAAACAAAAGTTGAAACATGTTACCAACTGAATAATGAAACCGTAACAAAAAAGCAAACAGTTAAATATCTTGGCGTCACTCTGTCAGCTGACTGCACCTTGAACGCACACATTAACGACGTTGTTATGAGGGCCGGCAGAGCGCTTGGATTTTTAAAACGAAATTTAAGGAAATCAACTAAAGCTATAAAATAGCTCGCCTATCTGTCTTATGTACGCCCAGTGCTAGAGTACGCCTGCGCCGTTTGGGATCTTTCTCAGCAAAACCACAATGTTGCTTTAGAAAGAATTCAGAGTTGTGCCGCTCGTTTCGTTTTGGTGCGGTACGGCCGTTTTGAGACTGTAACCGACATGATAAAAAAAAACAAAAAAAAACTAGGATGGTCTACATTAGCATTAAGACGAAGAAATATGCGCTTGAAGTTTTTATACAACATTTATAACAATAAAACTGGCATTAATAGCTCATTTAACTTATTACCACCAAATTATATCTCACTAAGAAAAGACCACATTCATAAGATTAGAGAATACCGCACCAGGACGGAATTGGGCAAAAATTATTTTTTTGTTAAAACAATTAAGGAGTGGAATGCCTTGCCCAGTGCGATTGTGTGTGCCGCGAATTCAGAAATGTTTTTTTTTTTTCAAGTTTATTCGCCCCCTGCGTTAATGCCTGATGGCGCTGCAGGTCAATAATGAATGAAATAAAATAAAATTAAAATTATAGAATAAAGAAATATTGCTCACTGTTACGAAAGGTTAGGTCGTGCTTTGTTGCTTATTTCGTGAAAACCGCCCAGTTTAGAACTATTAAAATGAGGCGAGTACGTCCGTAACTCGTCGTCGCTGGAGCTGGTCGCCAGCGGGGCACAGTCAAAATGAACAGCTTCCAACATCTCTTGATAGCAATCACTCATCGCTGCTGCGATCAATGTCGAACACTTTGACAAGGCGAGCGATGCCGTTGACGTAATCGTCACGGACCGCATGCTCGAAACGTGGAAGGTAAACGAGGAAGCTGAGGCTCGAGACGCCAAGAGAGCCAAGTCTGTGAGTGCGTGCAAGGGGACGCCGCGCTGGAGGCTGGCTACGTCACCAGCCCCCAGCTCCGCCCGGATCTGCCCCTCCGAGGGACCCGCGTATAAATCGATTTACCCACGAAACTATCGTGCCGTTTTCAAAACGAATTAAGCAGGATTATAGGAACATACAATGGGTCCTAGCAGTATAGTTATCTCACATTTTATTTGTGGCGTGTCATAACCCCTTTAAAAGATGACACGTAATAAACTAAGATATATTATTGTTAGTTATATCTAAGAGGCAAGTGGTATTAAAAAAAAGTATGAATGTAGGTTAACGATGTTTGATCGACTGCCCTGCCCTGAACTCGAAACGTAAAAGTTATTTATCATACGTTTTTACAGTCCCTTAGAGGGGCACTCAAGGGGTTTTTGAGTTCGTGTTTTGATGATGACAACTGAATCTAGACGCCCTAAGTATCCCTAAAAGTAAAAAAAAAAAAAAATATAGTCATACGGTGATTATTTGTTTAAAAAAATGCAATTGAAGGCCGCCAAACCTCGGATCCATCCGAAAACGAAACCACTCTCATTGGTCATCACACGCTTATCCCAAAGGATCTCGGGCCAATGGCGTTGGACGACGTTCCGTCGCGCAGTGATCCCGAGGTTGCCGCACCGGCCGAACTCTTTGTCATTCGAGCTTCGATCATGGCGGAGTTCTCTACGCTCGAGGACCTGACACCGATAGAGGTTGAAATTCTTCGGCGGACAGCCGACCTGGGGATAACTTCCTATGACACCACTCCAACGTGCGATGTGGACGATAGCAGCGCTTCGGAGTCGTGTTCGGGTTCCGACGTCGACGAAACGCAGGCCTTTTCGGGCGTTCTGCGATTTGCGGTTGGGGCAAGTCGTAACCAAACCAACGTTTGGCATCGCAGCGTAACCTCTGGTACGTGCTGTCAAACGATGTCGCCACGTTGACTATCGCCTCGGGAGGAGATTAGTTCAGACATGTGCAACGAGCGCGTTACCTACGACTGCGTCCGTTGCAACCGGAGCGACCGGAACGACATCTCTGCGCCGCGCGTACACACACCTGCAACCACTGCAACAAGCGCAGCGGGTCGTCAGCACGGCGACCGCTTCTACGCCGCCGTCAGCTGTTTCAGCGGCGCCTCTAAAAAGGGGACGCACTGCCACTCAATGCCGTAACAGAATATAGACATACAGTTTTCTATAGCCTAAAGCTTTATTTTTTTTTTCATGATAGGCTTGCAGGGTACAGTGGATGAAAGAAAAAGATTCAGTAAGTCGTCTTGGACGATCACGACTCTAATACACGACTTTGCCAATAGTAAAAATATCGCCACACGCATTTTCTACGTTTATAAAAGACGATGTAATCTTAACAGCAATATAGCAACGTAGAAATATGATTTCGTGATCAGATAGACGTTGGGGGCGTTCAGGATTGCTAACACTAATCACTTTTCTCTGGTGATGAAAACGCGTGAAAATTCGCATCCTTTATACGGTACACGCCAGTAATACCTTGAACTTGAGCACACGCATAAAATGCGCCAAATAAGAAATCCGGGCCATGTTCGAGGACACAAATGCTTAGAAAGCACCACTGTAGTCGAAGTAAACAAACACGACGGCACGGGCGTGTCTGCTGTCTTGAGAGTGCCGCCACGACATCGCCACACGAGTAGGTGGATCTTCCCTTCTAGTACGTGCTGGGTTATCATAGCGACACACGACGAAAATTCACAGTCAAGGATAGCGCTTTTACGCGGAACGATGAGCTTCCACCACGCCGACCACGCCAATGATCACCTCCGACGCCATGTTTGCACATAGAAGAAGCCGGCCCGCGACCAGCACGACCGGCATCCAACGCGCGCAACCAGTTCTCCTCGACCTGTGATTGGTCTGTCGCTGCGGTTGTTTCCAACGCAGCGGGGAAAGAAAGGCCGCCAAAATTTTCAAACATACAATAATTTCATTGGTCGGCGCAGGAACAGAAAAGAGTCCGCACGTATTTTATTCCTGCGTGATTAATAGGCGGTTCTGCCTTCTAAAACTGAAGATAGTCATTCACTGACACTTCCTTAACGTCATCGCACCAAAACGTAGCTTCCCCAAAAACCGCTTGAGTGCCCCTTTAAGTTGCGGTCAAATGGGATACATCGCTGGCGCCGAACCCCGATTTGGGGTGCGGCTCCCGGATCAGCATTAATTTCTTTTCAGAAATACGCAGTTCGCTTTTTGCTTGCCGTTTTTTAGATAAATATCTAAAATGTGCGACGTAATTGTTTTTTTCTTTAAGATAGAGGTTTTTTGTTGTTGTTGCTGAAAAACAGCGCAAAAGACTGAAGACAAGTGGGAAAAGTACATAAACACAGCGCTGACTTACACCTATTTGAAACATAAATGTAAGTGCCTAGACAAGGATCCTATTGTAACCTTTTTTCAGCCGGCAGTGAGCAAGCCCCAGTACCACAGTAACCTAGGAAACTTCCGACTCACTTTGACTTATATTTAGTATAACAGTTGAACATTTGCTAAACACTGACCGGTTTTATGTATTGCGACTTTAGTTATCTCCAAAACACTAGCGAAAACGTTGTTGTTCATTCCAGCGAGTACTTTTAAAGAATACATATCATTTTCCCAACCCGGTAAACAAAAAGTACACTTTGGCCATTTTGTGTATCGCTTATCCTACATATACGTGTCCAATCATGAACGATGCGCCTCATTTGGTTAGCCTCAAACAGGTGTATTTATCCACCCTTGTAGGTTATAATTTTGTCATATTTACTGCGCTCGACCCGGAGATGTCTCCTCATTTGAGTGATAGACCATATAGCTTTTCTTCTAGAAATGCCCCAAACCAGCACGACATTTGGTTGATGTAACCTGAACTTTTTTAAGGCGCAAGCCTTACTTGTACCATTACACGAAAAGCCGTCGGCGTTGTCACCGAAAGATGGTCATAAAACTACGTCATCAAGCACGCGCCTCAGAAATAAAACACATAGAACATCACAGCAACGCAGATGCTTTGTCACGGAAGCCGTTGTGAGGCCGGCGGGGTTCGCGCACCTGCACAGTGGAGGAGAGTGATGTCACCGCCGGAGCAGCGTGTGCGAAAGGAAGACGTGGCGTACTGCTTGGAAGAATTTGCTGCGTGTAGGAACGCTCTCGCATTACAACAGGTAAGCAGTCTTAAGCTTACCTCATCACATCACAAAACTTGTTTTTGCAGTGGTAAGCAGCACATGGCATGCCTGCCATCCTGAAACATGCGCTGGTGTATGCCCGACGGCGGCCGGTCGATCAACCAACGATGACCCATAGCAGACGTAACCGCGCACTCAAATAAAATTCAAATAGAAATGTATAACCAGCTTACACTTTTTAATATATTTATTAAGTATCAAAAAGTACATATGAAGATTTTGGATCAGAAACTCAAAAGAAGGCGAACATAGTAGCTTATTACAAACGACAGTAGAAAAACAAAACAACGAAAAAATAGCAACAAAGTTGCAGACGGCCCCCCAGATGTCCGGGTATAGCGTAGCAGACAAACCGGTGGCAGTTAAGGCCCCTGTATACGGAAAGGTAGCGCCATTCCCTCTTTCCCCCGCTCTTTCCTCCTCTCCGCGACTCGCTCCCTTTCCCATTCCGACGCTGGCGCCGCCAACGGTGTCCCTCCGGTGAGCGCCGCTGTGGGAGTCTGCTGGCAAATCCTTCCTATATCGGTGTTTTCCGCGCGATTTCGGCTCGCAGCTTTCGTGTTTTTGTTAGAACATTAGTTACTGATGTCCCCGACACGTTTGCAAGTACGTATGTCCGTCCATTGATTCACGTTTGGAGCAGGGACGCAAGCTTTGTCGAGGCTTCGGCTGAGCCGAAGACTCGTCTGCTTGGATCATTCGGCTCGAGGTCCGTTGCAATATTCCTCTTTAAAATCATTCTTAATATTGAACTGGACTGTGACACACATCGTCCTAATTCCACTGCCTTTTCAACATGCGGTTGTCAAATCGTTTAGCGCGAAATAACACTTGTTTCTGTTATTGAAGCGAGTGGTCGTCTTGCTCGTTTCCAAAACAGTCTGGTCCTTTTTGTTTCTGCCTTCACACGCCGACGTGATGAGGCTAAAAACGTTAACCAGCGTTTTGTGGGCGCTCGCAAGTGATTTAGTAACGCAGGGCGAGCACTAAAATTCCATAAGTTTGATCCAAGTTCGTTCTAGAACTCTGTATGCTTGCAATAAAGTGGCTTGGTTCGTTTAGTCCGATGATGGTACGTTTTACGTGTGCCCGTGAAATCGATGAACGTGGCGATTTGCTCGCTTTGAATGCACTGCTGTTTCGCAAGGGTGACAATTTTTATTTTGATCTGGGAGGGTTCATGCGTACAAGAGGCCGAAGACCCGTTCTAGTTGGCTTAATGAGTTCTAAATTAATAGTTGAAACAACACTCTTAAGGTCTATTCACACGATGCATCTTGTTGGAGAATCTTGTGTCGCGAAACTAGGTTTCGGGAAACAGATTCCCCGTCTGAACGCGACCCAAAAAGTGGCGCGCCTCTAAAAAAAGTGGCGCGTGTTCCTCGCTTCTGGAGCAATTTTTCGCTGAAAGTTCACCGAGGCCTGTCAATCACCCGAAGGAGAAACGCGGATGCTGCCAATGGTCGCTCGACTTCACTATGGCGTCTGACCTTTGAGGAGGAGCGAGCTTTTGGAGGAGTCTGATTTTCGGCCGATTCCGTATCCGAGTCAAAGCCGAAAGAAAACAAACAAACATGTCGAGCGACAAGCGGAGGAGCGGTGCGTACAGGCGACGAGTCTTGGTCCTATTCGGTTGCAGGTGCGTGAACGGCGCATACAGTACGGGATGGTGGCGCGGTGCAGATTCATCAACAGTCGCGACGAGTGCAAGCACCGCATATAAAGATGATGACTGGGGATAACTTTCTTTATTAGCGGTGCAAAAATGTCCGAAATGCTTCGAGAGCATCTGCCTGTTCTTTGACGTTCGCGGTCTTTCCCGGGTTCGGCAGGACTAGTAAACCCAGTGAGCCGAATCTGACGAAGTTCATTGAGTGATATTAATAAAGCAGACTGTCTCTTCACATTGTGCACATGTACTTGATTTCATTTTGACGCGAAACGCTTGATATTCCCGGTGCAGATGACAAGGTTTGGCGAAATTCTCGTGAGTCAATACGTCACAGGTTTCGCGCGTCAAACTTCACGTGTGAACAGGCAGATTGCGCGAAGTCTTGGTTTCGCTAAACTGTGGCGCGTTGAAAAGATGCATCGTGTGAATAAGCCTTTATAAATGCAACCAGACAAAACATTGGATCGTTTCACGACACCAGCTTTCTTGCGACCGGGTAATTTTTATTATTCAGCGCGTAGGCATTTTCAGACGACTAAGAAATACACCCCTCCTGGCACACACACAGATTTCATCATTACCATAGATTGTCCGTTCAGGAGGTCTCGGTAATGAACGCGTCACACACCATGAGGGCCAGAACAAGCCGTTCACTCGTAATAACTCGAATCATGCCCCCCCCCCCCCCCCTCCCCTTTCATTCGAACACCTTGTACTAGGATCATGTTTATGTTGACAAGTCAGCTAAGAACGCGGGCACAACACAAGATCGCAACTTAGAATTGAAGCCCGGCAAAGCTTGGAAGTGGGCCGGTTTAAGGCCAGTTGGTTGTTTGCGACGTAGGAACGATCTTGTCTCCGCGCGCGTCGAGCACTCGCGCCGCAATGATCGCAAGCTACCTCGCGTCTTCACGGTCGCTCTTTAGTCGCTGCCGTTTTGACTTTAACGCTAGATAGTTACGAGATGGGATAATAAGCGGTCACTCCTGAGCCATAACTTACCTCGCAGAGTCTGGTTAAGGGCGCGCACGTGAAATTCTTTTGTTTGATTCGCAACATCCAAATCTTCCTTCGCTTTTTGTCCCGCACCCCAAGGGGGATTCGGAGGAGCTTCTTTCCTTCTTCTGGACTATTCGAACAACCTACCGCACAGTAGCACGCCATGGCGGCAGCTTGATGTCGTTTCTAAAAGCCAAACACTCGAGACACCCAGCCGACACAAAAATATAAGCTCCGGCGAGCGGCCGGCAACGTAGTACGCAGCCGGTGGATGCGAGGCGGCGAGGCCGCAGCGCGGTGGGCCACAAATTATGGCGGACGGAAGTGGCAAACCGAAACCTCACGGGCTCGGCCAGGCTCGGCCAATCAAAGGAGGCGGGCGGGAGAACTTCCCACAGGAGGAGGAGGATTTTTCGAGTGGGTGAGGGTGTGTCGGAGGATAAGAATGGCGCTACCTTTCCGTATACAGGGGCCTTAGTGGCAGTAAGTGACGATGCGTGGGAAAGAAAGTAAAGACCAAGCGAAACAAGGCAAAACAAAACACGCGATGGTTCGAACGTCAAGTAAACGCAAGAAAGAAAAAAAAAAAAAACATAACCGGAGGAGGAAGAAAGACCGCGGCGGCGTAGGCTCGCGTAGCGTCGCCTCATACATAAAACGAAAGTACACATTGATAAATAGAAGGAGGTGCACGACCGTCCAACGAGTGCTTTTTTTTTTTTTTTTTTGCACCTCCGCTTTTATTAGTTTTAGTAATAGCGTCAAATTTGCATGTGCAAAATCGACTTCTTCCAGAGCATACTGACATTGCAGTAACGTACGTGGTTCTAAATTGCCTTTTACTTCTTCATCCGGAGACGATGGGGATTAGCCAGCTCGCCTATTCGACGAAACGGTTTTAAGCAATACATTCATGAGAAATAAGAATTGCAACAAGAAAACAAATTGATCGATAATTACAGCAAAGTTGAAACGTAGCTATGCTCTGATTTTTTTTTTTTTTTTTTACATTGCCCCTTTTCAAGAAACATGGCGGAGACACACTCGTGTTTTGGCTGGCTTACGTAAGTTTTGACAGAGTGTTTTTTTTTTTTTGTTTTTTTTCAGGAGAGCCCCTAAATTGCACCCTACAAGCTGTAACATCTTTCCCACGCGATGAAAATGTCTTTCACTCATGAGGTGGTACCTGCTTTTGAACATTCAAAGCAGCGAATACCCGTGACATTTTTTTTCATTGGTCACTTCGCACGGAGATAGGCAAAACCAATGCGTTGTGGATAATTTGTCTGCTAGCGGAGACTCCGAGCTCGCCAGGGGCGCTGCTATTACTTTTCGCCCGCGCTCCGCGGGAGTGGCCGGTATTGGCTTACATGGTATTTGGTAAGTCGTTTAGGGTTTATATGAATGCTATACAACATAACATTCACTAAACGTAAAGAACGCTCAAACATAAAATAAAACGAAATTACTGTTCTTAGCATACGTCTCGCCAAAGTTCATGTGTTAATTTCATTTCATTAGTATGAGATAGGGCGAACAACACAATTTCATACTAATGAAATAGTGTTGTTAGCTATATTTTTATATACTAATTTAAGGGTCGAAGCATACAAGTTTAACGTTATTAAGCGCCTTGAGAAGCATAAATCTTAGAGGGCCATATTTTTTGTTGACATTAAACATTAATATTATTTGACAAAATGTAAAATAACACTGAGTAGGTTCGAACTGGACAACTGACTATGACCTGCTAAAGTATTAGAGTAGAACATTGCTGAACACGCATCTCTGCACTTGGCCTGTTTTAAGTACAAATAAAATCGAACTTTGCAGCTTGTCCCTCTGTGCAAGTTTCTCCGAATCTCTTTAGTTGTTGAACGCACAGATACCAAAGGCGATATTTCGCTATCGGTTTAAGCAGGTCACCCGTTATTTTTCTTTCTCCAATAAAAATGCAACTGGTCCCTTTTATAAGATTTAGCTCTTGCTGCAGCTGGAAGGCAAATTATTCCTGGTTTGATTATCAGAACAATGCAATATTATTTCGTTTAGATTATAGCAACCGGCATTGTTGCAAAGGGCGGCGCACCGGCCGCGAGGTTGCTTAAGCATCACGGAGCGAGGCAGGGGCCACGATGAACGAACGGCTCGAGATGTCCCACCCCGAAGCAAGTGGATCATCATCAGATGATTCCGCAGCCTGGACTGCAAATGCTCCCTCACACATTGCCGACATCTTTCTCTGGCTGCCGGAATTCTGGGCAAGTGATGCAGAAATAACTGGTTTCTTCCCGTCGACGCCCTTCTTCCGCAACAACCGAATAACCTCACAGCGGGCCAAATTTGACTAAGTCGTCACAGCCCTACCTCAGACAACAACATCAGTCGTGAAAGATCTCCTCCGCTCTCCCCTTGAGAATCCCTATGAAGCCTTTAGAACGCGTTTATTCAGCGCACCGCCGTCTCTGAACAAAAGCGACTGCAGCAGTTATACTTACGGCCGACGAACTAGGCGACCGAAAACCGTCGACACTTCTTCGCCGCATGCGGCAACTGCTAGGAGTTCGAGCAGACAGCCTCGACCGTTCCCTCATCCGTGAGCTCTTCATTTAAAAACTTCCAAGTAACGTGCGAATGGTTCTTTCAACCTCCGACTCAACATCTCTGGAAGCGCTTGCAAGGAGGGCAGACGAAATCATGGAAGTCAGTTCCCCAGCGCTTTATGCCGTGCATCAGATGACGCCCTCGCAGCAGCCGCCATTTCTTTCCACCGATGGGTAGCTGGTCGGAGTCATAACCAGCCTTTCGTCGAAAGTTGATGAGTTTTTGTTAGAGGTTGCAGAACTGCGACGTACAACACCAGTAGCACATCGATCTCACTTCTCCAGCTCCCGTCGAAGTGCCGACCGCAGTCGTTCCCCCAGTGGAAACCACCCCTGCTGGTACCGCCGCCGGTTTGGTGATGCCGCAAAACACTGCTCGCCGCCCTGCTCTAGAGAAAACGCAAAAGCACCACATTGAAATTAGTGAGTTTAACCAAGAGCCATCTCTTCTTCCTCACCGACAATTCCACCAAGGTTTGATATATCTGGTAGATACAGTTGCGGAAATAAGCGTTTATCCATCAACTCTGGAGAACCGCCGAGACCGTCACCCTCTGACATCCCTGGCAGCTGCCAGTGGTTCAGCTATTCACAACTGTGGTGAGAAATCAATCCTAGTCGATCTCAGTCTACGAAGAACATTCCGCTGGATTTTTATAATTGCGGACGTCAAATTCGCCATCCTTGGAGCGGACGTTCTTCAGTTTTTTAACCTCACGGTAGACAACACCAGCTTGAAGACACTGAGACGCACCTACACGTCCAAGGAATTGTGGCGCAAGATTCGAAGCTCATGCTTCTCCAACCATCTTCAATAGCACTGACAAGATGGGAAGCTCTCCTTCACAAGTTTCCGACAACTACGCAACCATCGTCTTATGCTGAATCACCGCAGCACAGCATTACCCATTTTATCGAGACAACAGGATCACCTGTCTTCGCACGCCCTCGACGACTTGCACCTGACAAGCTTAAAGTTGCGAGGAACGAGTTCGAGCATATGCTCGAGCTCGGCGTTGTGCGTTCATCGTCGAGCGGGAAACCGTGGGGATTGGAGACCATGCGGTGACTACCGTGCGCTTAACAAATTCCCTGTACCAGACCGCTATTCAAATCCCGCACGTCCAGGATTTCTCCGGAGCCATCGCGGGAGCAACGATATTCACGAAGCTGGATCTAGTGAAAGGCTATCATCATATTCCTATCGAGTCGGCTGACATACATAAGCTAAGTCCATTTATTGTTTTAGATGAAACGACGGTGGGCGAGTTATTCCTTTCACTCTCTCTCTCTCTCTATCACCACCTTATTTCGTATTATTTTGCTCAACTTCCTGCAGATGTCTAAGCAGTGACTCTCTTTTTTCCACTTTGTTATGCGGAGAACAAGTTGTCTCCTTCTTGCGCAAGAGCTGTGGTAACGTCAGAACGACGCCGAGCTTTGATTGGTTCTGATTGAACGATAGTCGTTAGATTTCAAAGCAAGCTGCCTTGAGGTTGTGGTCGGTTTGCGTTGCTGCATACCCGACCCGGAGGAATAACGCGGAGCCAACGGTTTCAACAAAAAACTACATTTAATTAGACATAGACGAGACGATGAAGAATACTAACAAAATAACAACGAGCACCGGCGGCGGTTAAGTCCAGCCACCCACTGCCTGTGTGCTGACTCTGATCTAGGGTGCCTTCATGTGCGCTTTGCTTGGGGTGATGACATCTGGCCATTTTGTTTCGAACGGTTATTTTTATTTTTTGTTCTGAAGCGCGTGAAAGAGCGTGTCCCTGCACGCGCTCGTGAGGCTGACTGTGCTACGGCGACATTTTGTTTCCTTCTATTTCTTTGTATTTTTCCTGTGAGCGCGTGCTGTCGGCATCGGGTACTACAAACGATGGCAGTCACCCTAAACAGAAGGACATTGAGGCACTCTACTCTGATCCGCCTTTTCAAGGCGGCGCACGCGATGTGCGCGTGGCCGGCTTGATTTCGCCGCCACGCGGAAAAGTTCCCCACCTGTGCCCCGCAGTCGGGCAACTGGGCTGGGGAGCCGCCGGGGTGTCCACACTCCCCCCCGACCCCCCCCCCCCCCTCCCTCAAACTCCTCCCTCAAACTTCGTCCGGCATGTCGATGACGGAGTCGTCGTCATGAGCGCCAAGAGGTGGACGGCGCTGCTGGGCGGACTGGCGTGGCAGGTCCGGTCGGCGACGCTGGACGAGCGCGATGGCTCATTCGAGGTCGCGCTAGCAGAGTTGGTTGACGCGCGCGATGCGTTGGGCGTCCGCCCTCTCCCCAGCTTTTTCGCCACATGCTGCTCTTTCTGCAGCTGCTCGGTCAGCTCCAGTTTGTCAAAGACGTCCTGCATCTCCTCCAGCTTTTGCTTGAGTTCCTTGTTCTGGCTCCGCGCTCGGCTGGCGGCCACCTTGTTGCTCTGGATCGTCTCCAGCAGGCGGCTGCTCTCCACGCGGTCCTCCATGATCCGAGCCAGCTGCAGCTCCGTCCTGTAGGGGGTGGCCGCTATCCACGGATCCCTGGGACGCCCCTGACGCGCCGACGTTCTTGGTGGCCCGGTCCACCACGAGCCCGGCCGACCTGTCGTTCCGATGGCGGGTGTGATGGCGGTGTTGACCACGAGCCATCTTCGTGGAAAAACAAAGAAGCAAACGATATGGGGGCTTAGTTGAGCGTTGAGCCTGACTTTACTTTCGCACCTTTTCGAGAAAGTTCGAAATAACGGATCCGAGGAGGGCATACAATCTTCTCCCCCCTCTCTTGAAAAGCGGCAGATCAGTGGATGTAAAAACTACACCCAAAATGCGGGAGAGGCGAAGCCGAAGAGAGACACACACACAAATTAAAGGTTTCTCTCTCTTTGGCGTCACCGACGTCGCAGGTTATACCGCCCCCTTGGTGGACACAAGGGGCTTACCGTAACGGGACTGCCGTCAGTGTCGTTCCGGTTCTGCACAGGTCCGGTTTCCTCACTAGACTCACAGTGAACTGTTTGTAAGTGAGTGGTGGGCACTTTTCACACACGCGAAATGGACCTTCCCACCTGTTTGCGAGGGAGGCTGCGAAGCCTCGAGCAGCGTCAATCAGTGGGCGAGTGCGCCGTAGTACAAAATCTCCCACCTCGAACTGCAGGTCACGTCGCCCCTGGTACTGTTCCGACTGCCGCACTCGGGTGACGTCGTGATTTTCTCGGGCCTCTGGAAGGTTGTCGGAGAAGCGCTTTCGCAGGTCCTCTGTGAACTTCACGTAGGGGCGAAGCCTTCCTTCAGACTCTGTAGAAAGGAGACAGTTAAAAATCGGAAACGCGAGCTCCTTGCCGAAATTCAATTGGGCAGGAGTGAGACCCGTTGACCGATTTGTGGTCGTACAGGTTGCTAATGCCAGCTCCGGCAGTTTCTTGTCCCAGTCCTTGTGGTGCTCGATGTAGGCCACTAACATCATCTTAAGGTTTCGATTTACTCTTTCTGTGATGTTTGCTTGTGGGTGGTATGGAGAAGTTGTTTTGTGTCTAATTCCCAGCACCGCGAATGCGTCCACGAACACCTTACTCGTTAGGTAGGAATCATTATCGCTTACAAGCTGCGCTGGAAAGCTGAACCTAGCGAATGTTTCAAGGAGGCATTCCCAGATTTTTCGCAAATCCAGCTTTCACAAAATAAATAACTCAACCCACTTCGTGAAGTGGTCGGTTACCACGAACGAGTACTGATTGCCGCGGGGTCTACGTGGGAAGAAGCCCATGACGTCACAGCAACAAATCTGCCAAGGGCTCTGGCTTACGATCGTTTGCATAAGACCGAGTGGCTGACCACCACGTGGTTTTGCCTTCTGGCACACCGTGCAGCTAGCTACGAGCGTATCGGAGCACATCCTGCCTCATGCCAGGCCACGTAAACATTTGGGTGACTTTTTGTAAGTTCTGCTCCCACTTCTGTGTCCTGCCAAGGCAGAGCCATGCATGTATCGAATGAAAAGCTTCCGTAGCTTGGGGGGTATCACGGTCCGGAACGCAGAGCCATCCGGATCGTCGTCGGCCTGGGGGATGTAGTGCAGCAGGAGGCCGTCGTCGCTCATCAAGTAGGAGTCGAACTCCCTGTAACTTTGCAGTCGACTGAACCTCTCGCTGCCAGCCAAGCGGACACGCGTTGACAAAGTCCGTCATCCAGCTGCGCCTTGCGAAGCTCCTCGCGGCTCACCAATGTACCCCATCGTGTATCTGGGGATCGTCGTGCCGTGACCGCGACGGTCACCAAGCCATGGGTATCCTGTGAGTATTCCTCGGGAAGTGGAGCACGAGAGAGCGCATCAGCAACTTTGTTGGTTGACCTCGGGAGGTACATGATAAAGTAGTTGTACTGTTGTAGCGTAAGCGGCCAACGAGCAAGACGTCCAGCTGGATTTTTAAGTCACCCATGAGAGCGCTAATTGATCAGATTGAATCTCGAACGTTGCGCCATCTAGGTACATGTTAAAGCCCTTCAAAGCATGAATATTAGCGAGACATTAACGTTCTGCGACACTGTAGTTGCGCTCGGCTGAAGTTAGCGTGTGGCTAGTGAAAGCAACTGTCCGAAGCACACCGTCATACTCCTGCAGCAAGACAGCACCCAGGCAACAGTCGCTTGCATCTGTCTGCAGAATAAACGGCTTTTTCAAGTCTGGGAGCTGTAAACAAGCGTTGTCAGACACGGCTTCTGAAAGGGCTACAAATGCGGATTGCTGTTGTACGGCCCAACACCACTTGACGCCTTTTTTCTAGAAGGTGATTGAGCGGTTGGGATATCTAGGAGCAGTGTGGAGTGAAATCCTCGTAGAACGCAATCATTCCGAGGTATCTTTGTAGGCTCTTTACGTCATGTGGGCTTGGGTGTTCCGTTAGCACGCGCACCTTATCTTGGTTTGGGGCGCAGCATACTGTTATCCACAGCAAATCCCAGGAGATTAATCTTGGGCGCGGCCAAATGAGCTTTTCCGGGATGAATCGTGAGGCCAGCATTACGCATTCGCTCAAGTACAATGCGAAGGTGTTCGAGATGCTCCTCAATAGTTCTCGAGAAAGCAACCACGTCATCCATGTATGCATGACGAATTCGTACTTCGAGTAGCCGAGTACAACGTCCATCAGGCGTTGAAAACTGGCTGGAGAGCTAGGCAAGCCAAATGGCAGTCTGGTGAACTCAAAAAACCCTCTGTGGCAGATGAAAGCAGTTTTTGGAACGTCTGATGGGTGAATCTTGATCTGAAGAATCCCGCGACTGCAATCCAGCGTTGTAAACACGGTCGCGTTACCGAGCGCGTACATCACGGAGGAAATGCTGGGGAAAGGGTAGCTGTCTCGTAGGGACACATTGTTAAGCCGCCTGTAATCCACAAAGAGTCTGGCTGTTCCATTTTTTTTTCGGAGCAAGAACAACGGGGAACGCCCAAGGGCTTTTTTACTCCCTTACTGAACCGGAGTCGATCATCTTTTTGTGGACGCTGATCGGTCGAGGGTTGCACCTCCGAGGCGGCGCGTCACCGGTTTCAATGCGGTGCAGCAGGATGTCAGTTTTTACAGGCGTTTCCGTGAACATCAGTGAGAAAGACTGCAGGACGGCTTGCAGCCCCTGCTTCTGCTGGCTGCTTGCGGGCGCTTTCGCAACGATTCTCGAACGCCGGCAGGCAAGACGTCCGGCACCATGGTGAAGTGCAAGTTTTTACACCTTTAAGGGTGTAAAAGGGGTGTTCTAGAAATTTACACCCTCGGCTACACCCTTTTAACACCCAAAAACCTAGTAATACACCATCATAATTTTACCGAAAGGGGTGCTGTTTCGTGTTACACCCTCCATTTAGTGAAGGGTGTAAGAAAGGTGTAGAAGAGGGTGCTAAATAAATAATATGAAATGGTTTTGGAAAGCTTATATATGGCTCTCTCCATAATGTACAGGTTAGATTTCTGCTTGAAAAGCAACGGTTGTAAGCAGTCTAGTTTTTGATAATGTCAGTTGTAATTCATGCAAATATTTTGATAATAAAGTGCCTCTTTTGCATACAATGTTTTTGTTTGCAAACAAAATTTTGATATATGAGCTCATATTTAATTTTCTTAAAAATCACTCCTTGCTCAGAAATTGGAAACCAGGGAGAAATGCTCAATACTAGCATTTTTTACAAATATTTATTGTTGGAAGTGTACAGTAAGAACATCAGTTAGTCTCGAGTTTATATCTGACAACACTACATGAAATCAAAATATAGTAAAAATGTTTGACAAATACTGTTAACGACTAAATTTTCGCGGGGACCTAATTTTCGCAAATTTCGCGAATCGCCTACATTTCGCAAAAAATACGTCCCGCGAACAATTCGGGCAATATGCAGTGGCGGATCCAAGGGGGGGGGGGGGGGGGGGGGGAGCGACGGGGCCGCCGCTCCCCCCCCCCCCCCCCCCCCCCAAAGAAAGTCGACCCCCCTCCCTCTCCCCTTCTCGGAGGGCAATTTGACATGGGTGGACCCCCCTTGCACAAGAAAGAATGGGAGAATAGTATCCTTAAAATTTTCCGCCCCCCCCCCCCACGAAAACGGAGTTCTGGATGCGCCCCTGACAATATGTGAACGCTACGGAAGCTACACTCGGTTCACGAGAATTAGAACCCGCGAATAATTTAAAATTTTCAGCTTTGGCCCAATTCGCGAAAATTTGAGCCCGCGAAAATTAAGTCGTTTACAGTATTCATGACATGCTGATAGAAACTGTCACATGACCATGTCAACCTGGGTAAAATATTCATTTGAGAATATGAGGACATGCACAATAACTCACACACATTAAGAGGCGCGCAGAACCCATAATAAACCACTCCGAGACATCCCATACAAAAATGGTCTATGGTCGTCTATGGAAAATTCAATGGCAGGCTATCACCCCCTGTAGTCTTGTATAGTCGGCCTTAGAAATTCATAAATACAGCTACACCCAGCTATAAAAAAAGTTTAGGGCTCTGCGTCTAAAGACTGGGAACCAATCAATTTTCTTTTCCCGCCTATAACAAATTCTATGATCCCGAGTCCAAAGAATACGAACCAATACATTTTCTTTACCCACCTATAGAAAATTCTATGCTTATGTTTTAATAACAACAACAACAACAATAATAATAATAATAATAATAATAATAATAATAATAATAATAATAATAATAATAATAATAATAATAATTTAATGTTTTTAACAGTGTCCAGGAACATAAAATTGGTCTTCTTGCTGGCGCAGTTCAATAGAACGCACAAGCAGACGCTTGCGCGCGCGCAGACAGACACACTTACACACGCATACGCACGCGCAAACGCACGCGCAAACGCACGCCCGCGCGCAGACGCACACACAAGCACAGACGCACACATGCGGACGCATCCACACGCGCGCGTACACACACACGCACGCGTATGCACGCTCACAATGGCACGCAAACAAATATAACGAAGCAAACGTTGCTTGAGTTAGTTTCGGTTTCGGTTTACACAAAAAGAAACAACCAAGTGTTTAAATAAAACCTAAGATTCACTAACTTTTTGTAATTTTCTTACATTATTATTGTAGTGACATTCTTATTGTTACTAATATGATAATGATTTGCTTAGTATCATTCTAAAAAAATAAAAATAATAAAAACGAAAAGAGACTCTTGAAGAGTGCGCAAGACCATCGCTATTGGGCGCGTTAAGTTAGTGAGCTCCAGACTCCGGACATCTGCACTCGAGCGCGCGGGTTCGGAGCGTAGCTTAACGGCGCGCTTTGGTACCGAGGCGCCATCTGACGCCTATTTTTTAACGTTTCCGGTTCCGGCTCCCGTCCGTCTCGTCGAAACGTCGAAAAAGTGTTTGTTAGACGACGACCTCGATGAAATAAGTGCGCGGAGACAGCGGCAACAGCAAGAGCTTGTATTTGTGCTGCACGCTGTTGGTGCGGCGATTAAAGGTACGCCAACCGTCTTCTGAATTCCCATTAATTAAAGATTGACGGCTAAATGGCCGAATTCATCGGCTCTCATGATCACGAAATTGCGGTAAAGTACATGAAGAACTTCGACAAGCATTTGAAGGGTGTATGCACCTGTCTACACCAGCACCTTTCTTTTTTTATTTCCCACGATGACGGAACGATAGCACGAGTTGCCAAGTGATCGCCGTCGAAGTATCCACGCATCCAAGCAGGCGCGACTTGCGCGTCCGAGGGAGTCCCTAAAGGCTTCGGAGCAAGCACGAACGACGCCGAGAGCTCCGAGCACTGCATGGTAGCGCAGAACGAGCAGCTCCTACCTCGGTGCCGTTCCTGGCTGCGCCGGAGCCTTTTGGCCGCGGGGTTCGGTTGGTGCGGTCGCGGTCGGCGAGGTTTGGTGAGGTGAGCACGGTGGCATCCTCAGAGCGTTCAGAAACGATCTCGCTCGCCAGGGATTGCGTACACACGACGCTTCTGGTTCAGAGTGGCCCGGCAGCCCGGCCCGGAGCACAAAACGCATGTGTTTTGATGTTTCTTCGATCTCGTGTGAGACCACAGCACCACAGCGTGAAACACCCGTGAAACCACCGCGAGTAACCGCGAGACTGGCCGCGAGAGCGGAAACTCCGTCATCTCACCGGAAACCGACCTGTTCGAGCTCTCGCGCACCATCTCCGACGACGGAGCTCGCGGAGCGCGCTCCGCCACCGTGCACCGGAAGTGAGACGATGTCGTTTAGTTTAGCTCGAGTGCACTCTGACCGCTGGAGCGCGCTCGAGCGCGTTAACTTAACGCGCCCATTGCAATCAGCTTCCGTTGGGCTGCGTCCGGATGGCTGTGGGAGTTCCAGCGGCTTCGGAAATCTCCTTTCTTTTTACCTTACAGACGTTTTAGCGGATGTTTTAGACGGGAACGCGACAGAACAGCACACGACAAAACAGCACGCGACAAAACAGCACGGTCAAAACAGCACGCGTCAAAACAGCACAGCGTCAAAACAGCACGGCGACAAAACAGCACACGTCAAAATAGCACGCGACAAAACAGCACAACGTCAAAACGGCACAGCGACAGAAGAGCACGTGCCAAAACAGCACGGCGTCAAAACAGCACAGCGGCAAGACAGCACGCATGTAGCAACTTCGAGCGCGCTATTCACCTCTCTCTGCGCGAATAGTTTCGAACCTCGACCTTGACCCTTTCATTTATTGTCGCTAGGTTATAACGGAATTTATTGCGTCTTTCAGTGCTTACCGAACTCTGCAACCCGGAGACCTCCCCCCCCCCCCCCCCTCAAAAAAAATATAATAAATAAAATATTGCGGTACAAAGCCCACTCGCGCTTTTCACAAGACTGCAAAAGTCTACAAAAAATAAATAAAAAAATACTGATGGCAGCAATTGCTTCGCGACCGCCCACTGAATCTGTCGGACCCACAGTATGGAAGGCACGAAAGTTGGTAGTGAACCACAATTTCTAGCACAACAGGAGGTAAAGCATTCCCGTAAGGTGACAGGCGGAAAGCTTTAAACAATTAAATGCAATTGTTCGAGCCCCCTTTTACAGCGAAGCTGTTGTTGGTATGTTTGTCGGATTTTTTCGTGTCGTTGATAGCCAGCAGAAAAAAAAGGTAAAAGGTCAAATGTACCCTCCATTTCTTTACAGTGCCTCCTTTGAGACATGCATTTCTTCACTCCATACACTATATTTAGGGTTCAACTGAAAAAGGTCAGTATTTTCGAGGGCGTTTGGAGGGGTGGGGAGTGACTTATTACTCTCCCTATGACCACTTCCTTTCGCAGTTTTCAGCTTGACTCCGAGATCAATTCAACTTTCAACAAAAGCTCCGGGGGCGCAGGGGTCTTCAGGACGAAATTTGGGTTTTTGACCTGAAAGGGATTTGTGTGCCGAATTCTTTGTTCAAATAAGAGAATTTATTCGTGGACTGAACAATGAAAATCAAGGGCGTCGGTAAATGCCGCATATTTTTAACACCCCTAGCTTCCGTCTACTAGAGGAGGGAATAAATACGATTGTTTCATTGTCGTTTTTGTGGTCGGCGCGAATTTACCGCCTCTCTCAATCGTGAAACTGGGGCAAAACGCACTTAGTACACTGCTTGCAAATTTCTAAATTTCTTTGATATTTGCCTTTCCGACCGAAGTGGTAGTGAAGCTCATGTTCGTGCTGTGTACAAATACGAGCCCACGACGATAATGTCAGATCACGATAGGGCCCCAGTGCGTCTTGCAGAACAGGTCGCGTCGGCTGCCACAGACAGCAACAAATAAGAAAACCAGTACCTGGTTTACTCACTAGGCATTTTAAACAAACGCTTTTAAATATTGCATTTTCGTCAGTATACTGTTTTTTGTCAATAAACCGAAAAGAACCGTGAAGTTTATGCGTCTACAAATATTCACCGCAATAAACCGAAAGCTTCAGTTTGGACTAAAAAAACGAAAAAAAGAGTACGCCGAATTTCAAAATAATATAATGAAAACCGAAAACGCCAAAACACTAGCTATATTGTCAGTGTCCTAATTTTGACGCTGTGCTGTTTTGTCGCGGTTCTGTTTTGACGCCATTCTCTTCTGTCGCGTGCCCTTTTGACGCTGTGCTGTTTTGTCGCTAGGCTGTTTTGAAGCTGTGCTGTTCTGACGCCGTGCTGTTTTGGCACGTGCTCTTCGGTCGCTGTGCCGTTTTGACGCTGTGCTGTTTTGTCGCCTGCGATTTTGGCGCGTGCTGTTTTGTCGCCGTGCTGTTTTGACGTTGTGCTGTTTTGACGCGTGCTGTTTTGACCGTGCTGTTTTGTCGCGTGCTGTTTTGTCGTGTGCTGTTCTGTCATGGTGCCGTTTTAGACATCTTCCTTATGAATACCGTGTTCAAGACAAGAAAGCAATGACTGAGAGCTGGGAGACGCTGCGTCTTGGCCAACGCCGTAAGTTCAGGACAGCATGGACGGCTCGTGCAAACGCCGGTAAGCAACTTTCTTTTGTTTCTGCGAAGTGGGCTGCTGTTTCAAACTGTCGTGTACCGTGTGCTTGCTAAGCTATGCTTCATTTTAACTATGCTTCTGTCCTGTGTTATTTCGTTATTTGAAAGGAGCGCGTCTTCTTCAAAACCTGTGGCTCGCTCCGCGGTGTGAGAAGGATTCCCGTGCGGCGGCACCGTGGGCATCTCCTGCTGGGCGCCGTCCAACGACGCTTCTGCGGAGCGTTCAAGTGCCGTCTGACGGACGTTCAAGCATTCAGTCGCCGTTCCAAAGTGTTAATCACAGGTCATGTTAGTTCTGACGTCTTGTACCAATAGCCGCTCGCCCCGGATTTGTTTCATAAGGCGGGAGCGAGAAAAACGTTACTAGAGCGAGCAGCTTGATTTTTTTGCCTAAGCTAATGCTTGTGCCGCAGAGACGCGCGGTATCTTCGCGTTTGCCGAACCGGTACACTTTCCAAGTTTACAATTGTGTTATGTAAAAAAAAAAAGCTTGGATGTCACGTTTTTTAGTGGTGGCGAAAGCCCTTACAAAAAGCAGAGCAGCTAGAAAGAGCAAAAACATGAAAAAAGGGGGAAAAATTAACTGAAACGCTAATGTCAAACCTGAATATTCGATGGAGTTGAAAGACTACAACCGTACCGACTCGCCCGGTTATTTTTTTCTCACAAAAGACTAATATTCATTAGTAATAAATAAATAAATGCCAACTATTAATTGGTTACAAATTCGTAATTGGTGCCGTACAGCCATACTCTGCTCCACTGTTTTTATGATATCGGGTAATACGTAAATGTACAGGACAGTTCATAGCAGTCATTTATGTCCGACCCATTATATTGAATCTTTTCTCAAAGAGCTCAAAGTTCTATAAAAAAGAGTTCTTCATAAATTAAGCCGCATCATTGAATGTACAGTAGCGTGTGACTTGTATGTATGTTCTCAGCGAAAGAAAAGAAGGCATTCAAAAAGGGCCAATCATATTGTTTCCTCTCTGTTAGAGCTTCTTTCAGGTACACGCAAAATGTGGGTGTCTACGTCTAAAAGAGTGGAATTGACGTTTCTTGCAGGGCTGACAGGCCTGACTCAGTTTGACTGGCAGCGTGCAACCTATAAGAGCCTGGGAAACTGCACCACAAGAGTGAGAGTGACGCCGGCCCAGCACTTCCTCAACGATGGCACCATGAGGAAGGGGGAGCTGCCCTAAAGTGAATGCAATGGCAGGTGGGTCGTTCCATTGAACCCCTATTCGCGACTCCAGCGACCTATAGGGGGCGCAACCACCAAACAAACATGGCGGCTGAGTCCAGGTCGCGTCGGCTCGGCCCGGCCGCCTGCAGGGGTGGCGCTTTCAATTTAACAGATTTTCTTTTGTTTAATGCCCAATTTTATAGGTATTTGAACTGCGACGGTTAGGTGTAGCCGGTGCACATAAACTGACAGACCATAGTTTTGTTTTCCCGGGTTTGTTTTGTTATTTTCATGTCAAACTTTTGTTTCGGAGATTTCGTTCAAAACCGAAACTATGGGCTCCGGAGAGACGGTAATAAACTCTAATCAGTTTTGATCATCTAAGGAAAGCGGCGATGACTACATAATTGTTTCACCGAGAGCAATTTTCAGCTAACTCGCATGCCTCGACCATGCGACTTATCTGACCGTGAAATCGAGCTTTTGTGCGTATCCGCGTTTAAGAATCAGCTCCAATCGTCTGCTCGGTCAACAATACAGGCTGCAGGAAAATTACGAAAATTAAGCAAGCGCTTCTTGAGCCAAGGAGCATGTTAACCCGCTGGCGCCCCTCTAAGCAGCTGATACTCGTATTTCAATTCAGGTTTTAGTAGCAATCGAGAGGTCATTTTGACGAGCGGGTTATGTATTATACTACGCACTATGTCCCACTAAAGCGATATTAGTATATTATTCTTGTTGAAATATGAGCTTAGTTGACTATGTATTAGGTGAGCTGCTGAATAAAAGTATATTTGACAGAGAGAGAGCTACTTGTTAAAGTTAGCCAAATGGTTCTAGCCGGTAGCACGAAGACGAATGCGGACAAACCGAAGAGAGTCTTCATCGAAGATTCACGCAGAACCTCTCTGCATTGAACTTGACTTCGAATCCTGAATGGATAAAATGAGTATTTTTTTGTGGCCGGTCAACCTGAGCAATGTAGACGTATATTGCTGTTGGTTTATGTAATAAAAATAATATTAATGTAATAATTATGTAATAATAATAATATTAATAATGTCGTGACAGTTTCTAACTTTGCGAGACGCATCCCCCACCTTTGGAAAGCAGATAATTTCCCTCATTAATCATATGCAGCGAGCAGGTTTTCCTGAACCAAGTAATTGCGAAATCAGCCCAACTCCTTCAGTGTGGTCCAGAGGCTTTTTTTGGCGAAAAGCAGTCAAGATGAATAGCCAACGCACCGACCGGCGTGGGTGGCTCAAACTTGAAGCTAATCGAACACAACCAAACTTAAGAAAAGCAGCTATCGAACCCTCCCATTTACTTGACTGCAACATTGGTGTTCCCTCCATTGAAACGCCTCGCCTGTCGTCCTTAGTTCACTGTTCTACATCCTTATAAAGAAACCACTTATCAGTTACCAAGTAGTCGTCACTTTGAATGTGATTCGAGACAGACAAGAAATCAAAACGTTTTTCCGTGATTCCTCCCCCATCCAAGAAATCGAAAGCACGCGACCGTGTGTTGTGGAGTGAACGGGCTTTCAAACACGTGATGGAAGGAAACAATCTCTGAGGCTTCACCACACTAATGAACACTCAGGCAAACTTAAGAAATTTTCGGACCTTCGTCAAATTACATTGTTCGTCACCGCGCCGACAACACGTGTCCGCCGCGAAAGCCACCAGAGACGCGGAGGGGCGCGGAGCGACCTGGACCGGCTGGTTCCCGGTTTTCCCGCTTGGTGGCGTCCGTTTTGCTGGAGTCGCGAATACAGATTACTATACCAAGCAATAAATATAAAAAAAATATATTATTAAAATCACAGAGTGTGAATCGCACGGACAATTAGGAGGTCAACACAGCACTGTGTTGCGTTCGTATTCTCTGTGCCCATATTCTTCATGATTTCTTTTTAATTTTTGCTACCAACTGGTCCAATCATCAGCACTAGTCAACACAAGTATGCTGCTATTTATTTGTATGCATTAACACTGTGCTTACAGTTGAATCCTACAGTCATTTATTAATAAACGAAATTGAGGGTGCGAGCTAGCTATACAGGCTAAACACGAATAATTTATTCAAGACTGGTTCTCTGAAGGATGACACAAACGCAGAGAAGTGTCAAACATAGCTGAGTTTTAATAGGCGACCCAAAAGAGGAAACATAGAAGAAGACATGGAGTCACTCTTTACAATTTCTCTTCTGCTTACCACCCCTCTACAAAAAGAATTTCTTCCTGGACTTTACAGCATTATACTGTTCACAACCCCTAATATACCCAAGGACAGTAAATGCAAAGAAGCAACCTACTAACGTCTGGGTAAATGTTATTAAACAAACAACAGGGAATGCTCTCCAGCTTTCAACCTAGGAAATAAAAATATCATGGACAACATCAAGATTAAAAAAAAAGAACAGACGGACATCATGCCTCTTTCTGAAATAAATATAGACCAAGAAACTTCCTCCACTCTATGGCAAAACACAGGGAAGGCATTCAACAGATTTCTAGGTTTCATCATTGTTACTGATTCTTTCAGTGTATACTTGTGGTCATTCTCTTTAGTCAAAAATATTTGAGTAGTGTTCTATAAGGAAACACAATTATTACATTAGATCACGTGTTTCGACACAGCTGAATATAGATCCTTATGTTTCTGCAACATTTATACTAAGTTGAGTCGGTCGTTAATGCAGGGTTTTGTCGCATGAAGTGTTCTATGAGGTGGGCGAGAATTTCTAGCGGTCCTTGGCACATGTCGTGCTGTAGGCTGATGTATTACTGGCTTTCTCATTGTTGTGTTTGGCAACCTGTATTAAATTTATTGCAGGTCCCAGCTGAACCAAGCGGGTAGACCCACCGTCAAAGACTGCAGGCCGCTCTCTTCAAGCTGCACAGAGTGTTCTATGAGGTAAGCAATCATTTCTGGCGGACCTTGGTACACGCCGCGCTGGGGGTTTATGTAAAACTGGCCTTGTCCAGCTTTATTTAATTCTACGTTAGGAAAAGTGAACCTCTATAGTGGGATGGTGCACGGCTGCATGCACATGCACCTGGTATTTATATATTCATCAATACAAAACTTCCTATTTTAATTAAAACAAAATTAAAAAAAAAACTGCGTGAGTGTTATTTGGATGCCGCCTTCACTGTGTGTTTATGGGGCTCGGAGGACATTAGGTAAGGGGATGACCGTCGCAGTATGTTAATCAAAACTAATTTACCAAAAGGTTTTAATAATATTTTTTAATTAATGCTTTTATGGGGCATGTTTTAATTCTAGTTTCAAATGCAGTGAATATTAAAGACTCACCCAATTGACACAATTTGCGAATGGCAACAAGTTTCGAGATATTCAGTGCTAAACATCTGTCTTTTCGTCGCCCAATTCCAAAATCTTGCGCTCAGAAGGCGTCAGGATGTTGTGCGGACGGGGTGGCTTCAAACGCACCTTCACTATCTTGGAAGTATGACGCCGATGCATCCACCAAGGACACACTGTCGAGATAGTGACGATGTGCCTGGTAGGACTATGTCACTCTTCTACCCACCATTAACGGCACAAATTCTTGAGCTCAAACTGAGCGCGGTTTTTGCATCCAACATTAAAAATGCAAAAGTTGGACAATGATTATCTCGAAGCCGCTTGGCTTTTCGTGAATTGTTTAAATCGGGATAGCCTTTAATATTGACTGGTTTTTAACACTGCAGTTGCAACATGGCCCGTAAAGCCATTAATTACAAAGCTAACAGATTTTGGTCAATTAGTCAACATACTGTGACGGTTATCCCCTTTACTAATGTCCGCCTAGTCTTACGAACACGCAGTGAAGATGACATTCACATAACTCTCGCGGCCTTTTTTACAAATTTTGTTAGCAATCAAATAGAATGCTGTGTCTACAGGTAAAACGACTTGTAGTATGTAATCACGCACATAATTCTTACAAAGCTTTGCTTTTCACCCAATTAGGTATTGCATTTTTTATCACAACCTTTCAAACATAAGCAAAGCATCTAGTTTGGTACTCAAAATGTATTCTATTCGGTAATAAATTCAACGGACTACTACTTGGTTTGCCTTTGGCTTCATACTGAAAATAATAGGCATGTGCGAATCATAGAATTTGGGCTTAAATTGGATAATGATTTCAGATTATTAACTTTTCAGTTTAATATTATAATTTCTGCACCTCTCTCCAAGCCCGCGAATTCCGGGTTCGTTTACCAGTCATCCAGCAGCCGCAGGTTACCTTCTGGGCCACCGAGATTGCTCTTCTCTTAACGCAGACAGCTCATTGTATGTTTACGGGCAAAACAGCGGGAACAAGGACACAGGACAAAGAAGATGTACACAGACGGAGTGCTGACTGTCAACTGTTTATTTTTAAAGAAACACCCAACGGCGTGGTCACACCAAACAACAATTACATCACGACTCATGACCGTCACATGATCGTCACAAGTTAAAGCCCCTCAAAAATGCCAACTCACAATCATAAAGATCTATCGAAGGCCCGCTGACACATTTGTCTTTGAACTTGAAAATGTAAAAGGCCCCAGTTATCTCCCGAGTTCGTTGGTGACTGTGTCTTCCCATGACCGTGGTATCTTCCAAAACCGGAGAACAGCCACATCTGTCGCAGTGAACCGCCAGATTGCCTGACAGAGATGCCCTAATCGAACACACGTGTTCACGTTATCTATCATTAATGCAGCGACCGGTCTGGCCGATGTAAACTTTTTACAAGTCAGGGGAATACTGTAGACCACCTCCCCCCCCCCCTCACGCAAGGGACAAACTTGTAGCTGTAGAAAAACTGTAGAACACCCCAACAGGGTCTTCCCTGGTGAATTTCAACCCACTGGCATGACCCTTGAACACATCCAACATGTCTACAACCACACCCCCTCTGTTCCGGCCAGAACCAGTTCGGAACAACACCAAAAAGTCATCTACGTACCTAAATACACAGATGACGTCACTCCCTAAATCTCCGGCTATGTCTATCAGTCCTGAACAGGAATACGTCACTTAAAAGACCCTGTTGGGGGTGTTCTACAGTTTTTAGACATTAAGCTAACTTTCTCGGACTCCCACGTGTGTTGGTGCTACTGTCCCAGGTCGAAGAAAGGTGTGCTTCTGTTCGACTCGAGTCATTCAAAAATAGTTACAAGGGGAATCATATCCAGTAGTGTTTGGGGGTCGCTCGTCAAGTCATGTCCTCACCAAATGACGACGAGTTTTTGTAGCCAGGCTAACAAACGTTTGGAGGGCGGCTATCCTGGCCATCTCCTGGTAGGTGTGGCCAAGTGCCTCTTGAGGAGGGTGAGATATCCGGAGGTAGTTATGAGTAGGAAGTCTACGTTGAAACCGGTGGTTGTGCCCCATATCCATAAGGTGGCGCAGAGGTTAAAGAAAGTAGCGCAACGCCACAATAGTCCTGTCGTTTTCTTAGCACCGGCCAAGCTGGGACGATTATGCGCGAGGGTGGAGAGGGGATCGGTTGTCAGGGCCGCATGTGATAAGAAGCATAAAAACAAGTTTGTTCTTTGCGGGGGGGGGGGGGGGGGTCCACAGTATTCCCCTGACTTGTAAAAAAGTGTACATCGGCCAGACCGGTCGCTGCATTAATGATAGATTACGTGAACACGCGTGTTCAATTAGAGCATCTCTGTCAGGGAATATGGCGGTTCACTGCGACAGATGTGGTTGTTCTCCGGTTTTGGAAGATACCACGGTCCTGGGAAGACACGGTCACCAACGAACTAGGGAGGCAATGTGAGGCCTTTTACAATTCCAAGTTCAAAGACAACTGTGTTAGCGTGCCTTCGATAGATCTTTATGATTGTGAAATGGCATTTTTCAGGGGCTTGAGGATGTAATTTTTGTTTGGTGTGACCACGCCGTTGGGAGTTTCTTTAAAAAGAAACAGTTGACAGTCAGCGCTCCGTCTGTGTACATCTCCTCTGTCCTGTGTCATTGCTCGCGCTGTTTTAGCCGTAAACATGCTTCACCAACTAGCCCAAATTTCAACAGTTATTCAGCTCATTGTATATTTTTTCAGAACACCTTTGTCTGTCACGAGTTCGAGGGGTGCAGCGAGGTGCAAACACAACATCGTCTCACAATAGCTGTAGAAATATATTATTACGAGCACTTGTTTTTGTTTACTTACCCCCTCCACCGTTGAAAACCACAGCCGTCAACCGCTGCATGCTGGATTTTCGCTGCACCGGTTGGTGTTCGGACGGGGGAGCTCATATGGCCGGTGACTGTACATAAAATGTAGCTCGAGAAAATTAATTTTTACAGCTAAATACAAGACAATATTATTTATGCTGTTTTCTGTAACCTTCATCTTTGGGTTTTTACAGTGTAGAGGAGGAAGCAAAAAAATTAACATTGTCCAAGGAATAAATATCAGCATGTACCGTTATGGTCAGTCGGCAGCCCCATATGGTTCATAAATGCAGGGTGGCGAGGTGAGAAGGGTGCCTCCGTGGCCGACATAGATTTTAGCACCTGAGCTCCCCGCTTTCTGTTGGTGTTTGTCCCTTTTTCTATTTGAAACTTGCCTGCCCTTGGCTATGTTCGCTGATACCGATAAGAACCCATTATCGCACCCAATAAACACTGGCGACCGATGACACCGTTTGACAAAGCGGTGTCACGTATTGTTTCTCATCTGTGCGTTTTCTGGTGTCCTCTTACCCAAACAATAACCTCAGATGTACACAGGACGGCTGCTGTCTGCAGAAAGATAGACTGCCACTGTTAAAGCGAGATGTGATAGCAAAGCAAAAACTCACTCATTGTAAAAACAAACCAGTAATGCGTCAGATTTTTGGCGTGGCTTCTATTTTTCTTTTTATCTCCAAACCTGTACTCATTTCTAACAATTAATGTAATAAGATACGCAATTCTAGCAGCGTATCATAATGCATCGCCGAAGTAATTCACTGTTGAAATACAAATAGATTTCACAAATACATTTTCGTACAGAACTAGAGATACTCAAAAGTGTCTCTAAGATTATATAGCAATATTTTCATGTTGTGATGTTACCCCGATTGTAATTCCTCGTTCGTTTTACATATCGCCGGTTACTTGTTCAAACATAAGCAATGCTCATGGCCTGAACTGCGGCGAATAATAGCAGTTGACGAGAGCAAACGTGTTTTGGCCTTCTACATTAAAATATGTTGTGCTTTTTCCTTTTACCTAATGCAGGATTAGAACATCCCACCGATACCGTGTGTCCTGTACAGTGGGCAAGACCTGAAGGATGCAGACTTCTTTCACTTGGTTATTGATCGTGAGAGGTTGTTCTCCGTTTTCAATACCGAGGAGGGACTGTGTATGCTGCTGGCAGCCTATTGGTTGTTTAGTATACAGTATGAAAGGAAGGCCTTCAACATGTTGGTTACCCTGGAGAGGCTTTTTCTCGGCATGAGCCACGCAACTCCGAGGGCAGTGGTAATTAAATTTTTAAACAAAGTTTGCAGGCAGGTGTGTGGTTGAAGCAATGTTTTGTGTTTCAACCACACACGCATTAACTGCTTCGTTACGGATCAGTTTGAGCATTTCTGACTTTTTTTTGCAGTGTTAGTTTGCAGGCTCTGTAAAAATGGATGCCCACCCACAGGACAGTGGGACTCTGCAGTTAAAGTAAGGAAAATGAACACATATTTTATTCAACATTTTATGAGTTAATTTTTACAAGCTAGGTTTTGGGCAGAAGAATGCCGAAACTGGAGTGATACCGGTCAAGAAATGAGGCTCGTTTCTTGGTACGAAAATCAAAGAAGCAGTGCCAGTCAGTTTCAGTGCAAAGGTAGATTCTTGATGTCGTCTTTCTTTGGCATGTGAAGTGCCTGTGCCATCCGAACTGGCAAGCTTGGCAGCGGCTTGACTCTTTTGCGCGGAACCTGTGGCACCGCTCAAACTTTATAAAATGGCATCAGCCTGACTTCCTAGTCCTGAAACATTGAACACAATCAATCAAACCAATTGTTTTCACTTCGCGAGTGTTTCACATTGATGGCGAGCAAAACATGGTCATCACGAAATTCATGTCATAAGTTTTTGGGCCCCAGCGTCCACCCACGTAGACACACAGTTTGACAAGCGACTACTGCAACCCATGCTGAAACTGTCGTAAATATTAGGCATTAATAACCATCTGTGAACTTTCAAGAGCTCTAGAAATATAAATTAACACAGCCCTCGTTTGTGTAAATCACGTTAACTGATTACATACCTTGGCGTCGCCTGTAGAACGTGCGAATGCTGCAGGTCGCCATTTGGAACAGCGAGCAACCAGTTTTCAGTGCTGTTTGCTCAACACTCCTCCAGATGGCAGCACAGACTATGTCCATGACGGTGGACATGCATCCTTTACTGTGTGCGGTGGCGGTTTTTTTTTTTTTTTTTCTTTTTAAACAACAATTCAAAACCCATTATTTACACTGGTGGACGCAGGGTCTCGGGAGGTTTTACAGGTGCGTCGCGAGTGCTTTTTCCTTTTACCTAATGCAGGATGAGAACATCCCACCGACACCGTGTGTCCTGTACAGTGGGCAAGACCTGGAGGATGCAGACTTCTTTCACTTGGTTGTTGATCGTGAGAGGTTGTTCTCCGTTTTCAATGCCGAGGAGGGACTGTGTATGCTGCTGGCAGCCTATTGGTTGTTCAGTATACAGTATGAAAGGAAGGCCTTCAACATGTTGGTTACCCTGGAGAGGCTTTTTCTCGGCATG
Organism: Ixodes persulcatus; assembly: GCA_013358835.2. Taxonomy (NCBI): domain Eukaryota; kingdom Metazoa; phylum Arthropoda; class Arachnida; order Ixodida; family Ixodidae; genus Ixodes; species Ixodes persulcatus. The sequence goes on from JABSTQ010010617.1 coordinate 106,927, forward strand.
AGCCACACAACTCCGAGGGCAGTGGTAATTAAACGTTTAAACAAAGTTTGCAGGCAGGCGTGTGGTTGAAGCAATGTTTTGTGTTTCAACCACACACGCATTAACTGCTTCGTTACGGGTCAGTTTGAGCATTTCTGACTTTTTTTTTTGCAGTGTTAGTTTGCAGGCTCTGTAAAAATGGATGCCCACCCACAGGACAGTGGCACTCTGCAGTTAAAGTAAGGAAAATGAACACATATTTTATTCAACATTTTATGAGTTAATTTTTACAAGCTAGGTTTTGGGCAGAAGAATGGCGAAACTGGAGTGATACCGGTCAAGAAATGAGGCTCGTTTCTTGGTACGAAAATCAAAGAAGCAGTGCCAGTCAGTTTCAGTGCAAAGGTAGATATCACAGGACGTGCAACAGTGCTGAGTTTTCTTTAAGCAGCCAGGGTTCCTGCACCGTGTAGCATTCTTGATGTCGTCTTTCTTTGGCATGTGAAGTGCCTGTGCCATCCGAACTGGCAAGCTTGGCAGCGGCTTGACTCTTTTGCGCGGAACCTGTGGCACCGCTCAAACTTTATAAAATGGCATCAGCCTGACTTCCTAGTCCTGAAAAATTGAACACAATCAATCAAACCAATTGTTTTCACTTCGCGAGTGTTTCACATTGATGGCGAGCAAAACATGGTCATCACGAAATTCATGTCATAAGTTTTTGGGCCCCAGCGTCCACCCACGTAGACACACAGTTTGACAAGCGACTACTGCAACCCATGCTAAAACTGTTGTAAATATTAGGCATTAATAACCATCTGTGAACTTTCAAGAGCTCTAGAAATATAAATTAACACAGCCCTCATTTGTGTAAATCACGTTAACTGATTACATACCTTGGCGTCGCCTGTAGAACGTGCGAATGCTGCAGGTCGCCATTTGGAACAGCGAGCAACCAGTTTTCAGTGCTGTTTGCTCAACACTCCTCCAGATGGCAGCACAGACTATGTCCATGACGGTGGGCATGCATCCTTTACTGTGTGCGGTGGCGTTTTTTTGTTTTTTTTTCTTTTTAACAACAATTCAAAACCCATTATTTACACTGATGGACGCAGGGTCTCGGGAGGTTATACAGGGTGTTTCGCGAAAGGTGGACAAATTCGATATTTCGAAAACTATGCGTCGCAACCATTAAAAATATTATATTAAAAAGAATGCAACAACTCATCTTGCCTTTAAAGCCTTATTTTACTCTCTGTTACACGGCGCAAAGGACATTTAGAATTGAGGATACATATAGTTCAACGATTCAAAGACTCACATACGTTTGCTCCAGCTCCGAAGACAAAGAAGTTTGTCCACATTCTCCGTCAGGAAGACAAGAAGTCAGGGCTTGGGCGATGCTTTCTTTTTTTTCTTCAGAGAAAGGGGCCTCGATGAGAAGGCGTTGATTGTTGTCTGTGTTTTGGCGGCTGGTCCTTGCTGCAGCCACATGGGTGCTTCGCTCGTAGGCGATACTGAAGCGAACTTACGTTTCCACTGTACGAAAACTGCTTTTTTGCAGATGATGCAGTGGAATTCCTTCGAGTTAAAAACTTTACCGCTGGAGTTTACTTTAAACCTAAACTTTCCAGCGGGATTGCCTTTCATAGTCGTGAACGCGTCCATTTTTACGGGCCGAATACTGGAACAAGTAACCATGGCGTTGTTAGCTTCCCAGCTTGTTTTCCTGCTTGTTTGTCTTGTCTGGGCAGGATGTGTTATATAAATCCTCAACACGTGAAGTTTCGCGGTCGCGTTAGGCCTCGGCAGAACTGCAATGTATATCCTCGAACACGTGACGCTTCGCGAGCGCGAGAACTGAACCTTGCACCTGGCTGAAAAAGGAAAACCACTCGGAACAGTACGACTGGATATACGCCACGCAGCGTTTTCCTTATGAGGGGGGGGGGGGGGGGGGGGGCATGAGTCACCCCTAGATCGGGCAGGTCTTCCAGGATAGAGCCTTGCGTGCGTCCAGTTGACTTCTTTTTGAGAAAAGATTAAAAAACCGATTAACCGGTTAAAAAATTTGATCGCGATTAAAGCCTTAATCGATTAATCGGAAGGTTAATCGATCAATTTCCCAGCCCTACAAAAAAGGTTTGTGTCGTTTTGGTCCTGGGCCCGCGGCCTATTTAGGAAAATTATTGAAGTCCGGGATAATTAAGTTGTTAATTATTTTCGTGCAATAAACTTTTTTATTATTGTGTTTAAGGGCATGGTTTCAATTAGAAAGTTGCTCAGCATCATTGAAAAACACTAAATCAACAAATTGCAGAAGGATAGAAGGCACGTCCAGCATTTTACGACTTTCTGAAAGACCGCACAAATGCAACGGGTTTTAAGCTTTGGTTTGCAATTGGAGCGGATCTCGGCCCCGACGGCACCACGCCCCGTGGAGAAATGGTGCAACCAGCCTCTGCTGCGTTGGTTGCGCCATTTCTTCACGGGGCGCGGTGCAATCGGGGCCGAGATGTGCTCTGATTGCAAACCGAAACTTAAAACCAGTCGAATTTGTATGGTTTTTCAAAAAGCCGTAAAATGCTGCGTGTGCGTTCTATCCTTCTGCAATTTAATGATTTAGTGTTTTTCGATGATGCTGAGCAATTTTCTAATTGCAACCATGCCCTTAAACACAATATTAAAAAGTCAATTACTCAAAAATAATTAACAATCTAATTATCCAGGTTTTTAATCATTTTCCTAACTAGGCTTCTGGCCCAGGACCAAAACGACACAAGCCTTTTTATGTTGCGACTTGTAGTTTTCGCAATATCGAATTTAGTCCAATTTTCGTGAAACACCCTGTATGTGTATATTGCACTTCTCGCGACAGTATTATCAGGTTAATTATTATTTTGCTAACAGAAGAAATGATAGGTTTTATGGAGGCATGTTTTCTTTTTCTGTCTTTAGATGTATAACTTATGGCGACCTCCTGTAGGCGAGGTGCTTATAATTTAGCTGTGCAGGTTCCTCATTCCTAGTCATCTTCCAGAACTTTGCAAGAGTAAAGCGTCTTCTATACTGAAACATTTGCTTTTTTGTTTTAAAGTGCAAGTTCATTTTGTGGTATTTTTCATTACATGTTGGCAGATAGCATTGTTTATGTCATGGAAAGGCATACATTGTATTTTTCATGTATAGTGCACTTTTTTCGCCAGTATTATCAGGTTAATTTTTACTTTTTTTCACACAACGAATGATAGAAGGTTTTATGAAGGCATGTTTTCTTTTTCGGTCTTTAAATGTCGGAATAACTTATGCCGACCTCCTGTAGGCGAAGTGCCTAGTCGTCTTCCAGAACTTTATAAATTTCCTTGTACGTGAGAATTCTGTGATATTTTTCATTACATGTTGGCAGATGGCATTGTTTATGTCAAGGAATGGCATACATTGTATTTTTCATTTGTCCTTTAGGATGCAATAAATGTTCCATTTAACACATTCTAATTAATGTCATAATGAGCTTCACTTACTGAGATACTGCTGTGGTTGAGTCAAGGGCTAGACCACCATGCTTCCAATTAGTAAACAGATGCGCATAAGGAGATAAGTGATAAGTGAAGCGTGTTTCCTGCAATCCTCAGAGACAAAACTTGCCACTTGATCTCCAAACAGGAAAGCTCCACATGCTTCGTTTGTAACAGCCCATGATGCTTATAACGATGGTTTAGCCGTGCAGTACGATGCTTGGGGCCACTGCTTGCTCACTTGGAGTTCGAGAAAGGGGGGCACCGGAAGCACTACCAATTGCCCTCATGGTTATGATGTGGCTTGCCAGGAGCTCTTTTGTATTACTCATGAAGTGAGTTATGTTCAATGTTACTCCTTATTTCTTCATCAGGTGCCTTGTATGTGGTGATGTGGCAATCCCCCCCAATTGAAAAAAAAGTAAGTGCGTTTAGTAAACATGATAAGCTGAGGATCATATAATAAGAATATGCAATACCTTATGTGATTTTTGTACAATTTACAAGTTCTGATATATGTATTGGACAGATTCCTATAAAATATTTACTGGGGCCTATACTTCATTTCAGCTTTGGTCCGAGCGCGGCGGACGCTACCAGCCAATCCAGCATCGAGAGAGTGTCATGTGAGCTTGAACTCCACATAACCAAAACGTTGCATGATACTCTCCCGGCGCTGGATTGGCTGGGGTGGCCCAGCATCCACTGTGCGCCCGCTGGGGTGGCCCAGCATCCACTGGGCCACCCCAGCGGGCGCCCCTTCCATGCCAAGCACCCTTTACCAAGGGTGTTTGGCTGAACACCCTAAGGGTGTGAGCTCTGGGACAAACTGGTGTACACCCTTAAGGGTGTAAAAAGTTTTAGTGTGGGCTACAGTGGGCGGGTTACGGATGCAGTCCTCCCGTCTGGTAAACGGAGTCAGCTCCGGTTGTTGTCCCAGCCGAAATCCGCCGCGAAAAAAGTCGAGTGTCATGCTTTCACCTGTAATGAAATCTCGGCCCAAGATCACGGGTATTACGAGTCCTGGCAGATAAAGAAATCGCCGACGCCGCTTCTTTTTATTAAACAGAGTCTGCAGCCTGCAACCAGAAGCTAGCGGCAAACTGGTTTCGCACTCCCGGAGGCTTATCTTTTTTTGCTTTGCGGAGTTCGAAAACCAAATCCCATATAAGCGAGATAGCGGCCCCAGAATCCGAAAGTGCGGCAATGAAAACAATCAAGCAGTGAAATCATCATGCACGGTTCAATGATGTTAGGCTCGGGGTGGATTCGACATACCGATGGTATCTGTGCCGCGGCCTCCCTGCTCCCAGGGACTGGAACAACCGTGGACAAGTGGCTGTCTGGTTTCAGCGTCGCCGGCCGTAGTAGTTTCCCTGGTTGTTCTGGTTCCGGCCCTTCGCCGCCCTCTCGTGCCACTTCATGTTTGTAGTGTCCACAAGTCTTAGACACTGGTTTCGGTGGTGGCCGGGGCTGCTCGTACTCGTAGCAGCAGTCCGACGACAGTTGCCTGCTTAGGGCACCAGCACCGAGGTGCCCGTCGGACCGCCTCCATTCATTGAGAACCAATAGGAGCTCGGCATTCTGACGTCACCTCAACCCCGTGCCAAAGAAGCAGACGAACTTGCGCTTCGCATAGCGAATTCTACAATGGGGGGGGGGGGGGGGGGATAGGGCTACAGTGGGTCTCCTACAATACTTCTACTAAGCTAGGATAGAAGCAATATCAATATCCGAATAAAAGCAAGACGTCTTCTTAACCTCAGCGTCCAGTTGAGTCGACCAGGAAGGAGTAGCCTGGTTGGAAGGCACGGGCTTGGACGTGCTTGCACTCATGGGGCACCAGTCAGGGCGCCATGCTTGCCATTTTCTATACACTGGAAAATACGGGACTTGTTAGAGAACCACACAAATTAAAATATTCATTTTCATCAAAAATACAAAACGGATCTTGTTTTTTTCAATATTAACAGAGCACATGTTTTCTTGGTATTGGACGACAGACTTGTAACACTACCCAAAATATCCGCAAACGTAACGGAAGCCCCTGTCACTGTGAGCTATATTCACATGCTTTTTGAGATGACTTTGACCGAGCTAGCAACGGAAACACTGCACTAGCGTTCGTCCATGTTGGGATCAGACAGGACCATAACAAGTCTCCTCAAATACTGAAAAGTCCGGTTGTACTCCGCGCCCCCAAACACGTGCGAATTTCCTCATTGCACAAGAACGTTCTGTTTAAGATACATGAACTTGCACATAGAGGGTACGATAGCCTCAGCGCATACAAATCTAAACAGCTTTGCTCGCTGCTTTGTGCTTAGGGCAGCTGCTGCCACCAATACGCAGAACCGCCGATTAGGAACTAGAAACGACTGAGTGGGGCGAGCTACAGGCTCCGCTCATGCTTTCAGCTTTAGCTCAGAATGTTGAAAGTTTGTGTGGTGGCGCTGCAATCGAAGAGGCTTGGTTTGCCCGTATTTTCGGCGTAGCAACTCGGTTTAGTTGGCGATGGTGAAGGAGGTCTTCGCCCCTTCATGGCTTAGATTTCGAGGAAAGAATCTAATTTTGCCACCCTGACAATCTCGCATTGCTGTGGCAAATAAAGTTTCACTGCGCAGAGTACATATCTGGTACTTTCGTCCTTTCTATGCAACGACTCTAATTTGGAACCAACGAACTGGACAAAGGATTGATTAAATGTATTTAGCACAGAATGTACTTTATCAGCCGATTTCTATGAAAAATGGTTTTGGTTCCACTGCCACGCTCGACCGTTATCCTCAGGCGTTATGCTCGATCGTACACACGTCAAGGTCATATAGGCAATTTAGTCCCTCAGGGGCTAATTTACTTTTTATCTTAACGTCAGAGGTCACGTCAAAACACCACGTCACTGCGACGTGACGTTACGACGACGCCACGACTTCATCGTCGACTACGACGTTACGCCACGCCAAGATGCCGTCGTAAGGCCGTCGTGACATCGTGTCGCGTGGAGGACGACGCTGTTTCGCGACATCAAGTTGCCGTTGTAGACCCAGCTGTGACATCGCGTCGCGTTGAGGACGACGCCGTTACGTGACATCAAGTCGCCGTTGTAACGCGGTTGTGACGCCACGCCACGTTGAGGACGACGTCGACGCGGTCGTTGATGCCGAGGTTGACGTCGACACCCAACGCAACGTCAAACGTCGCTATGAAATCCCGTTAACGTCGTCCTGACGTCGCGTGACGTCGTCGTCAACGTGAAGGCCACAACGACGTCACGACGAAGCCTTGACGGCTTGTAATGTCGTCGCCTTCGCCAACATCAACGTCAACGCGCCGTCTCTGTGACGAACGTCTCTGTGACGTGGAGTTGCGTCATGTCGACAACGATGTCGACGACCTGACACAAAGCGTCTTTATGACGTCCCGCTGACAAGGACGCTGTCGTCTTGACGTCGCGTGACGTAGTCGTAGTCGACGCCAACCTTGACATCGACGTTGTTGTCAACGCAATATTGTCACGAAGGACAAATGACGAGGCGGCAAATAACTGAAGGAACTAAACGTTTAATAAGACGAACTTGTGCCCAAAACAAAGTAGAGAAAGGTTAGCGTCGCAGGCGTCGATGTCGGCGAAACAGCAGGATCGAGCGCTGGGGCGAGACTGCTTGCGGCTCGGCACGTGCGGTGCGAAGAAGCTCGGCCCACGCGCCGAGCAGACGAAGATAGCGGTGACAGCTTTCAGCGCACTGAGAGGCGCACTGCCGAAGCTTGGGAAGCGCCGACCGAAGGGCGTGAACACATCGGAGAAGGCCACGCACCCTCACCCCTAGGCTCACTTCCAGGTGGCGCAGCCTGTACGGCAAGCCACACGCTCCTCTGTTCGCATTTCATTTTTCCCCGATAGTACTCTCGTGAGCTTCTGGAACAATCAGCGTAGAAGAATAGGTGTGTAGAACATTCGGACCTCGAACAAGTAACATGATTCTCGAATTTACCAGAACACTAAATCGCAAGAAGAAATAAAAGACACGTTGCTCCCAGGAATCGAACCCTGGCTCTTCACGTGGGAGGCAAGCGCGATAACCGTTAGGCCACGGCCGCGCTGCCTTCTTGGCCAGCTGCGCGCGCCACCCGGCTGCGCGCGACGTCAGAACGCAGTCTTGATGTCGCGTAAAGGGCGTTGTCAACGTCGATGACGACGTTTACGTCAACGCATCGTCATGATGTCGCATGGCACCATCATGCGCCATGCGACATCAGGACTGCGTCGCATGGCGCAGTCATGCGCCATGCGGCACAGTCATGGCAGTCATGACTACAAGTCATGGCATGACTTGTAGTGACTACAAGTCAGGTTGCGGTGAAGTTATGTACCACCTTACTATGACTACAAGTCAGGTCGCGGTGACTTTATGCATTAACGTGACGCCTGACGTCTATAGGCGTATAAAACATATAGCCCAGCGCTCTATTGTTTTTCGGACCTTGAAACAATTGTCCCAGTCGAGCTTGGCGTTGAAACGCAACGGCTTCTTTTTATAAAAAAACGGCTAATCCAGGCCACTTCGATCGTAGAGCCCTCTAATATTTTTTTCCTCATGCGGAGCTCCAGAAATAGCACTACGTTGGTCCCACTCGGTCGTTTCTAGTACATTCAAGCCGATACGTGCACTCCCTTTGGCAGCTGAAATCAGCCTTACACAACCCAAACCAGAAGGGTGATAGGGGGGGCCAGAGCCGTATATGTAGAGAGTTTGGCCATTCGTTGGGAAGTATAGGAGACAAATGACGAGGCGCCATTGGCCGAAAGCGGGCTGGGCGTGTTCCAGGGCGTCTTCACAAATTCGAATGTGGCCGCCCAGAAGCAGGAAATAATACCCTGGCTGTAGTCACTAGAAAAGAAAAAAACCTAATAAGTGTGTCGGAGTAACTCTTGGTGACTGAAAATATGGTGCACGTGATGTTTAATCACGGTCATTCAAAATCATGGTGGAAGAGTGCGACAAGCGGAACGGTCGACATAATCCATGCGCCAAGCGCCGAGGGCCGGGAATCTGCCGTCCGAGCGGTCACATTCTGTCCGAGCAAAACAGAGTTGAGCGGCACATTCGTTTCTTACATCTTTCTGCATGATCATGATCGAAACATCACGTGCACCCTATTTTCAACCATAGGGGTTACTACGCTTCACTCTTACGCGCTTATTAAAACCATATACCAACAACAATGTGACGTGTTGGGCTAGTTGGTTTGAGGTGAACATCTTGGAAAGAAACTTGGACAAGAGTAAAGGAATAAACACGACAGGACGGCGCTGAACTATACTTCGTCTCACCCTACGATGGAGTAAAGGCCAACGCTACGGACCGCCAGATCCTATCACGATCCACTTAGAAAATAGAGAGTTTTAGTAGATCGTTCCGATACCTCCGATAGCCCCGATAACGATACTATGCATGCACAAGGGAGGCAGTGGCGGAGTATCGTGATCGGCAGTATCGGAGGTATCGGAACGATCTACTAAAACTCTCTATTGTGCGGTATTTCGCTTCGATGACCGTATCGGTGCCCGCATCTCGGATCACTGATGAGGGGACGGGTGGACAGTGGTTCGAATCGAAGAGCACTGAGTGACTCAACAATTTTACATCGCAAAGAAAGCACGACAAATAGGCTTTTTGCAGCGTGTAAGCTGTAGAAATGATACGGCGCTTTTAGGTTCGAACATTATTCGTTCACTCCTAACCATTGTTAAGCGTGTCATTGTATACCGTGGAACGTGATTGGACCTGGCGGCCCGTGGCTTTAGCCTTTAGTCCATCGTAGGATGAGTCAAAGTATAACAACTGTTGTTTATTACACAAAATTGGAAGAAGGAAAACAAGAAGCATCTTAATCAGATAAAAATATATAGACACACACAAACGCACCAACCAAGTAGCATATTATGTCGCTATAGGCCCAATCAGTGGCTACGTAATGCCCGTCATAGTCGATCGCAGGTACCCGAACTCTTCGTCAGATAACGCCACTGACGGTTCGCTGACGCATCTCCCGCCTTTTTTATTTCAGAACTTGACTGGAGATGCGTCAGCGAACCGTCAGTGGCGTTATCTGACAAAGAGTTCGGGTACCTACGATCGACTATGACGGGCATTACGTAGCCACTGATTGGGCCTATCGCGGCATAATATGCTGCTTGGTTGGCACGTTTGTGTGTGTCTATATATTTTTATCTGATTAAGATGCTTCGTGTTTTCCTTGCAATTTTGTGTAATAAACAACAGTCGTTAGTTCAGCGCCGTCCTGTCGTGTTTGTTCCTTTACTATTGTCCAAGTTACTTTGCCGCTGTTTCTTCCCAAGATGTTCATATACCAACATATATCTTTGATTAAAACAGTTTCTCGCTACCACCGCTAGGGAATCTTTTAGGCTACTTGCCCTATTGAAAATATTTCTAAAGGGCCCGTCAGCCTTGAAGGATTATGGGACCGCACAGGCCTTCAAAACCCTTCAAAAATACCCTACAGAAAAACCCTTCAGGGATACCCCATAGAAAAACCCTTTAGCCCCACAGCCCTTCAACCCGTCAACCCTTTAGACGCCCAAATGACTGTGAACCATACACAAAAATGCAGTTCAAAACATTATTGAAAATTTATTGCAGACATTTAGTTTTACATGCATATTATAACTCAAAAAGGCGATAAAAAGCCAACGTTTGTTCAAACCCAGCGCAAGGAGCGGTAGAAGAAAGAGATATCAAATAGGGACAACTGACTTCTTTATCACGAAGAAAAATATCTTTCAAAGTACTCACGAGTCACAATGCCGCTCGGTATATTCCTGATGTACGGTAGTTCAGCTAATAAAACCGAGCAAGTGCACCTCACGGACACATACACAGTCTCAGTAAGCAAGTTTAGCGAAAACCACGAACTCGCAAGCAGCACTCGCCGCCGGTGCGAAATCCTGAGCACAGTCACGGTTTCGTCCATGATGACGTCGCGCCGGCGTCTTCGGCGTATTTTTCGCTCGCTGGATGCTTCTGAGGTCGAACGGACGAAGAGGCGCAAGGAACAAGTCCGGACAGCGGCCGTCATCCACCGTCTCAGGACCCACTTTGCCATAATCCCGGTGCGCAGGCACAACATGCGGTGGGACGCTGACCCCGCCTGCCAGGCTTTGCAGCGAGTAAGCCGACACCAGCCACCATCTCCTTGAATGAGCTGAACACGATGGCGCTCGAGCGGTGCTGAAGGCGGCCAACGCCGAACTGGAGTTCACCTGCGTAACCAAGGAAGAAACTGCACGGATCAAAACAGATCAAGGGGCGAGCTCTCAAAGCCATGCTCACCTTTCTGGAGGAAGCAGGTCCGTTCCAGATATCCACAGCGGTAAGAAGCAAACCGCCCACGAGTAGAAACAAAATGGCTATAGCGGCATCCTGGCTTCCTCACACCACCCTCTCCCGCCGGCCGCTGGCCAGGCACCAGGCAGCCCTGCACCCTCTCCCCATCGCCGGGCGGGGAGAGGCGCTGTTTGGCTTGTTTTTAGATGCGGAGCATCTCTTGCTCGGGTCTATGCAAGCTGCGCGCGTTCCCCATCACGTGACCGGGGCGGGGTCTGAGCGTGTTTCCCCGGAGGAGGGAAAGGAGGAAAGTTTTTGGCGCGCGGGTCGCAGCGCCAGGCCAGGCCTTTCTAGTGGGGTGAGCTTTCCCCGCACTCCGCGGCCGTCGTCTCGCCGGCCAGCCCGGTCTCGACGAGGAAACCTGCAAGCGCTGTTAGGGCATTTTGCGCCGCCTTACCGTGCGGTCTGATTAGACTTTTCAAAGTTACTCGTGCTACATCAGTTCACCGCTGTTTACTCCACTCGCCTCAAAACGCCGCTCGGCCAACACTACTCGGCCGGCGCCTCGTCAATTCTCCACATGGGGCGGTCGCCCTCAGTGCCCTCCTTGGCGACCAAACAGCCGGGCAGTGACAGACAGGTCCAGGAGCCCACTCGTATTTCATAGAAGAGCAGTAATAAAAATAGGACCGTACACACATACGATCGGCAGTCTCCAAATACTGTAAACGACTAAATTTTCGCGAGGACCTAATTTTCGCGAATTTTGCGAATCGCTTACATTTCGCGAAAAATACGTCCCGCGAACTATTCGGGCAATATGTGAACGCTACGGAAGCCACACTCAATTCGCGAAAATTAGAACCCGCGAATAATTTCAAATTCTCAGCTTCGGCCCGATTCGCGAAAACTTGAGCCCGCGAAATTAAGTCGTTTACAGTACTTATTTTTTTCCCGTCGCGTACAATAAGCAGCTATGTTCTAATTCTCCGAAATGTGTTTTTTTCACCTAAGCCGTTGCCCACAGACATCTCAAGAAGCCTGAAGGTTTTCCCGACCCCATTAGAAAAGTTCTTGACAGGCTTTCAGACATTTCAAGGCATTGTAAAGGGCACTTCAGACAATTCAGGAGAGCCTCTGACGGGGCTAGCGAACCCACCAGGAAATATTGGTGCCCCCTTCAAACATCTCAGAAATTCCTGAAGTCCCCTTCACACCCTTTAAAAAAATCCTGAAGTCCCATCAGAGCGATTTTCAATAGGGTGTTGACCAAGAGAGCATGTCAAGCCCACTTTCTGCGTCTGGTGCACGCTCTGGCTCTGCCCGCGCCTCCCATTGACCAAACTCTCTGTAAACACGGCTGTGGGAGCTAGGGGCCAGAGCCGTTTATTGAGAGAGTTTGGCCATACATTGGTTTGAATAGGCGAGCATCTCGGGGCCAACCACAGGCCGCGAAACAGCCCCTAGCGGTGGTCGCGTGCTCTAAATTTGTGCCACGACTATACTTCGTTTCACCTTATGTGCGAGCGAAGGCAAAACTGGAAGCGCGAGCACGGAAGCTCCGTGCGTTCAGGCTTTGCTCGAGCGCGCGAGCTGGGGAGAAATGCAAAAAGCGCTGGTCTCGCGCTTCTAGCTTTGGCTTCGCTCGCAGGTAAAGTGAAACGAAGTATAATTTGAGCCGTGCCGAGCGGAACTCCGCGTCTCAAGACGCTCGCGCACCCCACCCTTTGCACTGCTTTCTTTCAGCCAGTCTCAGGACGCTGTTCTAGCAGTGCAGACAAAGGCATGGGCACGAGCGCGTGGCTTTGGAAAGTGCCTCCTATGCACGAGGTCTCGTACAAACAAAAGCGTTTCGCTGAGCTAGGCTCACGCGCCTGTGCCTTTGTCTTCACTGTCGACATTTGTGAGATGGAGTAGAGGTCTCCTGATTGGTCGACGCTGTGTCACAAATTTAGTTTACGCTCTAAGCGTGGGGGGAATATTCGGCGCTGGCGGCGGCCTTTGCTCCGCCTATTGTCCAAACTCTCCTAATAAACGGCTCTGCTAGGGGCCACTGATCTCTATGACAATAGACCTATTGCTAAATTACCCAAGCATCAAGGAGAATGATGGGAATGTATGGACACGCGCCACACGCGCTCGCCTTCCCCGTATAAAAGATTCGAAGTAAAACACCAAAATAAAGCGTTGACAAGCGCGCGTGCAAATGCCATTTGTTTTAGACATTTGCTTTAGAAAAGCTACTACTGCTGACGCCAGCACGTGCAGCGCGTGTAACTACACTCGGAGCATGCTCCCTGGCGCTTGGGAATTTCGCAAGACCTTTCCAATGTTTACAAAATCACAGTCCAGCGTGCGATCTTCACAGCCCAGCACGTGCGTGTTCGTCGCTTCGGAAAGCGAGCAAAGCACGCGCCATACGCACGAACGCTCAAAATGGCACCGGCCACAAGCTCGTTTTGAGCCCCGTGCGCGACCGAAAGCGTCGCTGTGGTGGGCCTTCCACGATTGGCCGAACGCTGACTATGACGTCGGAAAGGGGATTTATCATCGGCGGAAATAAGAGGAATGAAAAAACTTTAATTTTGACGGTGTTGGCAGTGTTTCGTTGAGAGCGCAATGATTTCAAGCTTCCACCTTGCTAATAACAAACACCATCGAACTTGTTGTTCGCAAGGTAATGACGTCACAAGGGGGAACCACAGGAGGGCGCCACCAAAAAATCTCGCCGCTAATAGGCCGATCTCACCAGCCAGTCTGACTACGCCACCGCTGCCGCAAAGCATCGAGTGAACTTTAGTCTTTCTGCACGTGCGACAATCCCCCTGGAGCTCTGCGCGCGTGGAGTACGAGACGGCACGAGCCCTCGCATGCGCGGCCGTCTGCCTCCTGTGAACTAAAGTTATGGCGACGTCACGCATGCGCCGAACGCCTAGTGAGATCGGTCTATTGCTGGATCGCGCTTCCCGCTCCTGCGAGTGAAACCACCGGACGGCCATCTTGAATGTCGACAAATCGCTTTGTTGGAGCGTTGTGGAGGCTGGCGGCAGCGTGCTGAAGACACGTTTTCTACCCGTTCGTCGTCATTCGCGAAAGAAGTTCTTTAAAACCCGGTGTAAGCCGTGAGACTTGCCGTCAAGGACACGTGGAAATTTTGTCGGAAGCGCCGTGCCGCAGCAAAAAGGCACAACTCGTCGAAAGTAAGCTTCGCCGGTGTCGCGGCGTGTTTAAAGCTTCCTTGACATGCCCAAGCGCTGCGTCTCTGTGCCTTCGCACGATTGGATACCGGTCAAGAATCGGCACCGCAGCAAAGCTTTGAAGGTGCGTCGCGCGTAGATGTCTTTGCATCATATATCGGCCACGGAGTTCTGGATCGTCTAGCTGTTCTGGTGATTTGCAATCAATAAAGTGGGAAAACAATCTGTATGGTTGCTCTTATGCACTTTTAACCATAGCTATGTTCCAAATATACCCTAATGGATCACATGCCAGCACAAATAAAGCAACACTGTGGAGCAAGGATGGTTTTCGAAGGCAAAACTACAAGACGGCGTGAGTGAACATTCTTGAAGCATGGCGCATACGGTCGTGAGCAATCTGTTGACCAATCACAACTAGGCAAGCCACACTCAAATGTCAAGTGCTATAAAGTACGTTGATAATGAGACAGCACTGATCAGTGATAACGCGCTGTTGTACGCGGTATTCTGTAAACCGTCTAACGACTAAAAAAAGACGTACCTTAGCCGCCTCTACGTCGCCACTGGACGCTGGATCAAGCTAGTTTCTGGACCGCGGGTAACGCAAGTTACAAATCAGTTGAGAGTAGCGCCTTTTCCCTGTCGTTTGTATTATTTTCTATCGTCCCCGTCTGTTTGCACTTTTAAACCATATACAAACCTTATACTTACAAATACAGTCGTCAGGGTAAAGTAAAACGCTGCTCCAGAGTCACATACGCCTTCACGCACATTGCACTCGCAAAACACATCTACAAGGTGTCGATTTTTGATTGGTCTCCAAGCGTGCGAAGGCACAGAGACGCAGCGCTTCGGTGTGCCAAGGAAGCTTTGATCACGCCGCGAGACCGGCGAAGCTTGCTTTCGACGAGTTGTGCCGATTTCCTGCGGCACTGTGCTTTCGTAACAATTTCCACATGTTCTCAGCGGAAAATATCACGGCTTACACAGAGTTTTAAAGAATTTCTTCGGCGAATGACGACGAACACGTAGAAAAAGTGTCTTCAGCACGCTGCCGCCAGCCTCCGCAACGCTCGAAAAACGCAAGTTTCGACATGCAAGATGGCCGTCCGGTGGCGTCACGCGCTGCAGCGACCAAGAGGGGAAGCGCGATCCAGGAAGTGTCATAGAGATCAGTGGAGGGGCTATTCTAATTACCTTCAGGCTTCGAATCTCTGGAAGAAGTCTCTAAAGCTATCTTCTGTCAGCCAATATGATACGTTTCGAGAGTCAAGCGATCAAGCTCCATCTGTTAGAGCGCTGGAACCGCTTCCACTGCTTCCACTTCGAACATAACTTCTACCAAATGCTTCTACTTTTCAAACTTCGACCGCTTCAACTGCTTCAACTTGAACGCGCTTCTCGATGACGTCATTATTTTCGTTTGAGAGGTATTTGATTTTTTAGCAGTAGTTAGTTATAGTTTACTACTAAAACTTATTAAGAAAAAGAAAACGAAAGAAGACAACCATGTTTGTGACAACGATCCTTGGTGAGTGTTGGCTCGAGTCTTGGCCCGAGTCAACGTTACTAAAACAGTCAGTTTTGAAACCCACCCTTCAAACCTGGTTCACCGGCGTCCACCGAGGTTGAGCTAAATACGGTAAGCGCGCCACCCTTTAGCGAGTCACTGAATGTTCTCAGAGTGCCGTTCTACCGGGTGAAACAAGGAGACGGCAGGCTCTTTAAATCGACCGCAAAATTCGGTTTCTTAACCTATCGCGCTACGACTTTGGGAAGCGTTGCCCACAGATGGTGCATTTTTTTTTTTTTTTGTAAAATTTGCAAAGAACGAACTTACCTGAGGAAAAAGTAAAGAAAGAAAAAGGCTTAGCTCCTATGGAAACGCAACGACGCCACCGATCTTCAAACAACACGGCGCCGTTTCGCACGGAAGACAAGAGATGGCGCAAGCGGTCGCGACGCCAACTGCCGCCACCGAACGAGCAGACGCCGTGAGCCGGCGTATTTAGCAGACAAGGAACTACAGCTGCTTTGTTACCGCGCCTGTTTTTGTTTCTGCGACTGTCGCCGCCTGCGGAACGCGCGCCGCTTTTGAGTCGAAAAGATTGTCTGCTAAAGACGCTGGCTCTCGGCGCCGAATACTCGTTCGTTGGCGGCGTTCGTTGCGCCATCTCTTGTGTCCCGTGCGAAACGGCGCCGTGCTCTTTGAAGACCGGTGGCGTCGCTGCGTTTCCATAGGAGCTAAGCCTTTTTCTTTCATTACTTTTTTCTCAGGTAAGTTCGCTCTTTGCAAATTTTACAAAAAAAATGCACCATCTGTGGGCAACGCTGCACAAAGTCGTAGCGCGATAGGTTAAGAAACCGAATTTTCCGGTCGATTTAAAGAGCCTGCCGTCTCCTTGTTTCACCCGGTAGGTGCGAGGTGCCAAGATGGCGGCTCAATCTGTTTCTTTACTGTAGTCACAAAAAGCTTTTATAAAGCATGTTTTTGCCTAAAAACAAACGAAAACAGCTCTTTTTGAAGGTACTTTTACTAGAGATTAGTACAAATCGACCGACGCAATATGTTTTCTTAAATCTTTAGTTTACAAGGTTTCGCGGCATAATTAATATTGTTTTCATACAACCATGTCTCACCGATGATTTTAGGTAGCGCGTCCCTACATGGGCGCGTCCTAACTTCGGTACTAATTCGCGTCGCGCCCACTTGGGAGACGAGTGATTGGCATCCCTGGAAGCCCTTTTCGCCGTATATGGATCGGCACCAAAATGGTCGATTAAAGCAGAAATAAAACCGTCACAGCAGACGCTATCGAATACAATGCTCCCTGACCGATACAGCCTTGAAGCTCCTCGTGCGGCCACTGCGGGAGAAAGGGCGGCGTTGCAATCGCCGTTAGCTTGGTTCTGGTGTACGGATTGGTGCCACTTTTTGAAAGCAGGCTCTATGGCAGTTTCCCGACTGAGATGTTCTATAGTCGGTTACAAGTTAAGAAGGTAGGAGAAGCTCCTCCCACAAGCGTGGTGCGCCGGTTTCAAATCCCTCCGCAATCGAAAGAAGAGTTCACTGGAAACGCTCCTTGTTCCGCTTCAATGGATAGATAATGGCCACAGAGTGGTGCCAACTTGTCTCCGACCCCCACGTTTTCAGAAAGCGACCTTTGTATTCATCGGAGAAGGAACCGAGCCCCTGAAAGCAGCCTTTGTATCAATCAGAGGGGGAAGCTAATCCCCGAAAGTCGTCTTTGTTTCCATCGGAAGGAGGAAGACTTAATCTCCCTCTCGTGGCTTCCACAATGCTAAGTCAAAGTCGAGAGATAAAGCAAATATGTACAGAAAGGCACGACCCTCCTCGCGCGTTGACCGCAACGTCACGGAAACGATGGGACGCTATTGGATGCGGAGGTGGCGGAGGGATATATGATTCCCTTTGAGGGGCATTTGCCGCTACCTTCTTGACTTGTAACCTACTATAGTAACGTTGGGCCGAGCCAAGTCAGGTAATTGGAGTGTGAGTGGTGTCCGTTGTCATGCGGTCACATCTCGCGAACGTCGCGAAGCTTCCGAGCTCTTGAGCGCCCTATCGCTCCGCTCGCTTCTCTCTCGGTGACGCGGTTACTCCGAGCAACCGTGAGATAAAATTATGAAGAACCTTCTCTAACAAAATAGTTCTTCATCGCCCAGTTGCCTTTCTACTGCGCCAGGAGGCGATAGTGGTTTAGGTGAAACCGTTCTTCACGAGCTGAAAGAATTCTTGGAGCGTCGAAGAACCTTTCAAAAACAGATATTGTTTTAGAGTGTAGGCTGCAATGAGGCATGATTTGAAGAGTGTACGTACTTGAAAACCCTTGAAGACTATACTCCCCAGGTAGCACGACAGAGGAATGCCCAACTTGGGCAAAGGTCTGGCAAACATAAGGGCCCAACTTTGGCGCAGTTAGGTTTTTGCACCATGGCAATCATCAGTGCCAAAGTACGGTGCCTGACTATAGCCTTAGTTGGGTGATCCTAGGGCATGCCAAAGTATGGCTCTTCTCTGGTGCGCCAGAGGAGCGCCAAAGTTGGTGCCATACTTGAGCCATAACTGCCAAAGCCACGCCGAATTTGGGTATTTCGGACATGCCAAGTTTGGCTTTTCTCTGGTGCGCCACGGTTCTGCCAAAGTAAGTGCCAGACTTGAACCATAACTGCCGCAGTAAATCTTAATTTGCGATTCGGGGCATGCCGAAGTTTTGCTCTTCTCTGGCTACCCACTGAAGTTCCAAATAAGTGACAAAAGTGGCAAAGAAAGCCGAGAGACCTGCCCAAGTTTGGAATATCTCTGGTGTGTCACAGAAGTGCTCTTTCACGCGCCTCAGAAGAGAATTATATTAAATAAGCGTTGGGAACACGATGATCAGATGTCATCACCTCCGTTCCCAAGCAGCACGGCAATACTTTGCAGTATCGTGCCAGTACCGGCCGAAAATCGGTTCCAATATCGCTCAAATGTCCAGTTTTGCACCACCGTTTGATATCCGGCAGGTATTGCCGTACAGCCGTTTTGCCCCGGCCTAGCGTTCGTGCAATATTGTGCGAATACTCTACGATGCGTCTGCTCCGTATTGGCCGAACGTCGTGCAAGTATGTGTACGTTGCATATCATTTGCTGCATATCAATCACATATACGGACAAGCAAAATATTTTCGATCACTCCCAGAAGTTTATTAAACCACTATCGTTACACACAATGTATTCTCGACATATTTACAAAGGTCACACTTCTCTGCAAAACGAAAAGCAAATTATAAAATAAAATTAACACTCCTCATGCCAAACAAAACTCATCACACAAAAAACAGCGGAGAATGAGAGGAAAGCAGGACTACTATCAGAAGCATGCTTGCAGTGTACTTACTAATAAAAGAGCGATATCATGTATTCCTTGATAGATGCATAATCCATCTCAGGTACCCCACAAACACACTCGAGAAGGAAGGTTGCGCACATTCAACTGACGTCTCGTCGTCGGCGAAGAGCAGTTTTTGGCGAAGCGTGTCCAACAAACACATCACAACAATTCCACGAACTCCGGTGAAAAAAGGGGCTATTACCGAAAAATTGGCATGGACGTATTCCGGCCGTTTACGACGAAAAAACACGGCCGCGTCTGCAACGCACGAAAGCAACAGAACACTGAAGAGCGCATTTCAAAAACCGGACCTACGTGGCCCGCCTATTTATAACTAGGCAAACGGCGAAAAAAACAGCCCCAGATATCCCATCAGCGTGACAAAGAGAGTCACGTGAAAAAATGTTCATCCAAACGTTTTTCTCCCACGCGTCCTACGCAGAGAGGTCACGCGTTTCGCTCCACCCTTTTGATTTGCTTAAAGCGGCTGTCGCGCTCGATGACAGCCACACGAAGACACAAAAGCAGGTGGCAAGGATTTGCAAAAGGCGAGGTCGAAGGGGCATCAACAACGCAGCTAAGCTCCCTCTGCATTTTCCACGCTTTAGAGTAAAAAAAAAACAATAAACGAAGACAATTTATAAAAAAAAAAACTGCTGTACAGCCAAAGCTACAGGGGAGAGAGTGTATCCCGACCTGTTCAACAGTAGGGAAATAAGGGATGGGAAATCCCAACCCTTCTCTGGAATGAAATTGAATGGAATGAAAGGAAAGGCCGCTTCTGCCGGTGACCTTGTCGCCTTGCCTAGTCTGTCAGCATTCGGCTTCCATTGTGGGCCTCAGAAAGATAATCTTCTTTCTTGAGAGCGAAATGGAAGGGGTGCTTATGTTTTGCGGGCTTGTCGCCATCCGATAGGCCTCAATTATTTCTCTCCCGACTCGCTCGCAGTGGCCTCCCATGGCTGTCGTGCCGGCGAAATTAGGAGCGCAGCCGGGACATTTTCTCCCGTGAATGACGATCGGGTGCTGAGAATCCGAAGCAGCTCTTTCGGTGTCCATTTGATGTTCTCGGAGTCGGTCGTTGGGGCATCGCCCCGTTTGCCCGATGTACCTGGCCCCGCTGGACAGGGCGATCGCGTACACTTCCTCCGCTTCCTCTCCTTCCCCAAGATTTCCCTTTCCCGTAGTCCCACGGAGCGGGCGGGCTTTGAGCTTGAAGCCGAAAATAAATGTTGTTAAAGTTGAAAGATTTTCCTGTATGTATCGTCCCCTATGTGTCTCCACTTTCTAAATGTTTAAAAAGTACCAACACGCTAAAATAGTACAAGTTCCGGGATTTCATTTAATTCCCCAAGGGTGACGCGGGAGCGGCGGACGGAGCCGCGGTCGTTTCCGCTCTTTGTTATCGCTAGGATTTGACAGTGCTCAATCACAATGCAAGACACGAACAGAGCTGCACTCGCTCTTGCAATGCGCCGCCTAATAATGATATCTGTTGAGGAGACGTGCGCACATCAGTCTCGCGCAGCGCTAGCTCCTATGGCAGCACTTTCTGTAAAGGCGCATTAACACCGAGGATGTAAGCAGCCGGGCGATGCAACTAAATCGCATCGCAAAAAAAAAAAAAAAATTAGATGGTCACTCTGGCGTGCGCGATGAGCAAGTCCAACGCCTTCGTTGGCGAGTCGCTTCTCGAAAACTCTCGCTCTCAGCCTCTGCGCAACTAGATCGCATCGCAAAAAGTCGGGTCAGCAAGCGACTGCTCAAATCGCGTCGCTTTTTTCCCGCGATGGTTGCTTTTGCGATGAAAGTCATCGCGCGACTAGATCGCATCGCCGGTGTTAACGCGCCTTAATGTCGAACCAGTCTCACGGCGCGTGCCGATATTGGCGTGTGTACCTACGCGCGAGTACAACATCCGGCACAATTTGCGTTTGCAAAGCCTGGTTCAGCCGCGTCAAAACGTTCAGCCAACCTTTGGACTGGAGAAATCAAGAGACACTCAAAATAAGATAAAGTGGCCAGCCGAATTAAACTTGATTCCTATTTAATTAAGATGAAGACCACCCGCGTACATCAAATACCTCATCAGTCGAACTCCAAGGCAGTAAGCCTAGTTCTGGCACTTGTTTGGCAACTTTGGCCCGTAGCTGCCAGATGACAGCCGAACTATTGGGAAACGAAGCCTAACTTTGGCACTTGTTTGGCGACTTTGGCCCGTAGCTGCCAGATAACAGTCGAACTATCGGGAAGCGAAGCCTAACATTGGCACCTGTTTGGCGACTTTGGCCCGTACCTGCCAGATGACAGCCGAACTATCGGGAAGCGAAGCCTAACTTTGGCTCTTGTTTGGCGACTTGGGCCCAAAGATGCCAGATGTCAACCGAACTTAAGGTAGTAAGCCTAACTCTGGCACATCTGTGGCGATCTTGGCCAAAAGGTGGCAGATGACAGCCGAACTATCAAAACGTGAAGCCTAACTTTGGCATTAGTTTGGCGATTTTGGCCCAGAAATGCCAGGTGATAGCCGAACTACTAGGCAGTGAAGCCTAAGTTTGGCACTTGTTTGGCGAATAAGGGCCAAAATACCCAGACTGTTGCCAAGGGGAGGTCAGGTTTGGCTCTACTTTGGCTTCTTCGGGCTTTTCAATGCCCTAAACTCCCAGACAAAAGCCAAGTTTCGGCCCTGAACTCGGTGCTACCTGGGTCACCTGTTCAGCTTCTTGACGGCTGCTTATACAGGAACAAAATGTTTGTGAGATCCCGATGTGCCCCAGGACTCTGTAGTCAGCTCCTCGAAACAGCCGAAGCTGTTCACGCAACTAAAGTCCTTTTTTTCGGACTGGAAGGGCTTCTTCAGAGAGACGAGCGTTCAACAAAAATGTGTTCAGAACAGATAATTCACACCTCTAAAGCTTCTTTGGTAAAACCTTCTTCCTTATAGGAACTGAAGTTTTTCTTCGAATATGATTTATGAAAATGATCGATTATTGACACATTTGACACCGGAAAAAGTTCGCGTCTGTCCCGGCCGTCGGTTGCAGGTCGTCTCTCTCGCTCTCCGGTACGACCCCCTCGGGGAGAGCTCAGGCGTTTCTCTTGCCACGCGGTCGGCTATAATAGATGGTGTTGGGTAATCCCCTTTGCGTGACAGAGACTCTCCGGTTCGGGAGTTCGACTTGCGCGTGGCGTCGTAGCACACCACCACACACCTTTCCAAGTAATCAGCGCAAAACACGCGCTCCGAACTGTGATGTTCAGCCATAAAAACGGCCCATAGACACGTAGACAAGCAAGAGCCATCACAAGCGGAGCAAACGAAGAAACCGCTCCCAGCTTGGTCACTCCTGTGAAAGGGTAGATCCCAGCTGCGTCTCAAATGTCACCAAGTTTTGTTGCGCCTTCTATTTCGCGGTCACACACAGGGGCAGTTTTATTGTGGTGCCCTTACCTCGCGTGTCAATTGACCGCCGCCAAACTCCCGGTTCAATATACAGACGAGTGGAAGTGGAGCTCCTCAAGTTCGTTCACACACCGGAATTTGTAAGCAAGATAGTTTGGAGAATCCAGAAATGGGTACATTAACTTTATTGTTCATAAGGGAAGCGCTTGTATTTCGTATTAAACTGAAACATCGTTTTTATGAACAGTTCATTTTGACAATCTCCTGTCACTGTAATGTCTGGTCAAAAACTTAGTATATTCATTCAGGCCATTTTCTTGACTTTTTTTTAAATCGGCAAAATGGTGTCTTTTTGTACGCTAGTAATGTCAGTTGTACTAATTCGCTCATATTGGGCGCGCCATAAATAAAGAAGAAAAATAAACATTAAAATATGTTTTTAAGGAGCCTGTTTCTCCAGTCCAAAGGTTGGCTGAATGTTTTGACGCGGCTGGACCAGGCTTTGCAAACGCAAATTGTGTCGGATGTTTTACTCGCGCGTAGGTACACACGCCAATATCGGGACGCGCCGTGAGACTGGTTCGACATTAAGGCGCGTTCACACCGGCGATGCGATCTAGTCGCGCGATAACTTTCATCGCAAAAGCGACCATCGCGGGCAAAAGGCGATGGGATTTGAGCAGTCGCTTGTTGACCCGACTTTTTGCGATGCGATCTAGTCGCGGAGAGGCTGAGCCAATCAACGGCGTTCGGAGCGAGAGTTTTTGAGAAGCGACTCGCCAACGAAGGTGTTGGACTCGCTCATCGCGCACGCCAGATTGACCATCTAATTACTTTTTTTTTGCGATGCGATTTAGTCAGATCGCGCGACTGCTTACATCCCCGGTGTGAATCCGCCTTTACAGAAAGTGCTGCCATAGAGCTAGCACTGCGCGAGACTGATGTGCGCACGTCTCCACAACAGATATCATTATCAGGCGGCACATTGCAAAAGCGAGCGTGGCTCTGTGCGTGTCTTCCATTGTGATTGAGCACTGTCAAATCCTAGCGATAACAAAGAGCGGAAACGACCGGGGCTCCGTGGCGCGGCTCCCGCATCACACTTGGGGAATGAATACGAAATCCCGGAACTTGTACTATTTTAGCGTGTTGGTACTTTTTAAACATTTAGAAAGTGGAGACACAAAAGGGACGATACAGACAGCACAATCTTTCAACTTCAACAACATTTATTTTCGGTTTCAAGCTCAAAGCCCGCCCGCTCCGTGGGACTACGGGAAAGGGAAATTTTGGGGGAAGGAGAGGAAGCGGAGGAAGTGTACGCGATTCCCCTGTCCTGCGGGGCCAGGTACATCGGGCAAACGGGGCGATGCCTCAACGACCGACTCCGAGAACTTCAAATGGACGCCGAAAGAGCTGCTTCGGATGCTAAGCACTCGATCGTCATACACGGGAGAAAATGTCCCGGCTGCGCTCCTAATTTCGCCGGCACGACAGCCATGGGAGGCGACTGTGAGCGAGTGACAAGCCCGCAAAACATAAGCACCCCTTCCATTTCGTTCTCAAGAAAGGAGATAATCGTTCTGAGGCCCACAATGGAAGCCGAACGCTGACAGACTAGGCAAGGCGACAAGGTCACCGGCAGAAGCGGCCTTTCCTTTTATGCGTTGTTGATGCCCCTTCGACCTCGCCTTTTGCAAATCCTCCCCACCTGCTTTTGTGTCTTCGTGTGGCTGTCAGCGAGCGCGACAGCCGCTTTAAGCAACTCAAAAGGGTGGAGAGAAACGCGTGACCCGGCGTGACCTCTCTACGTAGGAAGCGTAGGAAAAAACGTTCGGACGAAAATTTGTCACGTGACTTTCTCTGTCACGCTGATGGGATCTCTGGGGCTGTTGTTTTCGCAGTTTGCCTAGTTATAAATAGGCGGACCCCGTAGGTCCGGTTTTCGAACTGCGCTCTTCAGTGTTCTGTTGCTTTCGTGCGTTGCAGACGCGGCCGTGTTTTTTCGTCGTAAACGGCCGGAATACGTCCATGCCAATTTTTTGGTAACAACCATTTTTTTCGACGGAGTTCGTGGAATTCTTGTGATGTGTTTGTTGCACACGCTTCGACAAAAAATTACACCATCTTCCCGAGGGGAACCATGGGGTGATGCGGAGCATCGTCTTGGTTCCGAGGAAAGAGTCAGTTGCGTGCTGACGTCGAGAGATGGCGCCACCGACTGCCCTAGCGTAGAGTTCCTGTATAGGCTCCCTACGGGAGCCAGAGTTGCGCGTTCACGCATGGAATGTGGATCCAGCTCCTCACGTGACTGAATTCAGCGAATAGCAACGCCGCGCGTTCAAGGCGTGCGGCGGGCTCAAAAGCCTGGGAACGTACGCCGGGGCGCGTGCAACGTCTACTTTACTGCACGACACTTGATACGGCTCCTCACGTGATCGGATCTCGGCGAATAGCGGCGAGGGCGGCACGCGGCATGTGGAATCAAACGCGCAACTCTGGCTCCCATAGGGAGCCTATACAGGAACTCTACCCTAGCGTTACCCCCTACGCGAGCCTTCGTCGCGGCTCGCGGCAGAGAAACTTGGAACGCTCGCCGCTCGCCGTTTATTTTTTTTTCACACTTGAAGGAGAGGAGACTAGAGGAGGAGAGTTGCGCGTGCGCGTGCGGTGTGGTTAGAATCGAACGCACGCGAAGTGCACGCACAGCTGGTAGAGAGAGAGAGCGGAGAGAGTAACGCGCAGCTGTTGGAGAGAGGGAAGGAGGAGAGTTGCGCATGCGCGCGCGGTGTGATTAGAATCGAACGCACGCGAAGTGCACGCGCAGCTGGTAGAGAGAGAGAGCGGAGAGAGTAACGCGCAGCTGTTGCAGAGAGGGAAGGAGGAGAGTTGCGCATGCGTAGTGTGAGTGCAGACTACAACGCCGACGCCGCGGGACATAGCCCTGAGCAAGAGATGCTCCGCATCTAAAACTGCTCTTCGCCGACGACGAGACGTCAGTTGAATGTGCGCAACTTTCTTTCTCGAGTGTCTTTGTGGGGTGCCTCAGTTGGATTATGCATCTATCAAGGATTACATGATATCGCTCTTTTATTAGTAAGTACACTGCAGGCATGCTTGTGATAGTATTCCTGCTTTCCTCTCAATCTCCGCGGTTTTTTTGTGGGATGAGTTTTGCTTGGCATGATGACAGTGTTAATTCTATTTTATAATTTGCTTTTCGTTTTACAGAGAAGTGTGACCTTTGCAAATATGTCGAGAATACACTGTGTGTAATGATAGTGGTTTAATAAAATTCTGGGAGCGATCGAAAAAAATTTGTTTGTCCGTATATGTGATTGGATATGCAACAAAGGATATGCAACGTGCATACTTGCACGACGTTCGGCCAATACGGAGCAGACGCATCGTAGAGTATTCGCACAATATTGCGCGAACGCTAGGCCGGGGCAAAACAGTTGTACGGCAATACCTGCCGGATATTAAACGGTGGTGCAAAACTGGACATTTCAGCGATATTGGAACCGACTTTCGGCCGGTACTGGCATGATACAGCAAAGTATTGCCGTGCTGCTTGGGAACGGAGGTGATGACATCTTACCATCGAGTTTCTAACGCTTATTTAATTTAATTCTCTTCTCGGACGCGTGAAAGAGCACTTCTGTGACACACCAGAGATATTCGAAACTTGGGCAGGCCTCTCAGCTTTCTTTGCCACTTTTGGCCCTTATTTGGCACTTCAGTGGGTAGCCAGAGAAGAGCCCAACTTCCGCATGCCCCGAATCGCCAAATTAAGATTTACTGCGGCAGTTATGGCTCAAGTCTGGCACTTACTTTGGCAGAACCGTGGCGCACCAGAGAAACGCCAAACCTGGCATGTCCGAAATACCCAAATTAGGCGTTGCTTTGGCAGTTATGGCTCAAGTCTGGCACTTACTTTGGCACAACTGTGGCGGACCAGAGAAAAGCCAAACTCGGCGTGGCCGAAATACTGACATTAGGCGTTGCTTTGGTAGTTATGGCTCAAGTATGGCACTACTTCGGCACTCCTGTGGCGGACCGGAGAAAAGCCAAACTTTGGCATGTCCAAAATACCCAAATTAGGCGTTGCTCTGGCAGTTATGGCTCAAGTATGGCACTACTTCGGCACTCCTGTGGCAGACCAGAGAAAAGCCAAACTTTGGCACGTCCCAAATACCTAAATTAGGCGTTGCTCTGGCAGTTATGGCTGAAGTATGGCACCAACTTTGGCGCTCCTCTGGCGGACCAGAGAAACGCCAAACCTTGGCATGCCCCGAATTCCCAGATTAGGAATTACTATGGCAGTTATGGCTCAAGTATAGCACCAACTTTGGCGCTCCTCTGGCGGACCAGAGCAACGCCAAACTTTGGCATGACCGAAATACCCAAATTGGGCGTTGCTCTGGCAGTTATGGCTCAAGTATGGCACCACTTTAGCACTCCTGTGGCGGACCAGAGAAAAGCCAAACTTTGGCATGTCCAAAATACCCAAATTAAGCGTTGCTCTGGCAGGTATGGCTCTAGTATGGCACTACTTCGGCACTCCTGTGGCGGACCAGAGAAAAGCCAAACTTTGGCATGTCCCAAATACCGAAATTAGGCGTTGCTCTGGCAGTTATGGCTGAAGTATGGCACCAACTTTGGCGCTCCTCTGGCGGACCAGAGAAACGCCAAACCTGGGCATGCCCCGAATTCCCAGATTAGGATTTACTATGGCAGTTACGGCTCAAGTATGGCACCAACTTTGGCGCTCCTCTGGCGGACCAGAGAAACGCCAAACCTTGGCATGCCCCGAATTCCCAGATTAGGATTTACTATGGCAGTTATGGCTCAAGCATGGCACCAACTTTGGCACTCCTCTGGCGTACCAGAGAAGAGCCAAACTTTGGCATGCCCTAGGATCGCCCAACTAAGGCTATAGTTAGGCACCGTACTTTGGCACTGATGAGTGCCATGGTGCAAAAACCTAACTGCGCCAAAGTTGGGCCCTTATGTTTGCCAGACCTTTGCCCATGTTGGGCATTCCTCTGGCGTGCTACCTGAGTCAAGTTACTTTCACTGTAAAGTATCTTGAGTAGAGTACAAATACTTAGAAATGTATTTCAGTTACTTTTGAAGATACTTCCGCATTGCTTAATTTGTATCGACGTCATTGACAACGAGAATTATGCAGCTACGCAAATCTGGGTTACCAGGATGATTTATTATCACGCAACAACACAAAACGGGGGAAAAAAAGTATCGTAGGGCTATTTTATGCAGTCCAACTATAAAGAGCAAAATATTGTCACGAATGATAAATGATAAGGCGGCGAATAACTAAAGAAATTAAGCGTTTAAGGGGGCGAACTTGTTCCCAAAACAAAATAGAGAAAGGCTAGCGCCGCAGGCGTCGATGTCGGCGAAACAGCAAGATCGACCGCTGGGGCGAGACTGACTCCGGACCGCCACTCGGAGCACCTTTTGTACCCGCGTGGGTTTCTGGAACATTCGGCGTAGAAGGTTCGGCGCGTAGAACATTCGTAACTCGATCAGACGACAAAATACTCGAACTTACCAGAATGTCAAGTTGAAGGAATAAATAAAAGAGAAGTCGGCTTTCCGGTATTGAACCCGGAGCCTCCGCGCGAGAGCGTCCGCGCGAGAGCCAAGCGCGGTAACCAACGTTACTAAAACACTCAGTTGGGAAACTGCCATAGAGACTGCTCTGAAAAAGTGTCCCCGATTTGTCCTCGAGCACCGAGCTAATGACGAACACAACGCCACCATTTCTCCCGCAGCGGCCGTTCGTGGAACCGCACGTTACTTCATTTCGGCTTTAAAAACAGATACATTGGAAGAGGTTACAGGGGCGCCACCCCCATCTCCCCAGCGGACGCGACGCGTCGACGCGTCTTACTACCGAAGTGAAAATGCACCTAGGTCGGGACGCGCTACCTGAAATCCCCGCTGAGGCATGGTTGTATAAAAACAATATCAATTGTGCCGCAAAACCTTGCAAACTAAAGATTTTAAAAACATCACGCGCCCTTCATGTTGTACTAAACTCCAATAAGTTGCATACAAAAAGAGTCTTTTCTGTTTGTTTTTACGCAAAAACAGGCTTTCTAAAAGCTCAAGGTAACCACAGTACAGACAAATGATAAAGAGTGGCGGTGTTGTCGCATTTAGCTCGGTCTCGGTGGACGCCAGCGGCCCAGGTTTCGACGGCGAGTTTCCCAACTGAGTGTTTTAGTAACGTTGGCGGTAACCATTCGGCCATGCGCTCGCTGGGCAAAGCGCGTGGCAATATCACTGATAGATGTTACAAAACATTTCTGGGACAACAAGAAATATGTCGCTTTAACTATTGGGGAGATCAGACCGTGGCGCCCCAAGCGGTTAACTTTAGAACTAGATGGATGGGGACAACAAATACAATGGCTCAGCGCTCGGCTGACTTAACCGAACGCGGCGTCAGCGTTCGGCTGGAGTTCGTGTTCTCCGGTGAGGGGAAAGAGGGGCTCTTTTGTTACCACTCCGGCCTGCATGAACAATGCAGCATGCACAGTGCCCAGCTCAGCACAAAAGCCCAAGTTAGGGTGCCTACATGTTTCCGCTCCGCTTTAGGGTGGCGCCAACTTCTTGTTACCCTTTCCCAGATCCTCTCCCACCGCCATTTTTTCCCACTTCTTATTTCGCTAAACGTACACAACGTTCAGTTTCTCTAGTCTCGACACACCGGCAACACTGTGATGCCACTTCCGTTTCCGTTCATAAGAGGAGTCGGAGGCTCAGCGGGTTGGCGGTATTCGTGGCTGTCGCTCTCTTTATTCGGGTGTTTTATATTTTGAAGTTGCGAGCAGGAAGTGTGCGTTGCTTTTATCGAAACGCGAGTTCCCGCGACAAAATGGAACGCCACAGACCGGCATTGAACGCCGAAACCTCGCCGTCGGAACGACAGTGGTGAGCGCTCCCTAGCCCTAACGAGGATTAGCGGCGTAGTCCAAGCGCACGACCGGCGAGTGTGTCAAAATGGTCGACGAAAACAGCGGAGGTTGCCATGGTAACGAGGTAGGCAACACTGGTTTGTCGGCAACAGGTATCACAAACGTTGTCGCCACCCTAAACAGCGGAGCGGCGGAAACATGTAGGCACCCTAGCCCAAGTGGGTCAAGTTCGCACCCCCTGACGACTGCTTTCGGGGGAGATCCGGCACTTAACGTCACTTCACTAATTGTTTGTATTTTTTCATTACTGTGCCTTGCGCTGTATTAAAAAAGATGACACGAACATGCCCACAAGGCCTGTGGGCATGTGCGCAGGCCTTGTGTTGGGTAAACTCACGGATATGAGTGAATGAATAACAAAGAGAACCAAAAGCACTCAACGTCGGGGGACACTTTGTTGGCATTTTGAGAGTCATCCAGCTCCTAGTTCGTTTCCTGTACTGTTCTCTGCTTATATATGTTCGCTTACAGACAGTGTTCGCGAGAGAAATAAGTGCCGGACTGACAACACAAAGAAAAGAAAAAAAAAAAACCCTCGACGTTTTGCCTTAGCAGGGTCAAATATACAAAAAGCGAAATAAAAATGTCTACTTTTTTGGGGGTGTCCACTTCTCATATTCTTCTATTTGTTATTTTCTTGAAACTCAAGTCTGCATTGTTCTCGTTGGTCGTTTCCCGGTCTGCTTGCGCCTCAGGGTCAGGGTGGCATCTTTACTTCCGTAAAACCACACCTTTTGTTTGAGGATTTTGGGGAGGGAAACTTCATAGAAACAAAAGGCGCCTTTGGGAAGGCGAGGGGAGAACCTTCATTGTACGAACTTTGGGCTGAAATATGAGTCACAGAGTGCAAAAAAGCGATATTTTCACGAGCTCAGTTAAGAGGATATCGCAGCTCCCGATCCCTATGCAATTCCAATGGCAACTTTTAGTATTTTTTCTCGAGAACCACCTAACGGATTGACTTGGGAATGGTTTTATTAGAAAGATAATGAAAAATTGAGTAATATTGCGACGCTACATTTCCCGATTTTTAAGCTTAAAAGTTTTTACGGGAACTTAAAGATGCTTGAAAAAGCCTTTTTTTTTCGGTCCGTTCTTCAGAAACATTTAAAAATAAACCGGGGCCAAAATACAAATTTAGGGTTGTAGCACGAATCCCCCGATTTAATTTCCCCCGTCCCAAATGCCCCGTGCCATTTCCCCCGAGTGTCAAAATCCCCGTTTTCAAAATTCCCGTCTCGTTTGCCCCGAGTGTCAATATCCCCGTGCCAAATTTCCCCGCTATGCACCTGCGGACGATCCGGTTACGTGTCTTGCGGTGCACGGATCGGCATGCTTTCTCAGTGTCGGCTTACAGACTTTTCAGAGCACGGAATATTCGATCCGTGATCATTTAAACTTGCAATTTTTCATCAGTTATTACTAAAACTAGGAGTGTTATTTTATAACCTCTATTTTCATCTTCTGAGCATTACTTTTTGGCAATTATTAAAGCACTCGTAAGTGACTAATGTCAATGCACTCGTACACCTCTGCTCTTATTTTCAAATCAACGCGCACTGTGTTCTTTGCGATTCTGTGTCAGTAACTCATATCTCTACAATAATGCAAATTACAGGAAGTTTATTTACACGTTTCTGCATACACTTTCATGGGAGCAACGTCCACTACTTATATGCCGCAATATCGCTGCACCAGCTTCAGGAACTCTTGGATGCTCAGCTCTCCATTGGACAGACGCTCCTCGAGCTTCTTTATGGCCTCGTCTTTCATCTCCCACTTCTTTTGACGCTTTCGGGCTTGGCCGCCGTTGGACACTTGGAGGAGGGTGACTCTGCTAGTGGCCTCGTCTTGCTTGATATGCTCGACGAACGTGTAGACATTGGGGTGTGCTTTTCCAATGACATTGTTAATTTTCCTGCAGATAAAAAGCACAGAGGTCACAACTTCTGGTAGATAAGAAATTTGATACTAGGATAACTACATTTTATAATATTGCAAAGTGTACTCACCGGTGCCAGGCTTCCTTGAAGTTGTTAGTCCGGGCTCCGTTGTTCTGGTGGTGGTTCCACTGGTGGATTTCGTAGTTCCCCAAGAGCCAGGTATCCTCGAAGTACAGGATCAGTTGTGAGACTCCTGGGGCTTGTGGCGCTGTTGCCTTCAAACTCCGCCAAGCAACACGTACAAAAGTTGGCGGGACAAAGGCCAAACTGATTGTCTGGCGTACAAACAATGCTACTGAAGAATCTTCTTGGTAGGCCTTAGAAAGTCCGAGGTCCTGAACCTGTCTCCAGATGGCCTGAGAAAAGTGGAAATGGCAGCCCCGGTGCCGAATGCCAGGAAACACGAAAAGGAAAGCCTGGATAAGGGCCAGTTCAAAGTCCGTACGGACAACGTTGAGTAAGAGAGGTGCACGCAGAGCGTCGAACGCTGCCTTGAAGTTCGTGAAGGCCGCCACGTATACTTCTCGGGACTTCCCAGGTAGAAGAAAGTAGGCCATGTTGAAGCTCACCCCCTCTTTGACGGCGCTGATTGTGAGCAGTTGATGAAACAAGGACGGACACGAGAAAAACGTGCCATCGATGAACACCTCTACCACTTCCGCAAAATGAAAGAGCAGCTCCTGCGTACAAAAGCAAAGAATACGGCCTGCACTTATGCTGATGTCAAACAGCAGGAAGTCTCGCTTGTCGAGTGTCTCCGTATAGAGTCTTCCAAGGTTAATCTCAGCTATGTTTCTTGGTAGGCTTGGCTGTTGCTTTTTCTTCTCCCGGTACATGGTGCTCCTCACGCTCTCGAAAGTAGGCAGCTCCGCCATTACCGTGTCATTAACCTAGAACAAATTCGTCCCGTCACAAACAAGTTTCAATCGTGGACATACTGTTGAACCCTTTATTTTCGCGGCCCCTATTTTTCGCGAATCGGTCACAGAGGACATAATCGCGGCCACTAAATTTCGCGAAATCCAGGCGCCTGCATTGAAACTCTTAAGGTTCGAATTTTTCGCGTGCCCTTAAATTTCGCGAATTCTTCAATTCGCGAAGTTCGCGAAAATTAAGGGCTCGCGAACATTAAGGGTTTCACAGTAATGCACAGGTATACTCGTGTAATGAAACAGATAATATAAAGACAAAAAAAATGTTTTTACTTACTTGACCCACAAGGCTCAAGATCTCCCTGCTGTACGCTTGGGGTGCTGGCAAATGCGGCTCCGACCTCACCCTTTCCTTCAATTTATTTTTGAGTCGCTCTTCCCGTAGCTGGCTGCCATTAGGGGGATGGTTGTGCTCTGAAACATATGAACGTGATGAAAATCAATTACTGTAGCAGAAATGTTTAATTTGTGCTAAATAAGTGCAATTAATTCAGTCCCCTTTCAGGATAACTAAACAGCTATCAGACAGTCTATTAAAAAAATCGCTTACCTTGGGTTTTCTTGATTACGTTTTCTTGTTCCGTGAGAATCGCTGCTTTGCAGTTCAATTCCCAGTATTTGGCACATCTCCAGGCAGTCTTCGCACCTTTATTCTTTCGCTGAAATAAATACTTGAATCCATCTACTATTACGGCGTCCTTCCCTTTTTGAGTTTTTAGAAATTCGACCTTCATCTCCTGTATCTTGATCTCCACTGGGAAACATTCACCGTGAAAAGTTTAAGTAGAAAAATATGTCAAACTCTACGACCTCAACATCCTAGATAGCAATGATATCATCGCTGCCAGAAGTCATCAAAGGTTGTCGAGGTTCTTTTGTATAGGTCAACTGTAGGTTGCACTTGTTTAGTGTTCAATTGTTCTGTTATTTTGTTTTTAACTTCTTGCTTTTTAAGGCCATCTAGCCGTGTTTGTAGTTTTCCGGTTTTTTCCTTCGTCCTGTAACCAGACTTGGGGGGGGGGGGGGGGGCGGTGCGGACGGAAGCCGGGGGAACTGATAAGGGGATAAAGGAAAGGGGGTTCTGAAAGCCGAGGATTTTGAAGACGGGGGATATAACACGGGGAATTCGCAGCGGGGATTTTGACACAGGTGTTTTGAGATTAGGTTATTTCGTGCACCACCCAAATTTAGGCTCGACAATATTCAAGACCAGGACTTTTTGAATATATCTCTTACAAGATCTTTTTTCCAGAGATTCTCACTGTAACAAATTTTAACTAAGTTTGTAGCCTATCAAAACGTCAAAAAATCCAGCTGTCACCGGGCGCCATCTATGAGTCTGTCCGCAAAACTTGCTCTTGAAATTGCGCAATGTGTTATTGCGCCCCGGACTACTTGCATCTTCAAGGTCGTCGGGTTGACAGTCGGGATTTTGAGGAAGGGTGCCTCTCGAAACAGATCGTTTTTTTTTTTGGTTTTTTTATTGGGGGGGGGGGGGGGCGGAGATATTTTGTGGGTTATCGCGTTAGTGAGTAATAGGTTGTACATCGCCCGAGAGCGTCCTTGGGAGGATGTTCGGTTCTTTGTTGGTGTTTTGGGGTCGCACAAATGAAAGATAGAAGTTTCTTTTCTTTTTTTTGGCGGCGGAGATATTTAGCGGGTGGGTAGTCATTAGTTTTCAATCGCCGGAGCGCGTCATTGGGTGGATGTTCCATTCTTTGTTGGCATTTTGGGTGAAGAAATTGGGAGTGAAAGATTTCACGCTTCAAGCGGTCCTTGCGTGAGGTCTGAAGTTAGCAAATGCAGGTAGACAAAAGCAACCGAAGTGTCAAAGAGTAGATACTGTCTTACCACTTCTTTGTGTTCGAAGTTGGATAGGTGATTTGATCTGGCGATTTCAAATGTTCTACAGAGATGCATTTAAAATGTTTACTTATTTTAAATGTGGAAGAACCATACGTGAGTTTGTCGATTTTGTTTTAAGTTCGACATTCTCTTTGCATATCAACTTGTGGAGGCGGATTTCTACCGAAATAAAACAAACATTGCGAAAAAAATTTCAGTGAAGCTAAAAACAGAACAAGCTTTTTGGTAGTAGGCGTGACACGTTGCTATTTGGAAGTTGTGAAAGTCGCGCTGAAGATTCTTTGTTTGACCCAAACCAACGCACTCTTGATTCAGTGTTTAATGAAATAGGGGCGAATGTATTAGACAAGAACACGCACATCTTTTATTATGGTGTTCGTCGATTGTACTGTCTTGGCTGCGATGAGCCCTGGTCGGCTGTTACTGTTGGGCGGCGGACAAAATATCTCACCGGAGAACGGGCGGCGGAGAAAAGCTCACTGCAAAACCGACGAATGCGGAGAAAAGCTCAGTTACGAAATATTTTATTATTGTTTGCACTGCGTTGTTTATATTTAAAACTCACGTCCGCACTTTGCTCAGCGCTCATGCTGCGCTTTTGCGTGTTCGTATATTTGTAAAACCAAGTGTTCTCGTTCAGCCCCAGAAGAATAGCTTACCTTCTAAGAAAAATGGGGAAGAGGAAGACGAATCCACAGTTTTGCGGAATGTGAACATGCAAAAAAGTGGGGAACGCTTTTTTTCTGTTAACTTTTACATGGAGACAGGACATTGCCTCAATGTTGAGTACTACGAAAAGCAACAATGTGACCTCCGTCTTGGCACCCGACGACTCCTGACCTCCCAAAAAGTATCAAGTTCGTCTTAGGCCACATAACCGAAAGAGGTCATTGTTTACTACAAAGCGAAAGAAAAACGGAGCATAATATTGCCGCGTGAGCAGCTAGCCAAGTAGGCAGCGCGCCCGTGGCCTAACGGTTACCGTGCTTATCTTCGATGCCTGGCCGCGGATTCACCTTCTTATTTTTTCTGTAATGTCGCGTTCTGGTAATTTCGAGAACCCTGTTGCTTATTCGAGGTTAGAATGTTCTAGGCGCCGAACCTTCTACGCCGATTGTTCCAGAAGCCCACGCGTGTACATAAGGAGCTCCGCGTGGAGAGCCGGAGTCAGTCCCGATCCTGTTGTTTCGTCGACATCTACGCCTGCAACGCCAACCTTCTATTTTGTTCGCCCCATTAGACGTTTAGTTTCTTCAGTTATTCACCGCCTCATCATTTGTCCTTCGTGACATTATCTTTATCCTTTGGATGCAAAGAAAAAAACACTGTTTACAAAAACGAGAAACGATCTGGCCAGAAACCATCATGATGTTCGATAAAACGGTGTTCTACGAAACGGCTTCGATGAAATTGGATTCAATTACATGGCGTTCATTTAAATGACTTTGATAGAACAGAGTTCAATAAAATATCGAGAGCTTCGAAGAAATAATGTTAAAACGGTTTGTAAATGTGAGCTTTTCTCCGCATCTATCCGAAGTCTGGTGAGCTCTTCTCCGCATCCGCCGGATTTCCGGTGTGCTTTTCTCCGCCAGAGAACAGCGCAACACCGGAGAACAGCGCAACATCACGAGAGAAAAACTCATCAAAGAAAAGTTCACCGAAAATCTGACAGATGCTGAGATAAACCCACTCATGAATTATACGATCAAGCTTTTAAATTTAGTATTTGCGGAGAGGTATAAACGGAGAGATATATACAAGATTCGTATATTGCAGACACCAATAGGAATGAAGAAGCAGAAGTCCACAGTTTTGCAGAATGGGAACAATTAACAGATAGATAGACATGTCGTTTTTTCTATAAAGACATTGCCTCAACGTTGAGTTCTGTGAACAGTAACGAAGTTACCTCTTCATTGCACCCGACGACCACAGAGAGCCCCCAAATTGTGGCAGGACCCATCACACCAAAAGTCATAAGTTACAACAAATAAAAAAAATACGGAAAATAATGTTTTTATTATCCATACACCAAAATAATGCCATTTCCGAAAACGAACATCGTAGGTGAGTTTCCACCGCATTCATCAAGATTCCGATGAGCTTTTCTCTACGTCGGTCGGTCTTGCGGTGAGATTTTCTTCTATTAGCTATTTGCCGAGATTTGTGACTTCGGCATGGATCTGAACCTTTTTTATATCGGAACCGCAGAAGATCGCACGGGCCTGAAAGACGATGCTGGTTTTCAGTCATCACATTTTCACAAAGTGAGACACCTAAGGTTCTGCTGCGCACTAGAAGGTCACACGCACCTACACCGGACATTTCGTCGAACGCCGTTTCATTGAATGCGTCATAGGTTTCTGCAACAAAATTTGAAAATTTCTCATTGTCCTCTCGTACGACAGCCGCCTGGATGGCACGACGGAGGACATGCCTGCATGGGGTGTACCCAAGCGGATGGATTCAGATTCCGCCACCTCCCCCTCCACAAGCCCCGAATTTTTCGTTTTGTTTTGTTAGCAACGTTTTTTGGCCGGCTATTGCGATTTTTTGTTTAAAAATACCGGCCAATTGTAGTAAATGAACGTTTCGGTACGGGACGACCAATTTTTCGATGAAACGGCGTTCGATGAAATGTCCTGGAACCTATGCGTTTGCCGTTTTTTTTCCTTCGGGGTTATTTTCCCGATTATTGCTTTGCTCGACGACAACTCGGGCACAGGTTTGTGCCCCTCCCCCTTTATTTTTCCCCCTAAACCGCAATTGTCACTAAACTCAAAGAAGGTCCAGATCCTCGATATGCCATATAACGATGCCTACCCTAGCCACAGACCAGTGGACCCCCTCTAATAAACCGACCTCACCAAGCGTTCGCGCATGAGTGAAGCCGACAAAAGTTTAGTTCACAAGAAGCAGGGAATCCCGGAGAAAAGCTCACCGGAGAAAAGCTCACAGGAGAAAAGCTCACCGGAGACAAGCTCACCGGAGATAAGCTCACCGCAAAACCGGCGGATGCGGAGAAAAGCTCACCGGCCATTGAGCGTATGGGGAGAAAAGCTCACCGATTTTTTTTTCTTTTTATATGGAGGCTGTTGGATCATGCGTAACATATATCAGTTTATTATCATTAAAATTCGTCAGCTTTGTAAAAAAGAAAATGTCCTTTTTTGTATTATTTGTTAAGCTTATTGGGTATATTGCTCCCAAATTAATAATTGCGGGCGAGTGTTTTCTGTGGCTTACTCTGTAGACAACGAAAGCCCAACTCAATTTTTCATGAACTTGAAGAACAGGAAAAAGTTCGAAAACTTAATAATGCCTGCATAAAACCTAAAAATCAAAACTGTAAATGCCGAAAATCCAAAAGTGCATGCGCAACAACGCGGTGCCTGAAATTCTTTTTGAAGCTTTTGTTAACCTTTGAGAATAGGACAAAACAGTCAGTAGGATATCGAAACTTTTTTCTTTCACGGAGAAGCACGTTTTTTAGCCGTTCGTGATGGTGTTTCCACACGTTGCCTTTGTGTGATAGTGCCTTTCAACGGCGAGCCACCCATGACCTTCAGAGCTGCACACTGGCACCGTTGTTAGTAGTCTTCTGTAAGGTAGCAAATAGGGAAGTTGGTAAACGTTTTACATGATAAAAACCACTCAAACAACGACAACGGAGGACAACAAACACAACAGGATGAATCTGTTCTCGCAACTAAAGTTTTGTTAGTGAAATTAACAGAAAAAAAAAACAGCGTAGCCGACACAGATTACATCAATAAACGCCTACTTATCTATTAGGCACTACAGAATATTTGAAACTGAAACGGTTCACACACCGCTATTCATATTAGCTCGCAAAGAATAAAAACATCTTTATTTGACAGATCTTCCGACGGCACCCTGCCAGTTGTCAATAAATTGTTGTCTTTTTTACCGGTGTACGATGTTCTGATTGTATACTTGCGGCTTCATTAAAATACAGAATGGGTGATTACTAAATTTCTGATGAATTAGTAAATATGCCCAATGAACTTCAAGAATATTGCAAAAAAGTGGACATATTTTTAATGAAGTGACGAATGCGAATTATGTTAAATTGCAATATTTGACGCAGAATCCGCTAAGTTAAAAAAAAAAAAAATCGGTGAGCTTTTCTCCGCATCCGCTGAAAGGCCGGTGAGCTTTTCTCCTCATCTGCCAGTTATGCGGTGAGCTTTTCTCCGGTGAGCTTATCTCCGGTGAGCTTTTCTCCGGTGAGCTTTTCTCCGGTGAGCTTTCCTCCGCCGCCCAAAAGCAGGTGGCAGTGTCCGAGACGGCTCGTGCCGTTACGTGCTTTTCACGCGCAGAGTTCCAGCGAGGTTCGAGCACGTGCTGAAATACTAAAGTTCCCTCGATGCATTGCGGCAGCAGTGGCGTAGTCAAACTGCCTGGTGAGATGGGTCTGTTCTCTTTGAGAGTTGCGTTATCCCCAGCGCAAAGTGGGAGCATACAATGTTCGTCGTTTCGTCACCCTTTCTTTGTAACAACTCGCAGGTTTGTGGAAACTTTAACTCCGACTGAGAGCGAAGTTGGAAGCCGTCCGCGCCAATATGGTGCCTCTATTAGCCGCGAGGACGAGCTTGAAATCGTGTAATGATTGGTTGCTCTATCCCCGCCGTGGCGTCACGGGTAGAACGGGCTCAAATGATAACCACCCTCTCCGAAGCATGTCGCGAACACCATGAGTCACTGCCCGTTGCCTCTCGCTCTTGAAACACGCACACACACCCACACACTCGCGCGCGCACCTGGCCGGATCTTGCGTTGGGCCCGAACGCCCCATTTCGAGGATTAACCCAAGACGGGTATGTCACACCATCGACCGGCCTTGCAAAGTCGATGTGCACTCGGGCCCATCTTTCTTTGGGTTCTGGCCACTGCACAGGCACTTGAGATGGTGGTAGCGAAGCTACTTGCGCGCACGCGGGACACCTTCGCGCTACTTGTTCGAGATCCTTATCCACCTCTGGGTACCATAACAAAGTTCTCGCGAGGGCTTTCATTCCGGACGCGCCCCTATGAGCGTCGTGCAGTAATTTCAACATTGTCTCCCGTGCGGTCTCCGGAATGACCACCCGCTGTCCCCAATGAACCAATTCGTGGGCCACTGTCAGCTCGTCCTTCCGAGTGTAGTACGGTCCCAGTTGCCGGTCGGCCTTGTGCTGATCGTTTGGCCAGCCCTTCAAGATCCATCATTTCACCTGATGTAGAACGGAGTCTGCCGTCGTCTGGCGCTGGAGTTCTGTGGTAGGAATAAATTCGTCATCCAACGCCTCCATAACTAGCACATACTCTTGCAAGTCTGCTGACGACAATTCTCCGGATCCCGATTGCGGCAATCTACTAAGGGCATCCGCAATTCGGTTCAATTCCCCCTTACGGTACTCTATTTGGTATGAGTATGCGCATAGGAGTAATGCTCAGCGCTGCACTCTTACGGCAGCCGTGTGGGGTACAGCCCTTTTGTGATGAAAGATGCCCACCAGTGGTTTGTGATCAGCCACCAATGTAAATTAACACCCCCATAGGTACTCTCGAAACTTGGTGACCCCGAATACCAGCGCCAAGCCTTGCTTTTCTAAGTGCGCGTAATTCCGCTCTGCCTTCGACAAGGTGCGAGAACGTAACCCCACGGGTAGATAATGCTTCCCTACTTTTACGGATAGCACTGCACCTATACCATACGGAGATGCGTCGCATTCTAACCGTAGGGGCTTCGTCGGGTCAAAGTGGGCTAATAACCGAGACTGTTTCAACTTCTGCTTGCTCTGCTGGAAAGCCTCTTCTGTGTTTTTCGACCAGTACCATTTCTGAACGTTTTTCAGCGATTCGTACAGGGGAGCCAAGAGAGTCGCCATGTCGGGCAAGAATTTGCTGTAGTACGTTATTAAACCAAGGTAAGAGCGAAGCTCGGACAAGTCCGTTAGACGTGGCGCCTTTGAGATTGCTTCTAAGTTGTCGTCTTTCGGATGAAGGCCGTGTGCATCAATTCTGTGGCCGAGATAGTTCACTTCGTGTTGACAAAATTTGCACTTGCATGCCTTTGTTCAGTTGAACACCGTTCTCTCGCAGCCGCTGCAGCACCACTTAAAGTGTCGACTGGCTTTCCTTTTCTGCAACCAGGATGCCGTCGAGGTACACCTGTACCCCTCCAAATCCTTCAGCACGAACTCGATTCTCTTCTGGCAAGATAGCTGGTGCTGATGCGATACCGAAGGGCAGCCTGTTGTATGAAAAGATACCTTTGTGCGTGTTGAAAACGCATAACTGACGAGACGTTTTGTCTAAACTGACCTGGTTGTACGCGTTGCTTAGGTCAAACGTGCTAAACACTTCTCCCCCGCTGAGTGACGCGAAGATATCTTCAATAAGGGGCAATGGGTATTGCTCAGTGTGGCATGCAGCGTTCAGTGTCATTTTAAAATCCCCACATAATCGGATGCTTCCGTCTCTCTTTACGACTGGCACAACCGGAGTTGCCCACTCCGCGTGTGTCACCGGCGACAACACTCCCTCTGCCACTAAGCGATCGAGCTCTTCCCCTACCTTTGTTCGCAAAGCGTAAGGAACGGGTCTTGCTTTTATGAACTTGGGCGTAGAGTCTCGGCGTAACTGTAGTTTCACTGGTGGTCCCTTCAGCGAACCCAGCACTGGCTCGAACAGGTCCGCGTATTCCGTCAAAATTGCCTGCAGGTTTGAATCCGTCGCCCAACTTGGTGCTTGTCTTGCTCCCTCTGGCGACGTCTGTCCGTTGGCGAGATGAAGCACCGAGGTCCCGCATGCATTCATGTCCCGGATTAAGTCTCGCCCACACAACGATGGTCCCGGGCAGCCCAAAACAATCAGTTTGCTGTCCAC
Source organism: Ixodes persulcatus (assembly GCA_013358835.2). Lineage (NCBI taxonomy): Eukaryota > Metazoa > Arthropoda > Arachnida > Ixodida > Ixodidae > Ixodes > Ixodes persulcatus. The sequence continues at coordinate 147,916 of JABSTQ010010617.1, forward strand.
AGTCTTGTCTTGATAGGTGACTGCAAGTTCAGCTCACCTCGCACAGGAAGGCTGCACAGTAAACACGTCAGCAGAACTCTCGTTCTCTCGAGCGTCGGCCACGCCTCCTTGAATCTCTCATAAACATCCTGCGACACGACGCTAGCCGGTGAGCCGGTGTCAACTTGCATGACGAGGGGTACGTTACCCCAGACAAATTTTTGGTGTCTTGGTTCTACGAACCCAACCTTGTTGTCGCCATCCGTGAAATGGCATTCCAGCGTCAGCAGGTGTCCCTCGTCATCTTCAGAAGGGCTTGAGAGTTCCAGTGCGTTAGAAGCCTTTTTGTAACGCTCACTCGCGCCCACCTTTTTCGCGGCTTGTGCGTTTTCCCGGGTGCACCTTCGCGCCAAATGACCGTAACTCTCGAAGCGGAAGCATTGGGCCGACCTGTGCTTGCATGAATCAGCAGCATGTGATCTTGCGCCACAACGTTGACAACCATCTGGAGAACTTGAGTCCCTGCGCTTGTGACGAGCCTTGTTGTAGGTCTTTTGGGTGCTTGGTCGTTTACCCTGCCCTGTGCCTGGGGTGACGGCGTTGATTTCTGACTCTACCGATCGTGATAGTTTCATAGCCGCGATGTTCTCTGCTTCCTTTAGAGTCACTTCACGTCGAGCCAACAACTGTTTACAAACCACTTCACTTCTCACTCCACGAACTAACCTGTAGCGAAGCATCCGGTCGACCATGCTGCTGAAATTACACTTTTCCGCTTGCCATCATAACTCCATGAGAAATTCCTGCACTGTCTCATCTTCTTTCTGGTGTCTGTTGAAGAATTTGAAAGTCTTCGCGATTTCATTGGGCGTCGGCAGCTTGTTTACGCTTTCCGGCGCACAAGTCGCTTGCAGTACCTCGATTGTTCTTGTGCTCAGCGCTGAGACCAGCAACGCTCGCTTCGTCTTTGGGTCAGTCACCGCGTTCCCCTCAAAGAATGCTTCAATTTGGATGAAATAGGACGGCCACTTATCTCTCCCGTCGTTGAAGGGAGGAACGAGGCAGGCCATCTTGTACGTCGGGTGATGCCTGCCTTCACGCGTATTCCATGGTGACGGAGCGCCGCCCGCTTCTGTGTCCGTATTCGTCACCACTGAAGTAAAGTAAGCGAGACCGACTCGTCGACGGCATTGTAGCAACTAGTTTATTTCTGAGCCGCGCCCGTAAATATAACAAGGTCCGATAAGACAACAAGGATAACGCCCCCAAGCCGATACGGACAAACACGTGGTGTTGCCACTTGGTCCTTCGTCACGGTGATGGCTAAGCTGCATCGTCACTACCCAACATAACTAACATGAACACTTAACTAACCCTAACTAAGACTAATTCTAACTACCTAACTCTAATTCAATCTCTTTAACTAACTCAAACTCAAACTCTAACGCTAACTCTCCACTAAACACTTGTTTAGCGGTAGTGGTTTAGGACCACTAGCGCCAAACCAAGAACTTTTCACGTAGCAATACATTTGCTGGGCGATTTGCGATATTTGTTTCCCCAGATGAAAGAAGTTCCGGAAGGGAAAAGTGTGCCGATGTGGAAAATGTGAAAAGAAAACGGCAGAAGCACTCAAATTCTTCAAAATTGACGAGTTTAAAGACTGTTTAGAGCATTGGAACAAACGTTTGGACAGGTGTATTGCATCAGGCAAAGAGTACTTAGATGATAACCGACGTTTTAACGTAACAAATATACAATTTTGTATATTTGTGTGTGTGTGTAAGGGGGGGGGGGAGGGGTTCCTCTTTTATAGCCTAAAACCATGGTCGACTCTTTATTTCGATACAGATGAAATAATTATGAAGAGCTGAATAAATACATTTTGTTATCACTGAGCTAAGGTATATTCCAGGGGTGGACATACTGCGGCTCTTCGAGGGTTCATGTGCGGCTCGCAACCCCCTGGTAAGTATACACCCCCCTCCGCCCCCCACCTCGGCCCTCCTTTCCAACCTGTAAGTTAGAAGAAAAACGTTCATGAATAAAAGACAGCTTGCCTTTTGGCAGCTAGCCAGGCCACCACACGTACTATAGTGAGATAGCGTGAGGGACCCTTATCAACAATATAGGCTGTAAAAACCTTGGCGGACGCTGAAGCTTCGTCTTTAAAAGTGAAACGCGATAGTGTTATCGGACCCCGTTCGCATCACCTTCCAATTCGCTTCTCATGCTCTTCCTGCCAGTGGCCAGGAAGTCTGGCGGACATCCATGGCCTAGTCAGTAGCGTGTCTGAATTGCAACCGGGTCTATAGTCAAGTCCCGCCTAAAGTTATTCAATTTTGTCTTTAAGAGAAATTTATTAATTTAAAAGTGAAATCATTTGAGACATGCGGCGATATTAATTTCGCCTTACATGTCATGTTTTTTAGTCACATTCATTCCACCCGTGACGCCACGTCTCACGTGAGCGTTGTGGGTTGTTTGAAATTCCCGCGCGAGGTCATGTTGCTGTGACGTCATGACCCTATCGACCAATGAGGATTTTCCCGTAAGCCACAGACATCGGATTTTCGGCGCCATGAGCTCCTTAACGCTATCGCGTTAAAATCTAGATCTTCACGGGCACCTCGCTGAGCTACTCGGAACTGCAACAAAGAATTCTGATCCGAACTTCAAAGTGCTTGCTTTAAAAATGAGAACGCACAAGAAAGAAACAGGATGGGCTATTGCTTTATAGTAAAATTCGGTGGACCCAGAAAAAAAATATTAAGTATCTGCAGCACCCCCATTTTACAGTGGCTGTTCAATTAAAATTGTTATTTCTTACGGTTACTCCGCTGAGATCCACCTGGCAAGCCGTAGATATTTTTTAATTACGCCACAGCAATTTACCGCCGTAATTTTGCTGTGTTTTTTCGATCATTATCCTATAAAAAGATATATTATTTCTCCAAGGAACATATATAATGTGTAAGAGCTCTTATATGATCTTATATATTCTCATAAGTTTATTGGCTACAATATACGTTTTCAGTGGAATACTTCTTTGCAATTATCCAATGGAAGAATATTCCCACTTTCACAGCGAGGTAAAGTTATCAAGGCACCTGTGACATCTAATATTTTCCAGTTAAACCCCTTCCGCATATCAAAAGACGTCGTAGTACGGCCTATAATTGTTTTAGAGCTCGTAACCCAAGAATTTTGCGTCAATTCTTTTTCGGTTCCCGATCACTGGCCACCCTAACTTGAAGCGTTTAAGCGAGTTTTAGGTTAGCGTACGCTAAAAAGTGCTTTGCCGCCATCCGCAATCCAGAACGCCGGTGGGTTCCGCAGTTTGTGTACGTGGTTTTGGGACCGCGTAGGCGCAAATAGCCTTGTCGGGACTGCGGATAACTATATTTTTTTTACTCGAAGCTTTTTGCGTACGCTGTTCTAACCTCGCTATTGAAGTGTCCTCGAGACGTTTTTTTGCTTCGCACATGGGCGTCACATTTTCTTCATCTTAAACTGTTCTAAGCTTAAATTCGCAAGCCAGGACCACACAAACGAAATTGTTTTCTGATATCTATATACTGTTATAGTGCATTTTGCCGACACTTTGTACATCTTTGATTCGAACATGCTGTCTATGATGTAAATTTAAAGTGCGTTGTGTTTACGCAGGTAAAGGAGAGCGACAATGGAGAGAGAAAAAATGACATTGCGCGAGAAGAGAAGTTTGTTTTTCGCTGAGCCCAGCACAGTCTCTAGTATCAAAACACAACAATTAGCTCAGTTGACAAAGCCTCCAGCAGCAGTATGTGGGTCGATACCCCACTGCGTTTCCTACAGTCGCCAAGAAAGCCTGCAGTTTTCTAGGGCGAGTGGTACGCCATTTTCGAAACGAACATGGTCGCTTCCGGCAGATTCAACGATGGCTGACGGCAGAACTTTCATCCTACTCAGCTCTCTTGTGTTGTGGGTCAACAGACCTACAACAAACTGCCACAACGTCTTGCCACGCCAGAACTCACACCGGGTGCACCTACAAGTACCTCAAGTGCAACTTCAGCATGGGCACTCCTAAATCACCCGTTTTAACAACCTACAGTGTAGTAGCGAAGAAGTTCCGAAATTTTTCACGGGTGCCATCAGCAAAACCGCAGGAAGATTTGTTTGTAGTTCCCGCGCTCAGATGTCCGGTGAGACAGTACAAGGGTGCGCGTCGCTCCAATTTAGAATGATGCCTGATAAAATGATCTGTGCTCAACTCATATAGAAAACGCTTCACCCCTAAGTTCGAAACCACCTACTACTAAATCCGGGCTTTCTCTCGATTCAGCTCTCGCTATTGCGTCTGAGATTGAGCGGGCTATGAATAAGGCCAAGCTCTTCACCGAAGAAGCAGGATCTACCTCTCAAGTAGCGAAAATTAAACTCATTGAACTACAGGAGTTTCGGGTACAGCACCCAAGCAAAGGGCGTCCGGTACTTTCTGCAAATGTGCTTTGTCGCAACACATGGCAACCCTAAATACTCTGCAAAAACTCAAGTATGCAGGAAATGTTAGAAGACGGGACACTTCGCCTCTGTTCAATCAGACTTTCACAGGGAAACTTCCACGTGCGAAGCCCGGGTGCTTACTACTAACTTCACCAAAGAGTCAGCTAGTTTCCTGTGAGGTGCTTTCCTATCGCGTTGCCATCAAATTTCAGGTTGAAACAGGTTCCTCGGTTTCGATTTTTCGGAACCGAAGCGTTCCTCTGGGCCTGCTAAACATTTCACAGTTTTTTTGTCGCTGTTTTACTCTCAAAATGGACCAAATATGTAATATAACTACGAGATACATTACCAGAATAAAAACAATGACGTTGTGTCAGATGCTCCTTCCCGTCTACTAGAGCGGATTTTGTAGAAGGCCAACGAATTATGCGACGACGAGAGAGTTTTCTTGCCTTGCATTAAACCTTTGCTCAATCAGTTTAAAAGCGGTCAAAAAAGGAACAAAATAAAGTTTCGATTTGCCTCGAGTGATATTATCAGTATTAGGTGGAGTCCAGAGCAGCAAGAAGACTCAGCCCCAGGCAGCACACCAATGTTGGTCCGAGATTGGCCTAACATTGACTAACACAGGCCTCAATATTGGACAATATTGGAAGCGCTACACCATCCAACGTTGGCCCAGTCATTGGGGCCAATGTTGGGCCAGTGTTCAGCCATCGTTCCAGGCAATGTCGGCCCCATCGTAGGTGCCAATGTTGGGCCATTGCTAAACCATGGTTCCAGCCAATGGTGGTTCCATATTGGCAAAGACCGAAGTAATATTAGAAACTACTGGAAGTGCGACCCGATCAAATGTTGGCCGTCATTGGTGCTGATTTTTGGCCATCCTTGCACTTGCCCAGCTGTTTGCAAGTGCACTCGCCAAGTTGTTTGCCAAAAGGAAGGTACACAGACACAAGGGATATTTTTGAAATCTCCTAAACGTTTATTACACACAGCCTATTCTGTAGACAAGTACAAACTAAGCAATTTGTAATATGTGAAGAGGTACTACTCAGCTGTTATAAAACTGAGAAGATTGCAAAGCAAATAACAACCGGGGTAATTGTTGGGTAGTGTCCAGTGTCCCGACAGTTGTCAGAATTGTTTCCTTGAAAGTCTACCGGTAGTCGGCCCTCATTGGCTGTTGAATCAGTTCATCGAAAAAAATTTCATCGACAGATTGTTTCATCAACACGCGATGTTTCATAAAACAACTCAGAACAGCATTTTTGTTTCCTTTTGCAAAGACTTACCATGAAGCGGCGTGAAAGGGTGGGCTGGTTTAGTGAGCACGCGCCTCAGGAATACACGCGCTTTGAAATGCCCCTACAGCGTGCAATTCGTGTAACGAATGTCGAGGAAACGTTGCGCCTCAGGAATACACGCCCGACGAGATGCCCCTACAGCGTGCAATTCGCGTAACGAATGTCGATGAAACGTGAATGTCGACGCAACGTGTATTCACGAAAAGGTGGCCACGAAACGTGTTGTCGCGAAACGCAGGGTGAATAAGGAAGTCAGTATTCTACCTGCAGTTGTGACATTATTTCAGAAAGATGCTGGCGACTGTCGGTAAGATTGCGGGAAAATTATTCTCCCGGCTGCCAGGAGATAGGCACTGCCTAATTCTAGAGGTTATTCGGAGGAGTGCCCGTAGAAGAACGGACAATGATCACCAAGTAGGTTGCAGCGCACTTACGTTGAAAATACCGGACTTGAAAGATGTAATCCGAGGTAGATGTCGACACGGGCACTGCAGACCAACCACTCAAACACAAAACTTTGAAGGAAGTGATCCATGAAGATTCAACACGATGTAGCACACGCTGCCGTTTGCCGAACCAAACACTAAACAATTCACAAGAATGTCTTGCGCTTCTTTGAGGAAATCAATACGGGTAGGACTTTTCGAACGAGATACCATTTACCACAGAAGCGAAATCCACAGCAGGCCCGCAGGCCGCATCGCACGCGAAACAAGGTCCGGTCTTCGCAGGCATTCCGGGTTTGTAAACCGCTAATGCGTCATCCGTCAAACCACGTGATCACGCTTCAGCCGTTTCCCGCGCACAGAGAGCGGATTAATGCGATAAAAAGTATACGGTTCATTGGTCCGGCGAGTACGCACCGTCTACCAGGCCTTCAGCTTAGAGAGAGCGAGAAAACGAGAGAAGGAGTAGAAAGGAAGCAGGCCAGAACGGGGGCGCGCTTACAAAGGCTAATCTTCAGGGGCATCTCAACAATGAACACAGCGAAAGGATTTGTCACTTGTACCCAAGGTTGATAGTGCAGTGGATGTTATGCGTGGCCTTGGGCTGGCAGGTTCCGTGCTCGGCCTTATCACCAGCTTTGAGACTGTAGTCACGTGACCCTAACCGGAGACACAATTGGCCTAAAACACGCATAGCGTCTACCCTGCTGTCAATACCGATTGAACAGGACAGCTCTTTGAAGGCCAACCTTTGAACTTCTAAAGAATCTGTCCAGCCCAAAAGAGATTCTAAACGGGGCAAGTTTGAACACACTGTTTTACGTCGTACAACCCACATTATTATTTAGAATAAAGAACTTAGCGCGACTATGTTTTGCGCACGATGTCCACAAATAAATAAATAAATAAATAAATAAATATTTAAATAAATAAATATATAAATAAATAAATATATACATAATAGGCAAAAGTAATGTGCGCAGACACAGCAGCCGTAGGATGATAAAAATAAAATTCTAACTTAATGGCGCAAAAAGTCACGCAAGAAAAAAGGGTGAAGTGCCGAAAAAAAGTTGTATTAGTTTACGGGAATAATGAAGACTAGGCACAAGAACGCTAATTACGCGGGAAACAAACTTTTAAAAAGAACGGAATAAAAGTTAAAACACAAGAACTTACAAAATTAAATTGTTAAATGAAAAATGAAATAAAAAATAAAAAATAAAAAAAATGAATAAAAATAAGAAAGGGGCCTGACGTCCGTCGACGTTTCGGCAGTGGCACTGCCTTCTTCAGGACGGGAGCCCACATGGTGTGGTGGGTTAGTTTTATAAAATATCTAGGGGGAGGGTTTGTTAAAGCGAGAGTTCGAAGGGGTTTGTAGGGAAAGGGAAGCACGGGGGGGACGAGTCCAATTTTGTCGCGATGAGGGAGGCGGTTCTGGGTTCTGTTCACAGGTGCATTGCTGATATAAAGGAGCTTGTAGGGAAGGGGAACACAGAGGGAATAAGTCCAATCTTGGCGCGATCGTACACTGTTAGGTTCGCGTTTTTAAACTTCAAAATTTTTCACGAACGAGTTACACATAAAAGACACCACTGACAGCACAAATTGTCCGAATTTCAGCACACGATGAATCGCCGACGCTCGCAGACAGAAGGTTGCGATGCTGCACGGACGGTTTCTGAAAGATGCTGCGTAAGGTATACCGTATACGCCGGGCGCAACGGCTTCACGACCGTTCGAAGGGCAGAGGATTCGCGACGACAAAGTAGCGTCTTGCAACTTCAGTAAGCTAACGGGGCTCGAGAGTCCCACGCTCACATTTCCGCAGAGCGAGCGCGGCCGGCCAGATCGAGGCGCAGTCTGCTCTCGCGTCACGATTGCTACGTCGTTACTCTGCCTACACTGATGATATGTGGACTGGCAGTCGAAGCAGCTCTCTCGAGACTTCATTCGAGTCCAATGGACGACTTTATAGCGCTATAAACTCTCGTAAAACTGAGAGTAGAAGTCACTTCGGTTGCGGCGTAAGCGGCGACTTTATGTTTGGTGACACCTGCGTCGACAATGACGAAATATGCACAGAAACATTAAATATAAAAAATAGAGCACGCAGAAAGAAATACAAACATGGCAGGGGCACGGACAGAGTAGAAGACGTTAACGCTACGTAATGCATATACATACAAAATACACTGGAAAAGACAAAAGTAATTAAATGTAAAACACGGAATTAAGTTGTCAACACCGAGGTTAGGCAATGCGAAGGGAGAGCAGCCGGCAAAAAAACAGCAATAGTCCTATAGGCAGCTAAGGATGTATTTGTGATCGCGGTTACAAAGCACCGGCGACGTACGCCACATGAAGTTGGCTAAATGAAATTCTCGCCCCGAGCGAGCGCATGAATGACTCTTTTCCACTTTCCTACCTCTGCAATGCAAAAAAGAGGGTCGCGGGTCTATAGCCTAAGCGACACAAATATCGATAAGCCATTGGCTATGGCAGTACAATATTGACCAGCCTATACCAAGACATCACCAATATTGGAAAACTCTTGGCTTTGACAGTTTAATATTAACCAGCTTAAGCCAGCGTATATTTAATATTGGAAAGCCATTGGCTCTGACAGTCCAATATTGTACAGGTTACGCCGGCGTATATCCAATATTGGAAAGATATTGGCTTTGACACTCCAATATTGGACAGCTGATGCCGGCGCATAGCCAATATCAGAAAGCCAGTGGCTCCGACAGTACAATATTCGACAACTTATGCCGGCGTATATCCAATATTGGAAAGCTATTGGCTTTGACAGTCCAATGTTGACCAGCCAATGCCAACGTATCACCAATATTGGAAAACCATTGGCTTTGATAGTCCAATATTGTCCAATGTGATTCCATTATTGGAAAACATATGGCTCAGTTGGGCCATTGTTGGGCCATTCTTTGCCACATCAAATCCAATGTTGGCCCAATACTGTGTGCTTCCTGGGGCGCTGTCTCACCACTTCAGGCTACGGGGCAATCTCTCCTTTGCGGGAAGCTTACTACTAGGCGGAAAGCTGCTGGTTCCTCCTGTTTCGAATACACGTCTACTCATCAACTTAGTGCACGAGTCACGTTAGGGAATTGTGCGAATCAAGCAGCGTCTACGTAAGCGCTTCAGGTGGCCCGGGATGAACAAGATCGGTACCTACATCAGAGGCTGCCAGACGTGTTAGATAACAAGAAAACTTGAACTGCAGCATCCCCTCTGCAACCGGCCCTGTTTTCATCTATCGCTTGGAAACAGCATGAAGTGAAGATCTTTGGATCAATCTGAAAATTTCATGCGGAGTTTGGGTTTAAAATTACTTTGGTAGACTACTTCAGTAAGTTCCTAGAGGTCCCTTGCTGCAGTCAAGTGACAACTGGAGCTCTATGGTACTTCATCTTTAAGATTTCCAGCTGCGAATGGTATACTGAAGTAATTGTCTCGTATCATAACACAGTGTAGATCCCGTAACTTCCAAGCGTTCGTTACATAAAAAAGAATTCCACTCCATCAGTCCACGATCCACCACCACAATCCAACAGCCCATGCATCATACAAGTGCAAGGTAATATTCGTACCCGAATTAGTGAGTTCCCTTGTGTATCCGATGTACACAACATGTAGCGACACAGCTGTCCCCTGCTGAGCTAATTCGTGGACGTAAAAGTTTAACACGTGGGTTACCCCTGATTAGACAAGCCTGCTCACATCGTGATGCAGAAGCTCCGTTAACAGATTACCAAGTACCAAAAACACATAAACAAAATATACAGGCAGAGGGCAAGGCCGTTTTCAGTACAGTAGGTGTACGAGATTGCAGACGGAACACTCGTTTGTTCCATGTGTAGAAGTTCAAAAAGCAGTCGGAGCAAGTACTTTCGCAGCATCAGACAGAACGCTGTCGAATTCATCGAGATTGTCGCGAGCCTAACCAGCACAACAGTTACCGGCGTACAACGCAGAGCCTGGAGAAATTAGAGCAGTTTAGCAGCAGAAGCAAGACACCTGTGGAGAGGCTTAACCCCTACAAACATTTTTTTCGATGGGGGGATTGTATTGTTTGTACGAGCGGCTTCTCGTAGCTGTTAGAAACGAACAACGAATGAAAGAAATGAAAGGACAGAGCACGAAGACCGGCGCAGTTCGTTTTTCACCGAGCCTAGCGCAGGCTCCAGTATTAAAACACAACACGAGCCAGCTCCAGGCGAATGTGAAGCGGCAATTGTGCGAAAGGCTTTTTTTATTTTAAAAACCTAACGTGCGCCCTCTCCACCTACGACTTACACTCCTCTCATTGTCTCCAGCTCTCTGACTCTAAGATGTCAACAGGCAAGGTGACACCACCTAGAGGTAAAGCGGCAGCTCTTGGAAACGTGACGTCACTGACGTCGTGACTATGATGCAAGCCTTAAAGTCAGGTTCTTTTATTGCTTTACTTATTTTCGGTAGCATGATAATGATCTTAATCCATAAAAGCAACAGGTTTGGCATTGTTGAAAGTCTTTATAACTGGCATGTCGGCCTTTTTAAAACTTTATGCTTATGCAGCTTCTTACCTTTCAGCTTTTAATTCTAATTTATATGTTTATTTGGGTACACTTACAGCAATCGGTTGAAATAAACTTGCAGTGATAGCATGGTGTGGGCATCTCAGGCTGTCAATGAAAACGGCATTAGTGAAGCTTAAAAAGTTGCAGATTAGGAGATCGAGTATATCACTATATAGCAGTGTTATAGGCATTACCGAAAAACGTAGCGAGATACGTTACTCGTTCCTGCCAAATAACAATAACGCGTTACCGGCCTACGTTGCTTCAAAATAAAAGGAACATGTTACAGCTACCGTGACGAATAAAAAGTGACTCACATTAAATTTTCTTTACGTTTTAAAATTATGAGTTAACACGTTTTAAATTTTGTTGGTGCAGGTTTGCATAAGCGCCATATATTTCACGAAACATTATGTTCATACAGAAACTGAACATAATTACTTTATCTTTCGTTTACGGTTTCACTTGAATACTCACGAGAAAGAACACAAAGAAATTGCAAAAAAAAATGACAAGGCTCAGCGACAAAAACACAAAAATACTGAAGTGAAATCTTTCGAAGTTCTGGGAAGAAGTAATGAGTAATGTAACTAGGTTACACATAACTTGGAATAGCCCTATCGAAAAGACCACCAGGAAGAATCCTGATGGTCCATCAGGCTGATGGCCTGACGTGTTTTGGGATATTGATGGTCTAATGGCCTAATGGTGTGATGGCTTGATGGTGTGATGGTGTGATGGTTGGATGGTCTTCGTATTTTGGGACATTGATGGTGTCATGGTGTGATGGTTTGATGATGTGATGGCCTGCCGTATTTCGGGACATCCGATGGCCTAATGACTTGATGGTTTGTTGGTAGGTATAAATTTCTAATCACACATATGTGCCGGCAGAAGACAAAGATTCCATTACTTAATTGTGAACTTTATTGTGTGCCCAATATTATTTTGAAAACAAATATCCAAAGCGTTAGGGTACCTTCCGCGAATCCCCGTAGAAACCTAAAAGCAAAGTTTGTATTTAGTTTATGGCATGTTATTACTTCTGTTTGGAAATGATTGAACGTTGAATTGTTAAACCGCAAAACAAAACGGAAGAAAAATGCGCTAAATCCACTCACTACTTTCGAGACTCCTCAACGTGCAGCAACTTCATCGGTGTCTGTTGCGTGGCTATCTACACTCTGTCCCCATCGTCCATGCTGGGCATGACGGTGTCTTGCGAGAGCGTGCAATACACTGAGCCTCGTTGGCCCGAGAATGCCGTAAGCCTCGTAATATCGCATTCGCGTCTTTGTCAACGTTTTTCATCGCAAAAATTCAGTTCATAGCACGCCTAGTAAATGAAGTTCTTATCAAACAAAGTGCGTTTTTGGTCATATTCTCTGCCACTTAGATTGTAAACATTATCTACTTGACATACAAAGCGGATGAACAAGTTGTTTCACCAACAAAAAATACAACAATTTAAAACAAAACTGTGGTTTCAAGAATATACCTGAGTCCATAAGAAGGTGTCTTCGTTACCTTTCGAGTATCCTAGGACAATTGTTGAGGCTGATTATTACGGACTGAACACCATGTGATCGAGCCACGCCGCTGTCAGCTTTCCACACCGAATGTAATTGATGCATGCGCGACGACGTGAGATCATTGGCGCCTTTTCTCCGCCCCTGCTGGAACATCCCGAATATAGTCAGGTTCTTTCTACCACCGAAAGATGTTATGAGAAGCACCATCAGCCTTTTTATGTTCTGATTGTCCATCGACAAATCATGATGGTCTCACCCGGGCAACATCAAAACGTTTCGATGGTACGTCAGTCACCACAAAAAACGTTTCGAAGGTCTCTGATCTACAAACAGAAGCCTTTAATGGTCTATCAGACACCATCAGGAAATAAATGTTTGATGGTCTAACAGGCACCATCAAGTAAGCCCGTCGGACCATCGACAGTTAATTTTGATGGTATGAGGGTGATTACAAATGCTTTGTTAATATATATATATATATATATATATATATATATATATATATATATATATATATATATATATATATATATCCAATCGGTTTAAGCCTGCATGCGATCGAGTCAAGAGGAATATACACTCGCTCAGAACCCCTATAGCCACGCGCGCCTACGACTGATCGAATATTGTCATCACATATAAGAGCTGCTGCAGAATATAATTTGCGGAAGTACCAGACTATACCCTGTCAACGTGCTTTGATGGTACAAAGCCCTCTTCATGTTCCATCGCCCGATGGTATGACGGGCCATCCGGTGCCGTTATGAACTTCCGGCGGACCATCAAACGTTTTTGATGGTCCATCAGGGAAGTCTAATGTACCATTAGCTGCCATTGGGGACCCTGACGGACCATCAAAACGCTTTGGATGGTCTATCAGGGAAGTCTGGTGGACAATCAGGTGCTATTGGAGCTCCAGACGGACCGTTAAGACGCTTTTGATGGTCCATACACGCCATAAAGGAAGTCTGATATACCATCAAAATCCCTATGATGGTCTATTTGGAGGGTCTGATGGACCATCAGGCGTCATCAAGGAGGTCTGGAGGGCCATAAAGAAGCCTGATGGGCCATCAGGGATGTTTGATGGGCCATCAGAAAAGTTTGATGGTCCATCAGATTTCCTAGATGGTCTTTTCGACCGAGAAGTAACGTCCATCCGTCACCCGTTACAGTTTTAAAGAAGTAACAAGTACGTTACTACGTTACCGAAAAAAGTAACGGGTTACCGGACATAGGAACACACCCTTATTTAAAAAGAATGAAAAGACATTTCACAAAAACCACATTGTCAATTAGAACTGACAAAATATGTTTATGATTCCAAAACACATTTAAATGCTCCCGAGGCAGTTTGGGCAAGCTCAAGACGAATAGTATAATATAACGAAATCCGCAGATACCAAACTTGTTTGAACTGATTTCAGTTTTAATCAGTGTCCAAGTCTCGAGACAAAATCATGTTGCAGGGCTGGGGACAAATTTTCTTCAGGAGTTTCTTGGCATTTTTACATTCGAAATCCACGTCATATATCTTGTTCACCAGAGTATTGTTTTCGCTTGTAAGAACTGAAACATGAAACGTTTGCAGAATGGATGCTTGGGCGAGTTGGGTATTCATAATGCAGAAAATAGCACAAAAGTACACTCACTCACACTTAAAATACACGCACACCAGAAAAGATCACTCACGTCGGGGTAACTTACAACTCAGTTTGTATTTTCGTCTTCTTCCTTTTTCTTTTACCCCTAAAAGAAAAAGAAAGAAGACGAAAATACAAACTGAGTCGTAAATTAGCGCGATTTGAGTGACCTTTTTTACTGGTGTGTCTGTATTTTTAGTGTGAGTGAGTTTACTTTTGCGCGATTTCCTACATTATGCTTGCAGAATTGTGCAAATTGTCGGCTTCTACTGTTATTGCTAAACAATTCAAGCAGTGATATTTTATATCTCATGAAAGATTGTGGTGATCGTAATTTCTAAATACGGTTACAAAACAAATATTTGATGTCAGATGCTTCTGGAACTTTAATCAGGCTTAAACTAAACAAAAGGGTTACTACATATTTAGGCGTAAGGTAAATATCTGGATGCTTTAATCATGTACACATCGCGACACAGTTAGCGCGAACAGGACAACGGCGCATTTTTGCATTTTACTTCTAAACAGCAATAGCGACCACGAAATGTTTTCGCTTACATTACAGAACTAAATGAGCTCTTTCCGTAGCAATAACAACTTGGATGACGTCCCTTGGTTTCAAAAAGAAAAACTGAAAAAACCGGCGATCGCTTGTTCGCGCTAACAGTGCCGCGCTCTGTACCTCATGAAGTTCTTAGGAAATTTCATTTGAGTTTTGAACAAACGAGTGACCGTTTTATTATTAAATGCTATTTTCTTTTTACATGAGTACACAATCAAAATTCAAAATATTCAGAAGGTGTCGATATGTTTTATGTGATCCATAATATCCGTAAATGATAATGGCACACTTTTATATTTAGTTTCTTGCTATATTTTTGTTCCAAATGCACGATTCCGGAGAGCGCTTCGAAATCAGACAGCGAGGTGGGCAATGCTTCTTGGTATATCCGCCGCACTCATGACGTTGCCGGTCTCTTGCAGCAAGCAAGGCTGACGTGGTCATCAGCTTTGCCAATTGGTGCCCTCAACGCGTTGCCACCTCGCCTGTTGAAGTACTCGAGTGCTGCACAGTCAGTCATTTGGCGGCCTCGGCGCCTCAGCCTCGGCAATCACTTGTGGCAGCGGGTTTGATAGTTTGTAGTTGCTAGCGCGAAGACTGATCAGTGATCACCACGAGAGCGTTGGAGATTCGGAGTGTGCGGACGACGAGCAAGACATCGGTGATGACGAAGACACCAAGAGATCGCTTACATATATGATGAGCGACAAGCGATTTGGTCTAAACCCTATTTTTTTCAATCGTCTGTTTCGTTACCGCCAGAAGCAAAAGTTCCAACGGGGCCTGGGTGCGTTCATGTGACTTTGCTTAGGGCGATGATATCTGACCCTTTGGTTCTGAACGCTTATTTTTCCCTTTTGTTGTGAAGCGCGTGAAAATGCGTCTCCTTGCACTGGCACTTGGCGTTGACTCTGCCAACGTTACTGGAGCCAGCTCCTGTTTCGCAGCTCCCTATTCTCGCCTGCAGAGGCGAGTGGCCCAGGTGGCAGTCACGAGAACTAGCGGCGCTGCAGTCGGATCTTACTTCCCTGTCTCGCGCGTCGTCTGCTACCACCGCGTTGAGAGCTTCCTTTTCGTTTTCTTTTCTTCCTAGTTTTTTTTTGTATTATTTCCATGTGCATAATAGCAAGAAAGATGACGACGCTGAAGTGTAATACACCACAGAGTTGAGAATCAGCGCAGTGTGAGAGTCCTTTCTTTGAGTGTTTGACCTTTCTTTTTTGTCTGCGTCTGTTTTCTTGCGCTGTGAAGTGCTAGTATGAATCACCAACTCGCTCAAGCTTAAGTATTGCTATTCAAACGTGACGGGCTAGACAATCCGGAAGTAAGACTCGACCGCAGCGCTGCTAGTTCTCGTGACCGCCACTGAGCCCACGTCGCAGGCGGAGCTGTGAAACTGAGCTTGCTCCAGTAACGTTGGACAGTGCTACGGCGGCATCTTGTTTTTTCGTGATTTCTTTGTATTTTGTCTGTTAGCATGTGCTGTCCACATAGGGTACACCAAATGATGTGCATCGCTTTAAACAGAAGGGCTTTGAAACACTCTAACATGGCCAACTCTGCGTTGGCTTTCTCCGCCAAAGCTTTGCGATTGCGTTAAAGCCCAGGCCGCTTCTACGAGTGAACCGTACTTCCGAGGAGTGGCGCTGGTATCGGGAGACCAAGAACGTCATGATATTCCAATGAAGCTTCGCCACCTTCTACCTGGTGCGTTCTGGCGATTGTTTTTTTTTTTTTTGCTTAACTTTAGTTTTTCAACGTTTAACAATTATGTTTCTGGGGTGCTGACTGAACGAGGTATATATAAAAGCCAAACAGTAAGTGGCCATGTTTTATTTCTTTATCATTTTGTTATAAAGTTTTGAGACATCTGAATTCCTATTCGGGTAGCAAGGTATTGTGCCGTTTACACCAAGGAAGATGAACAGTTTGGTTCATTCTACAATTGCACTGTCGAGCGGCTTCCTGTTAAGTTTGTTCCTGACTGCAGTGATCATCAAATACATTAATTTATAATCAAGTATTTTTTTAGAGTATAAAATGGTAGTTCACTTTATCCGTATCCTTTTTCTTTACAAACGAAATTACAAGCATCAAGTTAAAAAAGTGTAAACGGGGGCCTTTGAGACAGATAATAAACTCTGTGTAATTTATGTTGAAAGAATGTTAATTCTTGAAGTTTTTGTACACATCTAGTAAACAATACTTTCATGTAAAATATGTTACCAGCAGGATGACATACCGATTTTCAAAACGTTAAATTACATGAGAATTTATCTACCCAGGTAGCACGGAGCTTCGGGCGAAAATTTGACAATGGTGTGGGAGTTTTGGGCCTTGATAAGCCCGAATAAGCCAAAGTAGAACCGAATCTCACCTTTGGCGAAAGTCTGGGTATTTTGATCTTATTTCGGCAAAGTTGTGCAAGAGTTAGGCTTTACTTCTGGGTAGTTCGGGTGCCATCCGGTCTTATTGAGCGAAAATCGCAAAACGAGGGCCAGAGTTGGGTTTACTGCCAGGCAGTTCGGCTGTCATCTGGTATCTTTAGGCCTACATTACAAATCAAGTGCCAGAACAAAAAGAAAGTGAAGACGTTCTCTGCCCAAGCATAGGCATGCTGGACAATGGCAATTGGAAGCGGAAGAGGGGGTTCCTTTTTTGTGGTCGTGCCGGGGGCCAAATAAAACTGCCCAGCGGGCCGCATGCGGCCCGCTTGCCGTGGGTTTCCGACCCCTGCTCTAGAAGATTATAGAAGATAAACCCGTCAGCGAAATTTGTACAAAAGCAGCTTTCCATTCTCTCTCTTCAGTTGTGGTGCGAAACAGATAGTGATAAGTCAGTGCAAGGCATCTATACCTACCGTATATCCACAGGTGGTGCAAAACTCGACATTTGGCCAATATTGGAACCGATTTTCGGCCGGTACTGGCACGACACTGCCAAGTATCACCGTGCTGCTTGGGAACGGAGATGATGACATCGGACCATGAGAATGATTATTTAATTTAATTTTGTTCTGGAGCGCGCGAAAGAGCATTCTTGTGGCACACCACAGAAATCCGGAATCCCCACATTTGGCTTTGCTTTTGCCGTTATGACTCAAGTATGGCTCTTAATTTGGCACTCCAGTGATGATCTAGAGAAAAGCCAAACTGTGGAACGTCCGGATTCTCCAAGTCAGGTTTACTTTGGCGGTTATGGCTCCAGTATGGAACTTCGGTACTCACGTAGCGGACCAGAAAAAAGCCAAAACTTGGCACGTCCGAAATAACCAAATGAGGTTTTACTTTTGTCCGTAATGGCTCAAGTATGGGACTCACTTCGGCACTCCTGTGTCTAGCCTAGAAACGCTAAACTTTGGCACGTCCGGAATCCCGCAATTAGGTTTTACTTTGGCAGTTATGGCTCACGTATGGCACTTACTTTGGCACTCCTGTAGCGGACCAGAGAAAAGCCAAACTGTGGCATGCCCTAGGATCGCCCAACTAGGGCTATAGTTAGGCAACGTAATTTGGCACTTACAAACGCCATGGAGCAATACCTAACTGGGCCAAAGTTAGGCCCTCGCGTCTCCCACACTTTTGCCCAAGTTGGGAGTTTCTCTAGCGTGTTATATTGGGTAGTAACCCCAGATGAAAACAACTACACTGGTGTCTCCTTAGAATATACCGCGTTAAAAATGAATACTCCGCTATAAAGACACCATTGCAGGGGACGAACAGAGTAAATGCATGTATTTTTGTATTCCTGCCATAGGCGGCTCACAGTATGCACGACATTTAGGGTAATAGAAGCTGACATAGTAACGATACATGGCTGCATTACAATATTTTGGAGTGGCCCTCATTTGAACGCTCAGGTGAGATGGTAGGCCAAACAACCGGAAATGGCTAAATGTCACAGGAGAAATAAAACCCAGGTACATAAATCATATTTTGATATCTTGTGAAAAGCTGGTGACAATTGTTGGCACTTTCCGGTGTTACTTTAAATTCTATCTATTATATTCAAGCTCCTTCGAGTAAAATTAACTTAACCGCTTCCACGTCAAGCCAGTATACTTGATCCCGTTATTTGAAGGAAGTGTACACTTTACCGTATGCGTCACTTACCGATCTTCTCATAAAGTACCTTGCCTTCGAACGGCAGCAAAACAGTCAACTCTTCCTGAACAGCTGGAATAGAACGAAAATGGGGAATTGAAAATTAAACAAAATTCACGTTTTTTTATATAGATGGTAGATAGATAGATAGATTGGGTTTATTTGCGTGCCTACAAACAGCCAAGTGGCCTGAGCAGCAGTGGACTTTCCTGTACACAGATACATAAAAGTATAGGATAAAAACACAATCAGGCGAAAATGTCTGTTTCAACAAAAAAGGTATAATGAGTCTGTTGCAGACGTGTCATTGGGCAAGTGTCCGCACATCGGGATAAAACGTATCTCTGCATTTTGATGTCCTTCCTGACGGTACCCGGAACCTCAGCGACATCAGCAGCTGGTCACAATCAAGAGAACCATACACAATTTGACGCAGGAAATGCATGTCGCTTGCAATTTGTCTATCGTGCAGAGGCACTAGGCCTAAGTCAATGAGCAGGGAATGGTAATTGTAGAAACGGCGGCGGCCAATATATCGATCGTATAAAATTTGTATAAATTTACGCTGAACGTTTTCAATAAGATAACTATGTAACGTCGTTACAGAGTTCCAAAACACAGACGCGAACTCGAGGCGTGATCTAACCAATGCACAATACAGACATGAAAGACACTCAGAGCGACGAAATATTTTTGTCAGCCGCAAAGTTACACTTAGTTGGCGAAGTCCTTGACCAACAATACGAGAGACATGCAGGCGAAAATCCAATCTCGAGTCCACAAAGGCACCAAGATCCCGTACATAGACAACCCGCAGCACTGGTTCTTCAAATATAGTGTAGTCGAAGACTATGCTCCCCTTCTTACTGGTAAGGGACATTACTACAATCATTTTTGGATTCAGTTGAAGCCTATTTTTTAAGCACCAATGTTCAACGGAGCGGATGTCATTTTGTATTTGAATACAGTCATTCACATTGTCAACCACACGGAAAAGTTTAAAGTCATCGGCGAACATTAGCACTTTCGAGTTTCTGATGGAAGATGGTAGATCGTTAACAGATGTCAAAAACAGGAGTGGTCCAAGGTTAGAGCCTGGTGGTACGCCAGATAAAGATGCAAATGTCTGCGAAACACAATTAAAAAATCAAACATAATTTTGGCGATTTTGAAGGTAACTTTCAAACCATGCGCAATACAAGGTGCATATTCCGTATTCTTTTAATTTCAAAAAGAGTATCTGGTGGTCAACCTTATCGAAAGCCTTGGTCATGTCAAAGTAGACTGTGTCCACGTGACCACGGTTGCACACTGCAGAACCGCTATGTCCTAAAAAAGTAGATAAATTCGTCTCCACTGATCTGCCCCTGAGGAATCCGTCTTGCAAAGGTGAAAATGTTTGTTTAAAATATGAGTACAAGCGTTCATACACCACCATCTCAAAAACCCTAGAGAAGCCACAAAGAAGAGACACAGGGCGGAAATTATTGACATTACAAGGATTTCCCGACTTGAAGACTGGTATTACGACTCAAACTTTCCACCGAGAAGAATAAACCCCATACTGTAAAGACAGATTAAATATATGTGATATGAAATGAAGTGAATTGTTTATTTCCAAAAAATACTCCGGCTGGCCTCCAGACACAAAGCTATCATGAGGTAAGTTTACTCTGTCAGGGGCCCTAATGCAAAACAAGTCGAACAATTTGGCAGAAATATAAAAATAAAAGATTAGGAAATAGAAAAAGATTCACAACGTTTGTTATACAATAAATATAGACGTCCGCCTACCAACGAAGGCGTGCACCCCAAAACACAGTAAAAGCAGAACAAAGTGAAAACGTTGTACAGCATGTAGTACAAAATGAAAAACAAGAAGCATAGAACGCACCCTGCACAGGAATTCCGTTTAAATAAATCGGATATGCAACTCAGCTTTTGTCAGAGAATATATATATGTTTGTGAGATGACATCTATATAGTAGTTAAGGCAAGGTATGATGCAGTGATTGCAAAGCACGGTTCGTGGGGAAATGTGGAACACATCCACACTTTAGAGTGACGTGTACTGATCGAGAATTCTTTTTTTTTTTACTAATATCCGATGTGCGCCAGATATGCTCGATGAACTCGGTTCTTGAGAAACGGAATGTGTACAAAAGATGACACTCGTACATTGTTATCCTAAATTTCTCGAAAAGTGGCTTAGTCTGACAAAGGTACATCGGCAATAATACGCAGCAGGTTATGATATAATTATTGTTTCTTAATTGGCGTTATTCAAACGAGCCCTTTATTAGTTACTTTGTGTGAAACATATTTTGTGATTAGGCACATCTTTTGTGACTAAAACAGACATATCCTTGGTGGCCTATTTTATCAAGGCCATTTCAAAAGTGTGTTACGGAATCCACATTGTGTTGAATAGGATCTATTGCAATAGCTACATTATTTAGCGGAAGAAAATATTGATATTTTATGGTATTTTGAGGGTAGATCCCTGCTGGGTGGTGATTAAATTAGTGTTCATAAATAACGTTTCGAATAATCTTGTTTCGTATCTACCAAAATATCATTACACGTGTCAACTTAATCTATAATAGTCCATATTGTCACGGGTGGTGACCAAAAAAACAATAAATAAACAGGAATATGTAAACGTTTAATGGCGCGAACTTCTGCCCAAAACGAAAAGGAAACAGAAAAAAAAAAAAAACAGAGCGTCGCGGGCGTCAAAGAAAGTGTAACACTAGGATTGAAATCTTGGCTAGATTGACCCCGGCTCGCCACGCGGAGCACCTTTTGTACCGGCGTGGATTTCTGTGGAACATTCGGACTAGAAAGTTCGGCGCGTAGAACATTTGTAACTGGATGATACGAGAAAGTTATCGAACTTACGAGAACGACAAGTAGAAATAATAAATGAATGAACATTCCGCTACCTGGAATAGAACCCAGATCCACCGGGCGACAGTCAAGCACGGTAACCATTCGGCCACGTACGCGCTTGATCTGCGACGTGCGTTGCATTACTCCCCCTTTTAAAAAAGAGCATCGTCTCGATGCACGGAAACAAAACAGACAAAATTAACCTAAAATAAGGGGAAACTACGGAAGCTTGTAAAACACTTTCCTGTTGAGCGTAGTACCAGATCACAGTTCACAATCCTATCAAGCGTAGTAGGGTTTGAGGCGCACGACGTGGACGACTTCAGGTCGCGGTGGACGGCGTGATGATATTCTAGTTCCATTGGGTATCACCTCGTAGTTCAGGTCTCCGAGTCGACAAAGCACCTTGTAGGGTTCGAAGAACCGCCTTAACAGCTTCTCGCTGAGACCGCGGCGGCGAATAGGTGTCCATACCCACACTCTGTCTCCGGGCTGAAAGTGGCCTTCGCGACGGCGAAGGTTTTAGCGGCCAGTGTCGACACGTTGCTGGTCTTGGATCCGGACTCGGGCAAGCTGGCGGACTTCTTCTGCTCGTTGCGCAACTAGATAGGCGTTGTCCCTTCCAGGGGCGCAAGTCCCCGCGGTTGTCGCCGCGTGGGAAGTCAACCTCCACCTGCTCGTGGTGCGCCCTGCCAGCTCTATAGCTGCAACGGAGGCTCTGGCGGACCCTCAACCCACCACCTGGGGGGAGGAGCCCTAGCTATTGAGCTCCTCTCAGGAATGGGGGGGGGGGGGGGTGATGATGGGGGTGGTGCCCCCTAGCAATCAGGACGAGGGCCCTTTCCAAGGGGGCCCTCTTGGGATGATAATGCTGACATTATGGTGGTGCCCCCACGAGGGAGAGTGGCATAGCCAGCTCTCCCAATATTTACCGTGAGGACATAAAAGATCACTGCGGCGAGACCGCCTGGTTCAGTTATGGTTGCCTTGCGGTCTCGTCGAACCCACTTTGCAACACACTCATGCCCTCTTCGCCCCGGTGATGGGGTCGGACGGTGGCCGGGGTCTCGGGGTCCCCTTCCCGGCGGGTCCTTCCTGGGTCGCTCGCTTGGCGGCGCCCAGCTTTATTTTTCCAATAGTTAGTTCCTAATTGGCTTTTTCCTGAAAATTAACACTTGATCGTACGATCCAATTCATTTTTATTAAATTGGCTTTAAGTCTGCGGTGCCTGATGGTGGGAGCGGACGCAGGAGACAGTTATTTTACAGCCTTTTACATGGAGCCCCATCCTCAAAATTTGTCCCTTCTGTCGCCAGCCGGCTCATGAGGTAGCATGGCGTCAACCATCGTGGTCATCTTGCAATTATGAACCAGCTGGAATGGTGTAACAGCAGTGGTCTCTTGAACCACTGTGTTGTAGGCGAACGTGACATACGGCAGGACATGGTCCCACGTCTTGTGTTATACGTCTACGTACATCGATACCATGTCGGCGATGGTCTTGATTAGGCGTTCCGTCAGATCATTCTTCTGAGTGCGGTACGCTGTGGTTCGCCCGTGGCTGGTGTGGCTGAGATGGAGGATCTCTTGCATCAGCTCTGCCATGAACGACGACCCGCGATTCGTAGTCAGAACTTCGAGAGTGCCGTGCCGGAGGACGATGCACTCGATGAAAAACTTAGCGACTTCCGTAGCAGTCCTAAAAGGAAGGGCTTTTGTTTCGGCGTGCCGCGTGAGATAATCTGTGGTGACGACTATCCAGCGGTTTCCAATGTTGACGAGAAAGGGCCAAGCAGATCCACTCCAATCTGGTGGAACGGCGCAGATGGCGGAGGAATTGGCTGCAGGAGACCTGCCGGCTTCGTCGGCGGTTTCTAACGTCGGTGGCACTAGTGGCATGATCGTGTGTATAGGTGGACGGTTCTGGGGAGCTTGGGCCAGTAATACGTTTCACGAATACGCGCCAGTGTCCGACTGTAACCAAGGTGTCCGGACGTCGGGTCGTCGTGGCAGGCTTGAAAGATCTCCTCTCGAAGGTCGGTCGGGATTACCAGCAGCCACGGCGAGTTAATGTCTCCGAAGTTCCCTTTATAGAGTACATCTTGTCGAATGGCGAAGGCCTGCAGGGCTCGTGAGAAAACACGTAATCGCGCCACTGCTGCCGGGAGGTGTCTCGACAGGGACACTGGAAAGGCATTTGGCGTCGCTGTGCTTGCGGCCTGACTTGTAGACCACAGTCTTGTTCAACTGCTGTAGTCGGAGACTCCATCGAGCGAGGCGTCCTGAAGGGTCCTTGAGGTTCGCAAGCCAATAGAGCGAGTGGTGGTCCGTGACTACGCGGAACGGGCTGCCGTACAAGTACGGCCGAAATTTCGTGAAACAACAATAAATAAACATTTAGTGGGGAGAACTTGTGCCCAAAACAAAAAAGGAATAGGCGATAACAACAGAGGGTCGCGGGCGTCGAAGTCGGCGTAACAGCAGGATCAAACGCTGGGCGAGACTGTCCTCGGCTCGCTACGCGGAGCACATTTTGTACCGGCGTGGGTTTCTGGAACATTCGGCCCAAAATGTTCTGCGCGTAGAACACTCATAACTCGATGGGACGAGAATGTTCTCGATGTTTCGAAAACGACAAGAAGAAAGAATAAATAAAAGAACATTCCTCTACCTGGAATAAAACCCAGATCCTCCGAGCGACTGTCAAGCACGGTAACCTTTCGCCCAAGTTTGCGCTTGATCTGCGACGCGCGTGGCAATATTAATTATTGTCTTCTTACCATTATATGCGCGTTTAGAAAATACATAGCGAAGTCATTTATTTCATAATTTCGCATGTCTCTAGCTGTTTTGGGAAATATATCTTTATATCCGTTTTCACTTACTTGAAGTGTTGATCTTCCCGATACCACTGACTGCATCATAATGTGTCCTAATTGTGTCCCTGGAAAAAAGTGTGTATTACTAGGCTAAGAACACCAAAGTAAGGAAAAATTCATGAAATAACAGTACACCCAAATTCTTGAACATTTCATTTTCAACGCAATAAATAATATTTATTAGCGCGTCAACATGCAGACTGACTTAAATTTTAAGAAGCTTTTCATGTATTTATTATGAAATTCGACATGATAGTTTTCCAGATCGACCATGGGGCAAAGCGTAAAAGATTCGTTCCCATTTCATTTAGGTGGAGGGTGTTTTTTCCCCATCAGATAGGAAAAGTTATCGCGATATCCCTAATTATTGAAAAACAAAATGCTCATGGAAGTTACAAGCACTCGATTTTGCATTGAAACTCAGGCTGTCTACTGAAGAAAAAATAATTTAGTCATTCGTTACATGCAAAAGCATGTCAACATTGCCTCGCTACTGGTTTGGTTCTACAAAGGTTGTTTCGACAGCACGAGGTGTACCATAGAAGCGTTGGCTGCTTGAAGAGAAGTTAAAGAAGTTAAAGGTCAACTGCGGTCGAACACGAAACCAAAATAAATGACTGGCATAACACTTTAGTGGCGCGAAGTATGGTCACAGACAAAACATTACATCAAAGTGAACCCGCGTGCTCCGCTAAAACCATTTTAAAAACGCGACCAGCTGCTGTTTAGCTAGCGGCTAACGGGTTAGCTTTTAGTCAAGGAACACTGTCGCAGCACCCTTATGACGTCAAGTCGCGGTGGAGCTGAGGTTAATTGGTTGTACCGCTTATCATAGCACTCTTGCGACGTCACGTCACGACCGTACGGCTGATGACCAGGGTTTGCCATCCCCCTAGCAGATAGTTCCGGTTTTTCCATAGACGCCCGAGACCAAACTTTGAGCCGTGTTATTTATAAAACTACACGCAACATCGAAAACACAATTATACCTTGTAATTCAGGGACACAGCTTTAGCTGAAAACAGTCGTAATCCCAGATTCAAAATGTTGACCGGAGTTATGTCCCTCAAGATTAGCAAAATATTCGACATTTTGTTATCTACATATTTTATCTACATGATCG
Source organism: Ixodes persulcatus (assembly GCA_013358835.2). Taxonomy (NCBI): domain Eukaryota; kingdom Metazoa; phylum Arthropoda; class Arachnida; order Ixodida; family Ixodidae; genus Ixodes; species Ixodes persulcatus. The sequence goes on from JABSTQ010010617.1 coordinate 173,459, forward strand.
CGCATAAAAAATTCATGGTAGAGTGCCAAGCGTTTCAAGATTTTAACCAGTTCGAGGCGTGGCGCTTTATAGAACGCCTACCGCATTTGCTTTCAGTGACTCATTAGTCAGTATAAATTCCCGGATACTATAGGTGCCACACACTTTTATAATTATTTTGAACAATACAACATTCAATATAAACATATCAACATTGGGACAAGCAACTTAAAAGAACTAAAAAAAAACAGAGCCACATAACTTGAAAAAACGAAATCTGCTGGAACCCGAACAAAACTGTTTGTGTTTTGTTCGGGCTCAATCATAAGCAGTCCGAAAAGTATCTCACTGGAAACCATTGCTATATATTTGAACGAGGAGGCGCTCCACGTTTAGTCATTTGAGAGAAGTACGGAAGGCTTTCCTATTTATATATTTATTAATTTCGGAAACTCTAAGGGCCCAAGGGGCGTTACATGGGGGTATTGCTGTAAAATTAGTCAGACCAATTATGCGCCGATTTGATAAGTACTGCATTATATTGTTCACGCTTTTAATAAATCGGTATTTTTTTCAGTAATATTGCACTTCAATCAAATATTGTGAGTGAGGATGATTCTGAAGCCTACTTTTTATGAATATGAATTGGCATTGAACGTTTAAGGTTAATTTTGATTCTTTCATACGTAATTAAATTAAACATTTCGATCAAATTTATTACTAGACTACTAAAACAATTACGCGTAATGCAATATAATAGCAAAGACCACTGGCAGACGCGGCTCACAAATATCGTTTTAAAGTACGCTCTCTAAAATGTACACTTAAAACATGGACTGACGTACCGTGTGTATGAGTTAGGTGTTTTTGTTTTGGCGGACCATGTGATACCGTGGGCCTCCGGCGTCTGTTTATTTGTCCAATCCCAAAGAATCGTAAAATTTGCGGAGCCTGGTGGATCATTGGTGATCGTGCTGTGGTAGCATTGATATGTGATGATTGGCCTGGTTTTCATATCCTTGTGACAAAAGAATATTAAGTAGAGAACATATTATTCACACAGTATAAACCACTTATTAGTATGTCTTAACATATGCCAGAGCGTCTCATTGCGACGGCAAGCAAAGTATAAGACCAGTTGTACTCATATGAACTAACTGGTCGCACATATCTATGAGATCTGAGAGACATTGAGTTGTTCGCTTCGTTCACTATGTACTCGCCGGCCAACATACGTCGCGGGACGCAGCCTGGCTTTCATTAGCACCTGCGGTTTGCCCCAACTCCATTTCCCTCAATTTGTAATAGCATTCAAAGATTGCAACCTAAAATAAGCGCTCAACCCCTTGTCATGCATTTTTGGCCAGGTAAATAGAAAAATAAATGGCGAGGTGCTTACTGGCACCAAATATACAAGTGTAAAGAAGTTTTTTTTTTTTTTTAATTAGTTTATCTGGTAATCTTATTCTTGAAAAAGTGTCCGAAATGCTATTATTCGTCGTTTAAATTTTTAATAGAAAAGTTGATATAAATTTTATACTAAACTTCGGAATGGACCCGATGATATGCCTAAATATCTTGACAGGGTTATGTAATTGTTATTTTACAACTTTGTTGTGTACTATAGTGCTTCTACGATATGTGAGACCAGATGTTTATCATTTTATGTAATAATTGTCACTATCCTGCAGCAGCGTTAAATCTGAAGCTGGGTGGGATTTCTTAAAACGTAGTATAATCTAGAAAAGATTTTGTTACACTTGTCATGGCATGTTAACACTAGATTACATTAAGAAATAATATAAGTTCCCAAAATGTTCTCAAGTAGAATATATTCTACTGTAGGAGAACTTTACTCTACGTACCGTTTTATTCACACTATTTGCAAATATATACAAAGCCAGCTTTCTGTGAAGCATCTGGTACCTACGCTGATCAAGAGCCCGTTTGGCTCCTGACCATTTTTTTTAAATTCTTGTCACTACAATAAAACTAAATTTCTGAATTTCAAGACCCCTATGGTTCCCGTATCTAAGTGAGAAAATCTACGTGAAAAACACAGTTTCAATTTACTTTTCAGTGCTTATCTACGAATCAAAATTCCGACTTCACAATAGACCAATGTCGCCACGCGAACTGCGCAGGCGCGCGAATTCCGGAAGTAATGCCGCCGTCATGCTACTTGTAGCATGGCGGCGGCAATACTTGTAGCCCTATGTAGCCGGGAAGCCCTTTTTGGCTTCCCGGCTACATAAGGCTGCGCGTAGTACATCATCGTAGATTATCGTGTGGGACGCCCCGGCATCAGCTTGATTCTCCTGCATGTGTGTACTTCATAAGATTGTGTTGTTTGTGATGCCTTAGTTTGTCAGCAAGTGCAGAAAAGCAGATACAGTCGTCTTATCGCTTTAGAATCGCTTTCTCGTCTGCTTCGCCGTCGTCTGCTTCTTCGTCTTCGTGAACGCGTGAGCCCACTGCCGTTCGCGCGGGAAAAAAAACGACGCGCCACTACTTGAGCATTTTGGCTCCTTGGACGTTTCAACTAAGAAACAAGTGAGCACCTAGTGCAATGGCAAAGAACACGAGAATTCGAGCGACCAGCGGCTCGGTGTAGCACCGCTGAACAGCGTCAAATGTGTGTGCGAAAAACTGAGCCTGGTAATGCTCGGTCTTGTGCCTAACGTTTAATCAACAATAAAGTAAGATGAGCTAAATAGACTTTCTTGGTGAGCGATAGTTTTCTGAAAGTTGTTTCATTCTGGCTGACAGCCTGTGTATTCGGTTTTATTTTGCTTGCTTAAGCTCCGAACGTAACAGTCGCCCGACGGGGGAAGCTTTTTTTCTGCGGTTTTGATTGATGTTAGTGCAAAATGGATCAGTAGCGTCAGCCTAATAGACCAACACAAAATGAAGGAGGTTAGTTTGTTACATTTTTGCTGGTATATGTTGCACTTCTAAATTGCATTATGTGGTGTTTCCACGTTTGTAGAAAAAAAGAAAAAGACTGATTCCGAAAATAGTTGTATTTGAAGTGATGCATATCGGGAATCGCTGCTTTTTTTAGTGATTGTCCTGTTTTGAAGCACAGTTGTGCTTAAAACATGTCGTTGCAATAACAGTTATAACCACCAAAATACCTTGAGAAAAAAGTGTATTCAAAACGGTCTCCGCAAAGCAGTGCGGAGGTCCTATTTGAGATAGACCAAAAGATAGACCTCTACGGAGCGAATGCTCGGAGAGCTTTCAGGGTACGGAACACTTCGGCACACTCTATGTCTCGTGCCCTGAAATCTTACACATTTTAGCTGACGTGTGGATGGATATAAATCATGAAGAAAATCGAAAAACCAATCGTAAAACGCTATTATTATTATTTTTTTTTTTGCTGCTCTGTCCGGTTGTGTTTACCTTTCTTTGCCACGCTTCTTTCTTTCGTGAAGTCATAATATTCGAGGGCTTTTTGCCTGGTGCTGTTGTTATAGCTCCGTGGCATACAACAGGTAAAGCCACCCATGAAAACCATGAGTAAACACCCTGCTAAACGTCTCGTGCTAACTCGAACATTTCCAAACGCGGGCGTACAACGCGCATTGGCGCGACCGAAAAACTGGGGAGAGCTACAGCTACCAGAATGCACCGCAGCAGCGGTGGCGTCGCGCTACTCCTGGTGAGGTCGGTCTATTATTCCGTTGTCTGTACATCTCAACTATAAATGTATTTCTAAAAGAAGACGTGTTGTAAAGGTCCTCTCAGTATACAAAGGTTAACATTGTAAAACACTTCAACCTGGTTGTGACATAATTTTAAACATGCTTGTTTTATCGTCTTAGTACTTAACATGCAATTTATCGTTTGGAATCAAAATTAAAAGTGACATCAAAAATGCAAGTATATATAATAGGAGAATCACAATATCGTCCCCCTTTTGTAGATTGCACCTTCTTTTGGTACTCGCAGGCATGTCAACTGTCCCGCTTCTGGCCGACACCTTCTTAATCTCACGGATACGATGGATACGACGCCGGGCGCCGCTTCGATAGCCACCCTTGGCAGCCGTATCTCGGTGACGCAAGGAGCGGCGGAAGCCGAGATATTAACTCTACCATCCGCCATCCGGCATGGAATTGTGTTTTCCAGCTCAGCGGCCAGGAAAACAGCCATTCTGCCTTTTCCGTTTTCATTTGTTTCAGAAGTATTTTTTTTTCTATGCACCTGCTGCCGTGTCGACCAATCAGTGACAACAATTTATCCAGAAAGCATAATTTATTTGCACACGTTGTTAAATCAAATATTAGAAGAATATAAAAGGCTTTTGAAACCAAAACAAAACGAAAAAAAAAAAAGACAGAATGGCCGTCTTCCTGGCCGCTGAGCTGGGAAAAACAAGTATAGGCTGGACGGCGCAAGACAGAGTTGATATCGCAGCTTTTGTCAGTCCACGCGCCACCAAAATACAGCTGTGGCACGTCGACCAACAGCGGCTACCGAAGTGCCGCCCGGAACCTTATAAGGGAGATAAGAAGGCGTTCGCCGGAAGTGGGCGTGTTCACATGCCTGCGGGTACCTAATGTCGCGCATGCGCTCATTACGGGTCTCAATAAGAGGCGCCGCGCGGCAAGGTAGAACAGTGATGCAGCTGGACCACGGCTCGCATGATCCGTAAACTTTTGTGGCCGACTACCTACACGCAGGGGTCGTTGAAGGGCTAACATGGTCGAGAGCATAAGCGCTCATAGAACATCGTACAGTAAGTGAGCTCACGCTCACTGAAGGGACCATTCCTCCCGAGGCAGGATCGACGGCTTCCCCAGAGATGTGTTTCGAATCTTTTTGGTATTGGCGGTATTTCACTCTTTTTCGAGACATGGCAGATCCTGCTCTCCTCTGCCTGTTTCAGCCAACCCCTTGTGTCGCTGCTTAGTCGTTGCCGGGTCAATGTTCATGTTGTTCTTGCCGCTTTTCGGATCCTCGAAGGACTTCGACGTTGCTGGCCCTGTGGCCCCATTCAGCCCTTCCTTGTCATGCACGGTCATGGCTGTTGGTGCCGGGCCGGGGGAGGGGGGGGGGGGGGGCTGCTTGTTCGGTGCTTCTTTGGTGAGCGTCTCCGCTCTCGGCGGCGGAGCCGGAGCATCGTAGCCTGGCGCTCCAAGTACGGACGTTCCGCTGACAGTGGCTGAAGCTTCCTCTCTATCTACCTCGTTCATAACATGTTCGCAGGCGTCGCCGCCGGTCGTGTGCGCAGCGGCTCGGGCTACGTCCGGGCACAGTCCCTGCTCTTGTGCTTACAGGTGCGACACTCGGAGCACCGAGGCGCCTTACAGTCACTGCGTATGTGCCTCGTGAATCAGGATCGAAGGAAAACTGGCGCACGCCCAAGGACCACCACCAGAACAGTCCCAGCGTGGAAGCGGAGCTGATGCGGCAGGTTCTCCGGTGTCAAATCCTGGCGGAGGGTTAGGACGACGGTCAACGTTTTAGACTCAACGCCTACTAGACCGTCCACCTTCCACTGCTCCCGGACTGCTTCCTTCACCTCGCCATACGAGTCAAAAGCACTGCGTACGACGTCGGCGGGCTTGTCAAAACTTAAAAGTGACCCAGTGAAGTTTCACCCTGATTTTCCGCCGGTATGGGTAGATCACCACGCAGCGACGCCCCGTTCGCCTGGAAATCCTTGACATGCAGAAACTTGTATTTAGACTCCGTTGTTTTCATCTTGAGAAGCCAGACGTGACCCATCGTGTACGCGTCCAGACCCGCAACCACTGAGAGTACTACCCCCCCCCCCCCCCCCCCTTGGTGCAGCGGCCGCACGAAATCTTCGTCCCGGTATGGGCGTCCACCGGTGTCTCAATGCAGCACTACGCTGTTCTTCATCATTTCCCTTGTAGGTAGTGTTGGTAAAACTAACGTATGACCCTAGGCGCGGTCTCCCTTATCCAAAAAACCGCTGTCGTGGCCCCTCGCTATCGCCGCTCTAGGCGAGAGTTCCATCGCACGCCCGTTCTGCACGGCAGCCGGAAGTGGAATTCTCACTTGGCCACCGAACCTTTGAGAGGAGGCATCATGTTTACAGATTCAATGACTTACCACGGCGGCGGGAAGCAAGGGACAGGGTGACGCGTGTTGACGTCAGCACTTCGGACCACTACGAGCGTCGCACAGCTGGCGCGAAGCCATAGACGATCATGCACCACGCCGCTAAGGAATGCGGCCAAGCTCAGTTGCCGCTTTGGCGACGGATGTGGTTCGTGACAAAGGCCATTCAGGGCGAAGTTTGAGGGAGCAGAATGTAGCTTTGTAAGTCCTTCGTTCAAACTAGCCCCCTCACGCACACACACACAGAAATAACAAAATAAAAAAATCCTGCTTAGGGTACCTACTCGCAGCCCGTAGGAGAACCAGAACCGAAAAATGCCTAAAGCGGATGCAAAATATAATAAAGCCGGTTGAAATATTTCCCCATTTCCCCTACGTGGTCTTTGTGACAAGCAATGTTTCGAGTTGAGAAGTGGTCGGGGCGATCTCTTCCTCTAATGATACTACACATGATCCGTTTCAAATCCTGGAGCTGTTGCTCTTTTGTATAACATGCGAGCTCATCCACATGTGAATAATAAAATGAGCGACGCAAACTTTGAGCGACAACCCTTGCTCAAGCTTAACAAATCATTAAACGTCTTCAAACGAATTCTATGCTTGTGTCCGCATTGTGAAGGTGGAACGACCACGAAGAGGGAACCAGTTTTTCTTCTTCAATACTTGTGCAAATGTGAAATATAGGTTGGAAGTAGTTCATTGTTATGAGCGCTAAAGATGTGTCTTCACACAATAAAGTAATCGGAAAAGTAACGGTTACTTCTTTAAGTAATGTCCAATTACTTTTGCCGTCGAGTAATCAAGTAATCTAATCTAATACTTTTTAGCCAAGAGTAATAGTAATTGTAATCGATTACTTTTTTTTAGTAACGTGTACAAGACTGCGGGTACCTAATGTCGCGCATGCGCTCATTACGGGTCTCAATAAGAGGTGCCGCGCGGCAAGGTAGAACAGTGATGCAGCTGGACCACGGCTCGCATGATCCGTAAACTTTTGTGGCCGACAACCTACACGCCGGGGTCGTTGAAGGGCTAACATGGTCGAGCGCGTAAGCGCTCATAGAACATCGTACAGTAAGTGAGCTCACGCTCACTCAAGGGACCTTTCCTCCCGAGGCAGGATCGACGACTTCCCCAGAGATGTGTTTCGAATCTTTTTGGTATTGGCGGTATTTCACTCTTTTTCGAGACATGGCAGATCCTGCTCTCCTCTGCCTGTCTCAGCCAACCCCTTGTGTCGCTGCTTAGTCGTTGCCGGGTCAATGTTCATGTTGTTCTTGCCGCTTTTCGAATCCTCGAAGGACTTCGACGTTGCTGGCCCTGTGGCCCCATTCAGCCCTTCCTTGTCATGCACGGTCATGGCTGCTGGTGCCGGGCCGGGGGGGGGGGGGGGGGGGGGGGTGCTGCTTGTTCGGTGCTTCTTTGGTGAGCGTCTCCGCTCTCGGCGGCGGAGCCGGAGCATCGTAGCCTGGCGCTCCAAGTACGGACGTTCCGCTGACAGTGGCTGAAGCTTCCTCTCTATCTACCTCGTTCATAACATGTTCGCAGGCGTCGCCGCCGGTCGTGTGCGCAGCGGCTCGGGCTACGTCCGGGCACAGTCCCTGCTCTTGTGCTTACAGGTGCGACACTCGGAGCACCGAGGCGCCTTACAGTCACCGCGTATGCGCCTCGTGAATCGGGATCGAAGGAAAACTGGCGCACGCCCAAGGACCACCACCAGAACAGTCCCAGCGTGGAAGCGGAGCTGATGCGGCAGGTTCTCCGGTGTCTAATCCTGGCGGAGGGTTAGGACGACGGTCAACGTTTTAGACTCAACGCCTACTAGACCGTCCACCTTCCACTGCTCCCGGACTGCTTCCTTCACCTCGCCATACGAGTCAAAAGCACTGCGTACGACGTCGGCGGGCTTGTCAAAACTTAAAAGTGACCCAGTGAAGTTTCACCCTGATTTTCCGCCGGTATGGGTAGATCACCACGCAGCGACGTCCCCGTTCGCCTGGAGTTCCTTGGCATGCAGAAACTTGTATTTAGACTCCGTTGTTTTCATCTTGAGAAGCCAGACGTGGCCCATCGTGTACGCGTCCAGACCCGCAACCACTGAGAGTACTACCCCCCCCCCCCCCCCTTGGTGCAGCGGGCGCATGAAATCTTCGTCCCGGTATGGGCGTCCACCGGTGTCTCAATGCAGCACTACGCTGTTCTTCATCATTTCCCTTGTAGGTAGCGTTGGTAAAACTAACGTATGACCCTAGGCGCGGTCTCCCTTATCCGAAAAACCGCTGTCGTGGCCCCTCGCTATCGCCGCTCTAGGCGAGAGTTCCATCGCACGCCCGTTCTGCACGGCAGCCGGAAGTGGAATTCTCACTTGGCCACCGAACCTTTGAGAGGAGGCATCATGTTTACAGATTCAATGACTTACCACGGCGGCGGGAAGCAAGGGACAGGGTGACGCGTGTTGACGTCAGCACTTCGGACCACTACGAGCGTCGCACAGCTGGCGCGAAGCCAGAGACGATCATGCACCACGCCGCTTAGGAATGCGGCCAAGCTCAGTTGCCGCTTTGGCGACGGATGTGGTTTTTCCCACGAGTGATATGGTCAACACCTCCTAGGCAGCTTTTGAAGCCTGCGCGTCACGTGACATGATGTCACGTAACGGAGGCCTGAACGGGCGCTGATTGGATGCGAGTGCCGCGTCAGCGTTCGTGTGGGACTCCTTTCCTATTATAGTCCCACACGAAGGCTGACGCGGCACTCGAATCCAATCAGCAGCCATGCAGGCCTCCGGGACGTAACGTCATGTCACGTGACGCGCAGTCTTGAAAGATGTCTAGAAGGTGTGGGATATGGCTGACCGTATCCAAGAGTGACGACGGAAGAAAGCCGAGGCCATGCGCTCATTGATCATAATCCGACGAAAATGCTGACACTTTTTTATCGCATTCAATTCGTGAATAAAATAAATAAAAATAGAGTTCTTTTTTATTTATTAATTTCATTCAGCATTTCGATGAAAATGCCTCAGCATTTCTCTCAGATGATGGAAGTGGTAAAAATAGAGTTCATTTATATAACTTCCATCGGATGATGGCAATGATAAACAAAGAATTCATCCGATCCTATTTTTAAAGGCCATTTAATGCGAAAGCATTAAATGGCTCATAATTGCGGAAGAATTAGATGGCTCATAATTGCGGAAGCATTAAGTGGCTCATGGAGCAATACGGCGTTATTTGATATTGAAGCCGGCGTTATCGTTGTCCGTAGCAGCGATAAACGGCACCTAAATTCCCCTGAGCGAGACTGAACCTGAATTCCCTTTGGCTGCGACCCGTACATCTGGCTTCATGGCAACGGCGTCATCGTTGAAAAGGTGCCAACCGAACTGCTGGCGGTGCAGCGCAAAAAGTACACAAAAACACGTAAAAATGCATGGAATGGTGTAAAATATTTCATGGAGGCTCTTGCAAACAAGTTAACTTTAAAAAAATTTCAAGGAAATTTTATTTTCCTTGAAAATAAAATTTCGTACATTTCCGCTTGGGTGGGAATCGAACCCGGGCCTCCGGGGTGCAAGACGAACACGGTTCAGGCTGACTAAAGGTGTGCTTAGTGCGTGCGTCATGCTTGCGCATTCCCACACGTAAGCAGTCTTAAGTGCCTCCGCCGATTTTTTTTTAATTTATTTTATTTGTTTAGTCATTTGTGAAATTGTGCGACATTAAACAAGGTAATCGCAGGAGCAGAAAAATATACATACATTGCATGCCAATGCAACACAAAAATGTGTAGTCTACGCGCCCTATTGAAAAACAAATATTGCCAACGGTTATAAATGGGTTAAAAAAACACAAATCCAACAATAACCTAGTGCACTTCTTATATACATTTCTAAAGTTCTTATGAACGAATAGCTCCTTCACTGCTGTTCCAAGCATCGATAGTTCCCTTTAAAAATAAATATTTAAAACTATAGGGTGACATGTATATTGTACAATATTTGAGGATGGAAGCTACGAGTTCATGCTTGAGTAATGAAAGCAATATATGTTCACGAATAACTACAGAGTTCTTACTTACAATTTGTGTAGCAGCATTAGTTGTCTCACAGCATGTCTCGAACCTAAGGATTCAAGTCCAATGTCTAGAATTGACTTTGTAGGCGGAAATGTACGATCATATCGCTTAAAAATAAATCTGGTGGCCTTAGCTTGTCAAGCAGATTGATATTTTCCATTAAATAATCCCAGACCACACATCCATATTCTAAAATCAGGCTAATGAGGGCCTTGTACGCGGTTATTGAAACTTCCTTAGTTTTTGATTTTAAAGCCCTTTTAACGTAACCCAGTCTTCACAAAGGGCGAGAGCAGAGAGAATTAATGTGCCAGTCTTATTTAAGACTTGGAGTAAATAAAATTTCCAAATACTTATATTCACCCACCGGGCAGAGAATTGTAGTACCTCTACCATAATTAAACACACACGGTGTTTTTTGTTTAGTGAACGTCATGAACACAAAACTTTCAAAGTTATTTTTCATCTCCCATATCTAGCTGCAATTAAGAAATGAAAACAATTATGAGTAATTTATTTAGCATGGCGTGAATAAATATGGAACTGATTTCATTATATAAACCGCGATCATCAACATAAACGTCAGTCTTAATAGAAATATGGTCAACATTGTCAATAATATGAAGCAAAAACAAACGTGGTCCTAAAACCGAACCTTGCGGGACACCAGAGCCAATCGAGACGTTGCTAGAACAAACATGCCCATATGAAACAAACTGAGATCTATGTTTTAGGTAATCAGCGATCCCATTAATTAGTGATGCGTCTTTTCTTATCATTTGCAGTTTTTGAAGAAGTTTAGAACCTGGCACTTTATCGGAAGCCTTTTATGTCAATGAAGATGACATGGCATCTAGGTGCCCACTTTTAACTAAGGCAAAATGAATTTCAAAGGTAAATTCTAGTAGCTTTGTAGATGTAGAGTAGCCAGGACGAAAGCCGTGTAGTGGGGGATAAAGAATCGAATCAGCCTCGAGGTGCTCAAATATGTTTATGAACTGGTGTGTTCAAGAAGCTTGTAAGGATAGGATGTCACTGAAAGTTGGTAACCACTTGCTTGCTACGGGATTGAAATAGGAAAATAATTTCAGTTGTTTTCTATAGTCGAGGTACGGTTGCACTAGAAACGGATTTTTCAAAAGTTGCAAATAAGTGCTTTGGAGCTCAAAGAGAAAAATGGTGAATAAAACAATTGGGGATCTCTTCAGGTCCAAGGCTTTGTTTTACAATCGACCTTTAGGAGTAGATTTAGAGCACCCGATACACTAATGCTAACATCCGATAAAGCCGAGCACCGCCAAAGCTAAAATCTGAAACGTAATTATCGCAACTAAATACCAAATTAAGTATTCGTTAAAATAGTTAGCAATCACTGCTTGTTCACTAACACATTCAGCTTGTATAATCAAGCTTCTATGACCTATCACATTTTTGGGAGGATAGGCCTCCAGAATTTGGCAGGATTTGATTTCATATATTCAGACAGAGTTACATTAAAATACTTGGTTTAAGGTTTTGACACGTTTCCCTTTAAAGTCGTCTCTAGACCCTCAAACAAAGCATTATCAGCCTAGGCTACCTTGCTTTTCAAAGAACATTTCCTTTTTGTTTTCCGCATAAACTGCAAGACCGCTCTCGAAATCCAGGGGTGCGAAGTATTTTTTCTCTTCTTTGCAACTGTTTCGAAACTGGTTTATAGATTTATCTACAAGACAGTTGAAATGACCAAGTAGCGCATCTACATCTGCGTCTTTTCTCCTAGTACAAAAGTTTTCAAAACAAAAACGTTCACCGATAAGGTTAAAACGGACACCGATACAAAACAAAATGAATTTCAAACTTTTTTTTTTTTCAGTTGGGATTCTTTTTCAAGCTACTTTCATATATATTTAGCTACCGAAGAAAGCGTCACAGGCTCGTTATTTGCATGATCTCGGTCGACCTATTTCAGATGGTAGATATTTGGGTCCAACGAGGAATTTGAATCAGTACCCGGATGCACTTTCCAAAGAATGCCCTACCAAGCGGGTATTCGTCTTTAACGAGTGCCCGAATCAAAGGGGTGCCTATATCAAACAGGTGCCTCTATCAAACGGGGGCCTGTATCAAATGGTTACCGGTATCAAACGGTCACCCATATCGAACGGTTACCTGTATCAAACGGTTACCCGTATCAAACGGTTACCCGTACCAAACAGGCACCCGTATCAAACGGGTACTCGTATCGCGTAATGTCATATGACCTGATCGAATCAACCAGTTTGCAACCCGTTCGAATTTCAAACGGTATGTTTCAGTATGGCTCGGTTGTGCGTTTTAACCACTTCGCGCGAACCTCCTATGATGCGTTCCGATGTTGATAGATCTGCCTGTTAAGAAATATAATGCTGTCAGCGTACTCAGCTAAGGCTTGGTTTTGTGTGGCATAAATTGGACGATTATTACAGACAGGGAAGTAACGTTACCATACCTCGTAAAACTGTTCTGTCAGCTCTTTTGTGTCGCTTGATCCGCAACAATGGAGGACAAACGATGAACAGAAGATCAGCAGCGTCATTGATTTCTTTGCTTGCATGGATAAAATATTTCTGCAAAATAGGTTGTGTGAGCATATCGAAAATGTAACATAATGTTTTGTGCACTGGTTACTTCCAAAATACGTCTAATACAACTACGAAACGCCAAGCCCTATAATTTCGTCATTCATGTTTAGGAAAAGGTTATTCACACATATTCTAAAGCTAGCATAATCAATTGTAAAGATAACTCGACAAAATGGCTCTACAGTATCACTCCAAGTAAATCGTCTAATAATGGAGAAGGCAAAACACGCTCTTAATAGCGACACCTCTTAGGTTATAACTTACTTCTCAGATTCTAAGATTCAGGAAACCTCAATATGCGTATCCAACAACATTTATGTTAATTTTTACAGCTTAGGTGTTCTGCATAGTTATCCGAATTAATAATGTTTTTTTTTTATATAAATGTTGTACTACTCGCCTTTTACACGGGCATGGTACAGTCAGTAAATGAACACAATTCGTGTAGAAGAAAATGCAGAAGTTCATCCGTGGACATACGGGTATATTGACTTCAATTACTCTTTATAACTTTCTACGCTTAAAGTGTTTCCAAATGAATTATATATTTGAGGTGAGAATACTTCAAACTTTTTACATGCTTTGTTTCACTCTCAGAATTGATCTAATAGACAACCTTTGATTAAAGCAGTCTAAAACTTGAAATTTACAAACACTGGCTAATTTTCCTTTTTACTGCCTTAGCATTGTAGCGACGTATATAAGCGCCGATTTTTAAACGAATAGCGGCATGCATGTGTAAATCGTAGACAATCGCGCCTACGCAAGCTTACATATCACCGAACAGAATGTGGAAGTACGGCACTGAAGCCAATTTCTACTTATCCAGAGTGTGTCCATCGAGCAAAACCTAGTAGCTTTCGTATTCGCTATGTATTCAATGTGTTTGTCGTATTCGCTGTGTTCGATTAAAGTTAAGATTACAAAAACCTTTTAATAGCAATTGTTTTAGGTAGCTTCAAGGCGGAAATTAATAATTATATTGAGAGCAGGTTTTATACACTTGACAGAGGGTATGTAAAGGCTTAGATGACCATTAAAATACCACCCTTGGAACGAAACTCTTGATACATCTTACAGCAAGTAGCTGTAAAATGTAAAATTGTCGTACACTCTAAAAAATGCCTGCGCGTCTACTTACCCGCAAAACACTCAAAGAGCCAATATCTGCGATCTACGAAATCAGCTCAGCGAATGATGAGACGGAACATCCGTTTAGACCTAAAAATGAAGTCTGCGCTGTAGCATTACGCAATGCAAAACGTCATGCTTGCATTGCGTGATCCCACAGCGCAGACTTAATTTTGAGGTCTAAACAGATGTTCCGCCTCCGCATTCGCTGAGCTGATTTCATAGATCGCAGAGATTGGCTCTTTGAGTGTTTTGCGGCTAAGTGGACGCGCAGGCATTTTTTAGAGTGTATACCAACACGTTTACGTAAACCAACAACCAACCACAGAACGTGTATGGACCTCACGTTTAGCAAGAACGTATCCGACGTAAAAATACAACTAACGACGGTTTTTCATAGTGACCATAAGGCAATGATCACTTAAGTCACTAAGAATTGAATAACGACAATTAAACAACGAAGTCGTGCACCTGTCTTCATGGCAATCATATGTAAATCGTATAGATGTCGTACAGTTGTCATAAAGTTGTCGTAAAATTGTGGTAAAGATAACAGCTTTATTGTTTTAACTTCTCTTTCCTAGAACTATTATAAACTGGAACAGCACTGATGGTGCGACTCGTTCACTTGATTTTGACAAATTTTCGGATGCACTTTATGCTGTTTTGTGCATACTAGGGAGTGCACACTATCTATAACCCTCCTCTTTTACGAAGTGATCCCTTCTATAACCCTTCCATTTTAATTATTGCTGGGTCTTCTTAAGGTGTGTTGCAATACCTATGACGCTCTCTGTGTGTGTGTTTAAGTGCAATGTATATGTTATTCCCACTCCTGCAATGACCTTTCTTAAGGTCGCAGTAGTTTTCTATAAAATAAATAAATAAATTTACTGGTCCTCTAACTTCACGTAAAGTGGATGGGCGCTACAATTCTGTTTGTCTAAATATATTTGTAGCCCCGTTATTCGCTGAGCTCTCTCCGTAGTTTGAAGTCATTAGCTCTTTTTAGTGCTTTGCGAGAAAGTGGTGCATAGAATGTATTCATCCCCCTCTTCTATAATTAACAAACTTATGTGTAATTTGCTTTTTTGTTAGAAAAGTACCTTAGTTTCATTGTATTTTCCGATTGGCCCACTTCCTCCATATCTATTATTTTATTTGTAATATTCGTCCCAACTATTATGAGGTTGGGCATTAGTATCATTTTTATAAATAACGAGAAAAAAATGTGACTTTCGATTTTGAACGTAACGTTCTCAAATTGCTTTTTATCGCCCTTTACTCTAAGCTGCTTTGTACATTGATCTATGGCAGCATTTATGAATTGCTATATCAATTTTCCTTTCGTGAAAAGTTAATAATGTTTCGTTTTACACTTTAAAACTGGCTAAGTGTTGCTTCTAGCGATGAGGAGCAAGACGAGGTGAAGACGAGAATCAGGAAGTGAAAGCTGCAGCGACGAGTATAAGTCACATTTAAACTTCGCCCCATTTCGTTTGGCAACCAACTCAGTGGCGACATCTATTGGTTTCTTGACTTAAACAGCGCAAATAATTTACGTAAGGAAGAGACAACAGGAAGGAAAGAGCGCTGACTCACAACTGAGGTTTTAATAATGAGGTAGTGAAAGAGAAGGAAGGTGTCAAGTGCGGTAAAATTATTAAAATTAATAACCTCTTTCTAAGGGCCATTTCAACGGAATGACAAATTGCATTTTTAAGTAACCAAAGTGAATATATCTATGTACAAATAATCAGATGTGATCTACAAAGTTGACGGTGACCCAACGGTTACTGCCAGAAAAAAAGGAAGAAACTCGATGTCTACGGTGACCCAAGGGTATTGGCTTCCACTGAATTGAAAATTGAGATGAAAGAAAAGGAAGAAAAAGAAGAAAAAAAAAAAGAAAACAATAATTTAGGGACTACAATTAAAAAATTGAAGCTCTTTCGCTGTCAAAGCACGTAGACGATTATCTCATCCTCCTCAATGCCCGACCCAAATGTGAGACACAGTTCATGGAATCCGTTCAAACGACATTCGAAGAACACGCCGGGGGACTGAAGTTCACACATGAATGGCCGGAAAACCAGTCCCTCCAATTCTTAGATCAAAAAATAACATTCCACGACGACAGTGTCTGCTGGATGTACGCCCCACGAACAAAGAAAAGTCTTCTGCAATTTGCCTCCGCACACACTAAGCTCGTCAAGAGAGGAATTGTTGCCAGCACGTTGGGGGCGGCTCTGAAGAAGTCTTGCGACCACACAGCAGGAGAGAGCTTCAACATCCAGCTACAAGAGTTCGCGCATCAGGGTACCCGACTTCAGTTATTTCCACCATCGTGGAGAGCATGTTAAACCATCGTCAAAGAGGAAGTCCCAACCGAAATAAGATCCGACCTGTGGTAATGCCCTACCTTCACCGTCTGTCCCATAACCTAAAAAGAGTAGCCGCAAAGTTTGAGGTTCCTATCCTCCTCACAGCGCCCGACAAACTTAAAAGATTATGTCCACAAATCAACGAGCAGCAGGATACACACGACCGATGTAAAATCAACCATGCAAGGAAATTCGTGGATTGTCACAATGGCATCATCAACGAAATACCGTTGTCATGTGGGAAGGTGTATTGGGACAATCGGGAAGGTGCATCAATGTGAGACTCAGGGAACATGCACTTTCTCTAAACTCAACGCCTGCGGGCCATCTTGCTGTGCATGTGAGAGATTCCGGGTGCACACCAAGGTTTTCTGAGACTAAGGTGCTTAAACATTTTAAGGAAAAAAAGACTAGAGAGGTGTACGAGGCGTGCATGATCGCGAACAAGGGCCTAGCCTGCATAAGTACGCCTTCGATTGCTTTGACGGCGAAAGAGCTTCAATTTTTGAATTGTAGTCCCTAAATTATTGTTTTCTTCTTTTTTTTCTTCTTTTTCTTCCTTTTCTTTCATCTCAATTTTCAATTCAGTGGAAGCCAATACCCTTGGGTCACCGTAGACATCGAGTTTCTTCCTTTTTTCTGGCAGTAACCGTTGGGTCACCGTCAACTTTGTAGATCACATCTGATTATTTGTACATAGATATATTCACTTTGGTTACTTAAAAATGCAATTTGGCATTCCGTTGAAATGGCCCTTAGAAAGAGGTTATTAATTTTAATACTTTTACCGCACTTGACACCTTCCTTCTCTTTCACTACCTCATTATTAAAACCTCAGTTGTGAGTCAGCGCTCTTTCCTTCCTGTTGTCTCTTCCTTACGTAAATCATTTGCGCTGTTTAAGTCAAGATGTCTATCCAACTCGCCCAGCAACTCATTTTGGGACATCTATTGGGTAGCCCCGGCACACTTCCGGTTTACGTATATTTTCTGATTTCTGTTGCTCATCATAGTTTTATTAGAAGAGTGAAATAAGTCTGACAGGACTGTAACTGCCCATTGTCTGAAGATTCCGCCTATATTTGATTTCGCAAATACTGCGTAACCCGCCCTCTAGTTCAGAACCCGAAGAGGTTGGGGGTTATTTGCACACCGGTGCCACTACGTGTAATCCTCGCGAGAAAGGGCGAATGGCGTATATAGCTGGGCGATAGTTATGGCGTTCGCAGAAGAGTGACTCCTTTCGCGTTTTAACTAAGACCACTAATACTTGCAATGAATCGGAAAATGTCGTCGAAACCTATTCCTTTCTTTGCGGAAAGAAGGGAACTTTGAGGTCAATAATATTCCCATGCAGCACACAACATTTAAAAAGGTTATTAGGGGTATATTTTGTGAGTTTTCCTCTTCACCTCCGTGTTTTGCGAAGATCGGCTCTAAGAAGGAAACCTCAGCCTAGCGTGTCATGGCAGCAGCTGGCAGAAAATCCACATTGAACAATCTGCTATAAATTCACATAAAAAGTGTTCTTAATGGTAAGTCTCATATCCTAACGAGACTTACAATAATTCTAAGATTTATAACCGCTCAAGCACATAATCTAATGCAACTTACACGTACTCTGCAATGTAATGCATATATATGTAAATTGTTATGACGATCTAGATATAAGATGTCTTGCCGCATGAAATAACGTTTCAGGATTAGTAGCCGACTCAAAATCAATGTTTACAAACCTAAGGTAAATTGCGTTTTAAATTTTATTTCGGCGCTTCGGTCGTAGCGAAATTGAATCATTACGCGCTTCAAACATCATTTTCGAGCAAACTTATATATGCCATTAAGCACTCTTTACTCTTCACGTTTTGTGTAATCCCAAATATTAACGATCTTCACTTTTTTGGTGCCTTGAAATTGACATGAAACGTTCTGAACAAACCGAAATTTAAATAAGCTTACAAACTTAATTCTGGAGTATCACAATACCAGAGAAACTCGTTACACACTAAACTCATGGCATTAAATTACACACAAAATCAGTATCCGCAAAAGTTGTTGTGACCCGTTTTCTTACCTATTATCCCGTCCTTTGCAATTTGTGCTGTTTTGGCGACCTGAAGACGAACTAAGGTTGACCTGGACAGAATGAAACATTCATTAGCTCTCAAATTCGCTTATAACGTTCCAGGATACCAGAACAAATGAAGATATGAACGACAAAACAAGCTCCTACTCACAGTAACCTGAACCATATAGGCATCAGTGAGACTTCTGAGGTTAGAACGCTGTAGAAGCGAATGACGAGAGCCTGCAGCTGTGTCTGGCAGGATCAGAGCAAATGCGTGCGCAAACGAGGCACCTGGAACAACTGCGCGCTCACGCGACCAGCTACAGCAGCGTTTCACATTATTTATAATTTTCCCGTATACACGCTCGCAAGTGCGTTTTCGGCTTAGCCTCGGATGGCGCGCAAAGGTGAGGCGTACTCACCCTGCAAGCAGGAATTTCGCTGCTTGTCACACAATGTTGCCACTCGTCACTCGCTGAAGCCGACGCAATTGCGCTTCGAGGGGCTGCCAACAACTAATAATGAAACATACATATGACATCCTCGGCCGCAAAAGCGTACAAGACGATGAAAGTAAACAACCAAACGAGTAGCAAACACAAAATAAATTGTAATACTTAAAATATCGAAAGAGCTTTCACGAGTGCTCCAAAAGCTTCTCTCATACCCTCCTGATCGCCTGCAAGTGTTCCTCCGCAATGTGGAAACAGTCCACTGCCGAGACCCACTCTGATGTCTGTGACGATCGCTGCATACTGCTCACCATCAAGAAGGACGAGATAGGCTGCACACACACACAAACAAAAAACACACATCTGAGACGACCCAATAATCATGTGCCAGTCTCAGCCCTCGCGCTCTTCCCTCGCGTGCCATTGGCCGGGGCAATGTATTTTTATTCCACAAGCCCACTGCCTTCTCTGGTTTCACAGTCACGTACACCAATGGAGGACCGCAATATGGCACCGCACAAACGTTGCGCGGCGCCATCATCGCTCCAAATGGCAGCACTGAAAAGCCTCTTTTATAGGTGCAGCGCGTCCTACAACCAATCTGTTGTTAAATTTCACAGTACCCACTAGTTAGATCGCAGTTCGACGAGAGTGCGTCGTTTGTTTTATACGCTAGCAAATGCGCACACAAAGCACTGACGGTGAGCTTGATCCATTTTGGTAAAAGCACCGGGTCACGTTTAGAAACCTTTAGGATAATGGCCCATTTGATGTAATTCGATGTACGGGTGAGAAATAGGAACATATGTGCCCTTTAAGAAGCATGGCAAGTCAGAGAAAAAGCAGTCTTGAACGCGGTGTGCGAAGCAATGATGTCTGGGTAGATCTCTGTCTTATCTCAATGTGTCGTAGTCAAACACGATTAAAAATTCTCGAACCATATTACGAGTTCACGGTTTTTAAACTCATACCACGGCATTCACCTCGGAAGCGCATACACTTCAAATCCTATCTTTACAGTTACATTCACACTTGCGGAGCTCGCGCACACTGAAGCTCATAATCGTGCAGAAAGGGAGTACACTCTTAGAAAAAAAGGTCTCTATAGTCCTCCCTAAAGGGAGGAACGCTCTTTTTAACCGACGTTCCTTTAAAAAAGGAAAACCTTTCGTTCTCAAGGCAGGAGAGCTTAACGATGACGCTACATCTATTGTACGGGGCGAGAGGAGCACCAAATAAAAACGTAACACGAGCTTTCTGCCAACTGTATTCATTTCCGAAGCCAGCTTCCCCCCTCAGTTAAATAAACTTGCTTTTCGAAAGCAGTGACTCAGTTCTCTCGTCGTCAGCACTGGGATGTTAAACTGAGGCAACCGATACCCAGTTACTTCGGGCCTTTGGTATTCCTCGCGCCACAATTCCTTCGTCAACCGCACATCACGGAGGAGAGGTAAACCATTCGCGAAACCAAACGTGGCTTTTAAAAAGAGCAAATTTGAAGCAGCCCAGGTAGCACGCCAGAGGAATGCCCAACTTGGGCAAAGGTCTGGCAAACATAAGGGCCCAACTTTGGCGCAGTTAGATTTTTGCACCATGGTAATCATCAGTGCCAAATTTCGGTGCCTGACTTTAGCCTTAGTTGGGCGATGCTAGGGCATGCCAAAGTTTGGCTCTTCTCTGGTGCGCCAGAGGAGCGCCAAAGTTGGTGCCATACTTGAGCCCTAACTGCCAAAGCCACGCCGAATTTGGGTATTTCGGACATGCCAAGTTTGGCCTTTCTCTGGTCCGCCACAGTTCTGCCAAAGTAAGTGCCAGACTTGAACCATAACTGCCAGAGCAACGCCTAATTTGGGCATTTCGGCCACACCAAGTTTGGCTTTTCTCTGGTCCGCCATAGTTGTGCCAAAGTAAGTGCCAGACTTGAGCCATAACTGCCAAAGCAACGCCTAATTTGGGTATTTCGGACATGCCAAGTTTGGCTTTTCTCTGTTGCGCCACGGTTCTGCCAAAGTAAGTGCCAGACTTGAGCCATTACTGCCGCAGTAAATCTTAATTTGGCGATTCGGGGCATGTCGAAGTTTGGCTCTTCTCTGGCTACCCACTGAAGTGCCAAATGAGTGCCAAAAGTGGCAAAGAAAGCCGAGAGGCCTGCCCGAGTTTGTAATATCTCTGGTGTGTCACAGAAGTGCTCTTTCACGCGCCCCAGAAGAGAATTAAATTAAATTAGCGTTGGGAACACGATGGTCAGATGTCATCACCCCCGTTCCCAAGTAGCACGGCAATAATTTGCATTATCGTGCCAGTATCGGCCGAAAGTCGGTTCCAATATCGCTCAAATGTCCAGTTTTGCACCACCGTTTGATATTCGGCAGGTATTGCCGTACAGCCGTTTGCCCAGGCCTAGCGTCTGCTCCGTATTGGCCGAACGTCGTACAAGTATGTGTACGTTGCATATCATTTGCTGCATATCCAATCACATATACGGACAAGCAAATTTTTTTCGATCACTCCCAGAAGTTTATTAAACCATTATCATTACACACAGTGTATTCTGAACATATTTACAAAGGTCACACTTCTCTGTAAAACGAAAAGAAAATTATAAAATAAAACTTAACACTGTCCTCATGCCAAACAAAAGTCATCACACAAAAAACCGCGGAGATTGAGAGGAAAGCAGGACTATTATCAGAAGCATGCTTGCAGTGTACTTACTAATTAAAGAGCGATATCATGTAAGCCTTGATAGATGCATAATCCATCTCAGGCACCCCAGAAACACACTCGAGAAGGAAGGTTGCGCACATTCAACTGACGTCTCGTCGTCGGCGAAGAGCAGTTTTTGTCGAAGCGTATCCAACAAACACATCAAAAGAATTCCACGAATTCCGGTGAAAAAAATGGCTATTACCGAAAAATTGGCATGGACGTATTCCGGCCGTTTACGATCAAAACCCACGGCCGCGTCTGCAACGCACGAAAACAACGAAACACTGAAGAGCGCATTTCAAAAACCGGACCTACGTGGCCCGTCTATTTATAACTAGGCAAACGGCGAAAACAACAGCCCCAGAGGTCCCATCAGCGTGACAAAGAGAGTCACGCGAATCCAAACGTCCTACGCGTCCTACGCAGAGAGGTCAAGCGTTTCACTCCACCCTTTTCATTTGCTTAAAGAGGCTGTCGCGCTCGCTGACAGCCACACGAAGACACAAAAGCAGGTGGGGAGGATTTGCAAAAGGCGAGGTCAAAGGGGCATCAACAACGCAGCTAAGCTCCCTCTGCATTTTCAACGCTTTATAATAAATAAAAAAAAACAAAAAAAAACGAAGACAACTTATAAAAAAAACTGCTGTACAGCCAAAGATACAGGGGAGAGAGTGCATCCCGACCTGTTCAACAGTATGGAAATAAAGGACGGGGGAATCCCAGCCCTTCTCTGGATTGAAATTGAATGGAATGAAAGGAAAGGCCGCTTCTGCCGGTGACCTTGTCGCCTTGCCTAGTCTGTCAGCGTTCGGCTTCCATTGTGGGCCTCGGAAAGATAATCTCCTTCCTTGAGAGCGAAATGGAAGGGGTGCTTATGTTTTGCGGGCTTGTCGCCACCACTCGCTCGGAGTGGCCTCCCATGGCTGTCGTGCCGGCGAAATTAGGAGCGCAGCCGGGACATTTTCTCCCGTGAATGACGATCGGGTGCTGAGAATCCGAAGCAGCCCTTTCGGCGTCCATTTGATGTTCTCGGAGTCGGTCGTTGAAGCATCGCCCCGTTTGCCCGATGTACCTGGTCCCGCAGGACAGGGGGATCGCGTACACTTCCTCCGCTTCCTCTCCTTCCCCCAAGATTTCCCTTTCCCGTAGTCCCACGGAGCGGGCGGACTTTTGTCGCGTTTCCGCAGAAGCCACGAAGGAACGACCAACACGAAGTTCTGTGCAGAGCCAAAAAGCCCTCGTTTATTCTTTTTCATTCCTTTTATATCTGTCTGCCCAGGCAGCATGACGCAGCGATACGCTGGCGCGTAGCCAGCGATAAGATATCGCTTCATCTTTTTTTTTTTTCACAAAACCAAAACAGAACTTCCAATCAGAACTCAAATTATACAAAAGAAAACGACACAAGAAAAGCGAGTAACACTGTTACATACACTACGCATTTATATAATTACTCCAGAATCTTTTCATGACTAACACATATCACTTAAATACACAACTAGAAACATTGACACTTCACTTCAACAATTTCAAACATCTGTCACTTTTTTTCCCTACTCATCAATACCCAATCTTTTAGGTTTACTAATTGTTCGCCCATACCGCGTGATGACGACGGGAGAGTCATACGACTCTCTTGACGTTACAGGCGCGGGGACCAAAGCACTTGACTGAACCGTGTTCGATACCATCTCGTCCTCCCCTCTATTCATGCTGGCTGGGAAATCGTAGCTTCCTCCGGTTTCTTGTTGCCGCGGTAAAAACCGCAAACTCGTCCTGTTCTGCACTAGGGTTACCCCGGATGATGTTTGTACCTCGTAGGACCTCGGCCTTCTGGCTGGAGCCACGACCTCTGCCTTCGCCTTCATGTCAGTCACCCATACCCGATCGCCAATGTGAAGAGTCCGCAACGCTTTCGCTCCGTGGCGCTTGTTAAACCCTTGACGCTGCTTATCTCTTGCATTGTGGTCTCTTCGGATCAACTCCGCTTGACTCAGATTTGTTGGATGCAGTTGTTCGGGTACCATGGGCAGTCTCGTTCGAAGCCGTCGACCCATTAGTATCTCAGCGGGACTCTTCCCAGTTATACCCGGAGTCGACCTGTAAGCCAACAACGCAAGGTTAGCATCAGATGACATTTGCATCAATCTTTTGACTGTTTGGACCATTCGTTCTGCCTCCCCATTGGCCTGTGGGTATCGCGGGCTAGTTGTTCGGTGGCAAAAGCCGTACGTTTCCGCGAACCTCCCGAACTCCGACGACACAAACTGCGGTCCGTTATCGGAAATTACCGTTTCCGGGATTCCATGGCGCGCAAAAATACGCTTCAACTGCTCGATCACCGCTGCTGTGGTAGTTGATGAAAGAGCTGAAACCTCGGGATATCTGGAGAGATAATCCACCACAACCAAGAAGTCCGCCCCTTTTATCTGACAAAGATCGATTCCCAGCTTCTGCCACGGAAAGTCTGGGGTAGACGAAGGCATCATTGGCTCCGAGCTTTGGTTAGCGAATTGAGCACATACTTCACAGTTACGGACCGTAATGAAAATCTGCTTGCTCAAGCCTGGCCACCAAACGCACTCTCGAGCACGTGCCCGGCATCTGTTGACGCCTTGGTGGCCTTCGTGCAACCGAGACAACACTTCCGACCGTAGTTTTTGTGGCACAATTATCCGGTTACCGTTTAGCAAAAATCCATTCGCTTCCGTTATCAGAGCTCTGTTCTGCCAGTATGGATGAAGAAAACAAGGCAGTGACGATTTTCTCGGCCAGCCCTCTTGACATAGGCGTGTTAAAGAATCACAAACCTCGTCCATCCTTTGATACTCTTTTACTTTTCTCAAAAAGTTCTCTCCTCCCTCTAGGCCCATCAAGCAACCTTGCGTATAGCTTGAGACTTCCGCTACTGAAAGAACGCTGTTTCTGTCTGTCTCGGCGAGCGGGGCACGGGACAAAGTGTCTGCTGTGGCAATCAGCTTGCCGGGAACGTATATGACTTTGAACCTGTACGGCATGAGTCTCAAACGAAACCTTTGTATCCGAGGTGGTAAAATGTCAACCGGCGTTTGCCGCAGCAGCGCCACAAGAGGTTTATGATCGGTCTCGAATACTGCGTCAAGCCCTCTTAGGTATTCGTCGAACCGTTCTGCTGCCCATGTTGAGGCCTGAGTCTCTTTCTCAATTTGCGCATAGCGCGTTTCTGCAGGCGTCAGTGACCGAGAAACAAACGCCACCGGCCGGCGCTCACCCGTTGTTTGTTCTTGTAGGAGAACCGCTCCGAGACCAAAAGATGATGCGTCTGCCGAGACTATTGTCCGTAAGTTTGAGTTGTACTTGGCCATGCATTCCGCGGAGCAGATCATATCTTTAACGCTAGCCAGCGCCATTTCTTGCGCCGGGCCCCATGCCCACACCGTGTTTTTCTGGAGTAACTCCCGCAGCGGAGCTGTTTTTGCTGACAGGTGGGGTAAAATGCGAATTAAGTGTTTGGTCATTCCGAGAACCCTTCTGACTTCAGGTATATTTGTCGGAGACTTTAAATCTTTGATGGCTCTAACTTTATTTGCGTCCGGTTTTATGCCTTCTCCGCTTATGCTGTAGCCCAAAAACGTGACTTCTCTGACGTTGAACACACACTTCTCTTTGTTCAGCGTGACATTAGACTCCACCAGCCTGTCGAAAACTTTCCTGAGTCTTTCATCGTGTTCCGCCTGATTCTTTCCGTACACCAAAATGTCGT
This sequence comes from Ixodes persulcatus, assembly GCA_013358835.2. Taxonomy (NCBI): domain Eukaryota; kingdom Metazoa; phylum Arthropoda; class Arachnida; order Ixodida; family Ixodidae; genus Ixodes; species Ixodes persulcatus. The sequence goes on from JABSTQ010010617.1 coordinate 198,702, forward strand.
CCATTAGATTGGCTACACCAGGAAGGCCTTCTAAAATTTCCGACATCCGTTGTTGAAAATATTCTGGAGCTGACGTTATTCCAAAGGGCAGCCTTGTAAAACAGTATCTGCCAAATGGCGTGATAAACGTCGTCAGTTCTTGGCATGCTTCCGATAGTTTAATCTGGTGAAAACCCGAGTTTGCATCCAGCTTTGAAAAAACTGATGCGTCACCAAGCAGGCCGAGCGTTTGTTCGACTGTTGGCAGAACATACCGTTCCCGACGGACACTTTTGTTCAATTGCGTCAAATCCACGCAAATACAAACCGCGCCTGACGGTTTTAGGACTGGCACAATTCCAGCGCACCAGTTTCTGGGTCCTTCCACCTTACGTATTACGCCTAGCTCTTCCATTTTGGCTATTTCGCTTTTTACAACTTCCATCATGGGAATGGGAACCCTCCGTGCTGTATTAACAGCGAAAGGTGCGGCGTGCGGCGTGAGCTGAATGGTGTATTCCCCTGGAAGCGTACCTAAGTTGTTGAACAGCTGCGGGTACAAAACGTCATAGCGTTCGCTTTTGCCGATGCTATCTACAAATCTAACAACCCCCAAGGACAGAATTGCCGGTAGGCCTAGCAACACTTCACGCAAAGGGCTCATGACATACACTGTTTGACAAGACACCTTATCTTTCCATTGTATTTCTGTCGTAAATTTTCCCAAGACCGTCAATCGTTTTTCGTTTGTCCCCACCAAAATTTCTTCGACTCGATCCAGCTTAGTCGGGATGCCTGGAAACGTACATGGAACAACAGACACTTCGGCACCCGAGTCTACTTTCGCAAAGACGGGAACACCGTTAACGGTTATCTGCACATACCGTGCTTTCGCGGCCGCTGTATTTGCGGGTTGCTTAAACAGATATACATGTTTTTCTTCAAGGGCAACCCCTCGTACCTTTTGCGGTTTCCCCGCTCCGGTTCTGCAAACCTTGCTGAAATGGCCTCGGTTGCTGCAGTTGAAGCACTTGGCCGCTCTCGCTGGACAGGCTGACCGTGGGTGTTGGTTCCCTCCACAGGATGAACAGGACCACTTCCGAGCAGACGCCAGTTTTTTGTTTCCTTGACGCCACGATGTTCCACTGTCGCGTCTTACTGCATCGATGTTCACGTCCTCGGATGTTACAGGCGATTCCTCGGGACGCAGTTCTCGTTGCTGCTGTCGTATCGTCTCTTTCAACCTTGCTTTTGCCAACGCAGAAGCAAGCGTAAGCTGCGAGTCCATCTGAAACGTTTCCGACAGCTTTCCGTCCCGCATGCCGACGACCAGTCGATCACGCAGCATTCGTTGTTTGAAGTCCCCGAAATCGCAGCGGTCTGCTAGGGTGTGAAGCGCTGTCACGTACTGGTCGATGGTCTCGTCTGGATTCTGCACACGCCGATGAAAGCAGGCGCTCTCGTAGGCGACGTTTCTTTCTTTCACGAAGTGCTCATTAAACTTCTTTTCGACTTTCTCATAGTCTTTCGAGTCTTCCTCGCTCAGGCCGAAGGTTGCGAAAATTTGCCGTCCCTGCCTTCCTAGGGTATAGAGGAGGGTTCTGACCTGAGCCTCGCCGCTTCTTTCGTTGAGACCGCTTGCGAACCGGTAGTTTTCGAACTCTTGAATCCACACTGGCGATTCTGACGCTTTGTCAAAGTCCAGTTTAGGTGGTGGCTGCAGTCACAGTCCCCCTTGAGCTGGTATCGGTGTCCCCATGGCTTGCTCTTCGAGCATATTCCTGGTCATACGGACCCCACTCCTGACACCATGTCGCGTTTCCGCAGAAGCCACGAAGGAACGACCAACACGAAGTTCTGTGCAGAGCCAAAAAGCCCTCGTTTATTCTTTTTCATTCCTTTTATATCTGTCTGCCCAGGCAGCATGACGCAGCGATACGCTGGCGCGTAGCCAGCGATAAGATATCGCTTCAGCTTTGAGCTTGAAGCCGAAAATAAATGTTGTTGAAGCTGAAAGATTGTCCTGTATGTATCGTCCCTTATGTGTATCCACTTTCTAAACGTTTAAAAAGTACCAACACGCTAAAATAGAACAAGTTCCGGGATTTCATTTTAATGCCCCAAGTGTGATGCGGTAGCGGCGCCACGGAGCACCGGTCGTTTCCGCTCTTTGTTATCGCTAGGATTTGACAGTGCTCAATCACAATGCAAGATGCGCACAGAGCCGTGCTCGCTTTTGCAATGCGCCGCCTAATAATGATATCTGATGAGGAGACGTGCGCACATCAGTCTCGCGCAGCGCTAGCTCGATGGCAGCACTTTCTGTAAACCCGCATTCACACCGGCGATGTAAGCAGTCGCGCGATGCGACTAAATCACATCGCAAAAAAAAAAAAAAAAAAATTAGATGTCACTCTGGCGTGCGCGATGAGCGAGTCCAACGCCTTCGTTGGCGAGTCGCTTCTCAAAAACTCTCGCTCCGAACGCCGTTGATTGGCTCAGCCTCTCCGCGACTAGATCGCATCGCAAAACGTCGGGTCAGCAAGCGACTGCTCAAATCGCGTCGCTGTTTGCCCGCGATGGTCGCTGTTTCGATGAAAGTTATCGCGCGACTACATCGCATCGCCGGTGTGAACGCGCCTTAATGTCGAACCAGTTTCACGGCGCGTCCCGATATTGGCGTTTGTACCTACGCGCGAGTACAACATCCGGCACAATTTGCGTTTGCAAAGCCTGGTTCAGCCGCGTCAAAACGTTCAGCCAACCTTTGGACTGGAGAAATCAAGAGACACTCAAAATAAGATGAAGTGGCCAGCCGAATAAAACTTGATTTCTATTTAATTAAGATGAAGACCATCCGCGTACATCAAACACCTCATCAGTCGAACTCCAAGGCAGTAAGCCTAGTTCTGGCACTTGTTTGGCAACTTTTGCCCGTAGCTGCCAGATGACAGCCGAACTATTTGGAAGCGAAGCCTAACTATGGCACTTGTTTGGCGTCTTTGGCCCGTAGCTGCCAGATAACAGCCGAACTATCAAAAAGTGAAGCCTAACTCTGGCATTTGTTACGCAATTTAGGCCCAAAGATGCCAAATGATAGCCGAACTACAAGGCAGTGAAGCCTAAGTTTAGCACTTGTTTGGCGAATTATGGCCAAACTAACCCAGACTGTTGCCAAGGGAGGTCAGGTTTGGCTCTACTTTGGCTTCTTCGGGCTTTTCAATGCCCTAAACTCCCAGACAAAAGCCAAGTTTCGGCCCAGAACTCGGTGCTACCTGGGAGCCTACTTGACTTATCGTTGCACGGTAACTTATGGCGAAGAGTGAAAGAAGGTTAAATCGCTTGCCACCAGATGGCAGGGTCAAGCAGAGTAATTGCAGGTAGCTAGGCTAGGGGCGCTAGGTACATACAGCCCATTTCATGTGGAACAACTTTTTTTTATCTGCTCACGCCACCATTACGCTAGGGCTCTTCAGGCACCGGTATTATACACACATGGAGATATATTGCGCATTCTACAAGCATCAGCTGAAGATATGCAATGAGCGCATACACATACACGACACGCACAAACATCAATACAACAGCAAACTGACCCGGTCACTAGTTGCAAACTCCGCGTTTTCGCCTTTTATACTCGTCGATTTGCAAGTACTGATTTGCTGAATGACCACCTGAGCAATAAATAATATTCCCAATATGTTGATTTTTTTCAGTAATGTCATACCTAGGGAAGTATTTTGAAGGGCTCAGTGGATGAATCTCTTAGTAAATAGTAAACGCTTATGTCGTTATTTTTTAAAAGCTAATAAAACAAGCCGCTCCACGCCGGATCGGGGCAATGTGCTTGCTTCCCCGCATAGCGCGTCATTATTGGTATTTCTGGTGTAGTATTTGATTTTATATTTGTGCTGTTCGCGTGCGGCTGCAATTGTCTTCTTGAATTAATCTTTGTAAAGGGAGTTTTCACGCAGGTGAAAGCGAAGCTTTACGGGCAGAGAAATCGCTTTTCAGTCAACTTGAATGCAGTGAAAGCCACGACTTGCTGCAGGTGTTAAGGGTATGGAGCTGCGCCGTGGTGAGGTCGAAAACTTCTAGCACTCATCCCAGCGCGTCCCTTGGAGCGCAGTTTCTCCAGGAGCAGTAGTATATTTAAACAGCAAAAGAAAGGATAACATTTTCTTCTTGTCGATTTTACCTACCATTCTCTTAATGCGAAAATTCCAAACTGTGTATATACGTATTTTTCGTCATATTTCCATACTGTTCAGTCCTTTTCCCAGAGCGCAATCACTCTCGGGGTGCAAACAACAGGACATCGTAGACAAGAGTCATATTGGCCACAGGACGATAGAAGCTAGCGGTTCAGACCAGCGTTCCAACATGACTATCCGAAGGTCCATTGATTGCACCGAACCCATCAAGCAGTCTTGAACTCTTTAATGTAAAGCGGAATGTCAACCTGCGACGCCTCGTCCCCTCCGAACACTGCCCGACAAGCGGCATCAATGCCCAACAGTTTACGTCATCTCATCTTGTTGTTACACCCCTGATACGCGAACACACAGTCACATCGGCGATAATTACAGTCTTCTGTTCACAACGCACAACACTGCCATCGCGATGTTGCTGCTACGTTGTTGACACGCAGAAATACAGAACCACGTTGATTGCCGGTTGGCACTCGGCGTCGGAATCAGAACCGCACTCAGCACAGAAGGCACACAGGCACCCGGCAGCAAAACCTGCTTGTTTTAGACGCAGTTTCCTCGGTTTCCATTACGCCGTCAACGTCGATACGCCGTTCCGCAATGGACCTTTTTTATATTCACCGCATTTGGTGGGAGTTGGTACCACGAGGGCGCCACAGTGTTTGGTGCCCCAGTAGACTTCCGGTAGTGTATTTATTTCTTCTTCAGTAACACACAGCGATCGGAAAAGAAGATTTTCCTTCGGAGAGGTACCTGTAATAGGTTTGTAAGAACCTGCGCGCTTTGTAGAACGTAGTACAAATAACAAAAGGATGTGTGACAAGAGGAAAAGAAGAGGAAAACCGGAAGCGCGCAGGGGTCCGCCGATAGTGGGCGGCAGCGAGCTTGTTTGCAAACAAACATCGGTGAATACCGATGGCACAAGGCAATGGCTGCACGAACTAAAAATCGAGGAGGTGACCTGCGCTACCAATCGATAATGAGAGCTACGCTACCAGTTTCTTCGCTCTCAGAGCTGCGGCGCGTGCGCGACGGTACGCGAGCCACGCGCGCAGTACGAAGGTACGCACCTAGGGACTTTCATGCATCGTGATCAGCTTCGTGGGGAGAACCAGTAAAAACCCGCGAAAAAATTAATTAACCTAGCGAGAAGCGAACGACGATGGCGACGGCAGCGGACGAGTGTGGTAGAAGGCAATCAGAAGCATAAGGCCTCATTCACACAGCCGTTTTTTACCTCGTCCCGGCAATAGAGCCGGGCGGCGTTCCCGCCGGGGAAGAGGGTTTTCGAACCGGTTTCGGACCGAAATCGGGCCGCCGGAGCCGAAATGAGCCGAACGACGGCGTTGTGTTCTGCGTAATCGGCGCTGACGGGAGACGGGGGACGCCGGCTCCCCGCCCCGTTGAGGGACGGCCAATCACAAAATAGGAAACTTTCTCTCAATCTGGAGGATTCTCAAAAGTTGGGTGACCATGGGCACGGCCGCGGGAGGGGGATTGACCGTACTCTCGAGGAGGGGGCGGTGAAGGCGTGAAGAACTGCTGATTCCGGTGAAGCACAGGTTGCACAGCTGACGACTACAGCGATCAGAGGTACAGCCGCCATTCTAGGTACTTTTTTTCTACGGAGTTGTTGACTGGTCGCGCGACCAACGTGACTTTAAAGAGGGGCATCCGTGTCCACCCAAACGTCGTGTTTTTCTTTCCGTCCACATTTTTTTGTGTGTAACACAATTATATATATGCTGCAGTTATGTGTTCTACACGCTGATCACACAGCCTTCTTCTGAATTTCCTCGATTTCTCGTGCCGACTTCCGCCGCTTGGCAACGGATGCTTGCGCGCGCGCGCAGAACGCTTCTTATTGAAGGTTGTGGGGTTCTTTATAGAGATCCCTCTACTAATAATCACCGCCAGATCGGTATGCGCTCTGCCCGTCACACAGGGAGTGACATAACAACGAGACGACAGCGAATGGGTTTACTGTACCTCTCGGTTGCCCGTCGTCGAGAACCGGCAGTCCAGGCACGTCGACCCTTGTTGTCGCCCGTCGATCAGAGCGCACAGTCGGAGTCCGTGTCCAGGCCTGCGGATCGCCTTTCCCACACCAGCGCTGCGTAGGCTGGCTGTCCCGGGCTATCAATGCCCGAGTCTCGCTGCGGAACCACCCCGGGATCATTATAGCCCAGGTCATATGGCCAAGGCCCGCCGTTTCTACCGGTCTTGCTCCAGACCTCGCTGGTGGACCGCACCGGGGTTCGCCATGGGCCAGGCCAGGCAGCCAGGCTCCGACGTTCCTGGTACCAGCTTCAGCCTCGCTCAGCCCGCACTCTCTCGCGCCAGCTCGTGTCTTCTCCGCTGACCGCCTGTCACGTGCCCTCTGCCTCGTCTTTCACCCTCTGCTCCCACAAGGTCCATTCGGAGGCTGCCATCTCAGCCCAGTTTACGTAGTGCAGCTGGCACTGCTCCGGAACTTCGCTGTTTCTAACGGCTTCGTTTGCTGGTTTGAAAAAAATTAGTAGTAAAAAGTCAATGCAACCTAAATGTTCTGCACTTTTGAACTGGGAGACGGAATTACATGTGGCCTTCGCTGCCGTTGAAGCTCAATCAACTCAACAACATTTATTAAACAACGTGCGCGACGTACTCGAAAAACGAAACCGAAAGAAGATGAGGCGGGAGGGCAAAACCTTTCTCCCGTCTGCCTTGAGAAGGAGGAAAAACGTCTCGTTCTCGTTCCTCTCTTTTTCCTCCATTTTCTCTTAAAGTGCATTTTCAAACGTACAGTCGGGAGCAAACGTTTGCGGGGCACGGGAGCGCGAGCCGAAATGCATCGCTGCGCCGTCCGACGGCGCGCCGCCGCATTAAAAAGCCGCGCTTTGCGCATGCGCGCTCTTCGTGCGGGCAGTCATGTCTCTTTCGCTTTTTTCTGTCCGTCTTACTTATGATAACCGGAGTCGGCGCCAGGGGCGCAAGTTGCTGTTTCGCTGGCTGTCATGCCTCGCGTCCGCTTCAGCTGCCTCAGCCGCCGCGCTGCATGGGTGACGGAGCGCCTGGTTACCACCCCCACCCCCTCCCTCCCCCCGCAGCGCGGGTCACTTGTCAGATAACATTTCGCGTCGAGCTCGGCTGCGGGCTGAGCAACAGTTTTTCTTTTTAATTTCTTGCTGTTTACGCTTTTCAGCGGTGTGTTATGACATTTGCACTGAATACACCCATCTTTCCGAAGTTCGACAGAAATGATCTCAGGTTGTCTATTGGCCGGTGATATGCAATAAAGCGTTAATTAACATACTCATCTTGGTAGTACCTCTGTATTCTGCGAAAAAGCCGCCTAGAGTTCCGCTGAGGGAAAGAAGGTTCATCGCTAGGCACTGCACAGGGGCCCTAATCTGGACACTTGGCGAAAAAGTCGGCGAGAAATCTGGCGGCTGTGATTGGCCGACGCCGCACTTGACCTTGGCGCCGGCCAATAATAACCGTCAGATTTCTCGCCGTCTTTCTCGCCAAGTGTCCAGATTAGGGCCCCAGAAGGGGTGTCGCAGCGTGAGATTTGTCGCAGTACAGGTCGATCCAAAACAGCAGTCAGCCGAATTATTTAAGGCTTTTCGGGACTAAGAGGGCAGGATTTGTGTAGGGTGCCTTCATGTGCGCTTTGCTTGGGGTGATGACATCTGGCCATTTTGTTGCGAAGGGTTATTTTTATTTTTTGTTCTGAAGCGCGTGAAAGAGCGTGTCCCTGCACTCGCTCGTGGCGCTGACTGGGCTACGGTGACATTTTGTTTCCTGCGATTTCTTTGTATTTTCCCTGTGAGCGCGTGCTGTTGGCATCGGGTACTACAAACGATGGCATCACCCTAAGCAAAAGGACATTGAGGCACTCTAGATTTGTGATGCTGATCGTTCTGAGCGGCCAAGAAAAACTGACAAAGAAGAAGAACGCTTAATTGTAGCCGCGGCAGTAGCCGACCCTTTCTCGGGCGCACAAGAAATTCGGGATGAACTGCAGCTGACTATCTCCTGCCACACGATACGGCGTTGCCTCAAGGAAGCGGGATTGCACAACTGCGTGGCGGCACAAAAACCGCATCTAACCGATAAGCAGCGTCGGCAGAGGCTTGAATTTGCCCAAGCTTTAAAACAGTGTAGTGCGGACGATTTTTCTGAAGTCATCTTTACGGATGAGTCCACGTTCTGAACCCGGTGGGACCAGCAGCGGCGTGTTTGGCGGCCCTTTAAATGCAGGTATGGATGAGTAATCACTTTGTTAACTGAAATAAATTCTTATTTATTTCGGTGCACGCAAGCTCCGTCACAAAGCGCGGCGGCTGAGGCGGCTGATACAGACGCGCAGCATGACAGCCAGCGAAGCGCTAACTTGCGCCCCTGGCGCCGACTCTTGTAATCAGGAGTGCGTCGGAAAGAAACGAGCGAAAGAGATATGATAGCGAGCACGAAAGGCACGCATGTGCAAAGCGCATGCAGCTCCTTAATGCGGCGGCGCGCCGTCGGACGGCGCGGCGATGATGCATTTCGGCACGCGCTCCCGTGCCCCGCAACCTTGTGCTCCCGACTGTACGCGTTTTCACAATTTCCGAGCATTCGAAGGGGTAAGTGTGCCTTGACATTTACGCCCTTCTGACACCGTGCCTGTACCGATGTTGTGCTGAAATTATATAAGTACTCCTCGTTACACCCTTCATTTAGAACGTGTGAAATAGCGTAACAGCTGGAGCTGAGATTTTCGGGACAGAAGTAGTACTAAAAGTAGTACTAAAATCGGGACAAAATCGAGACAAACTCGGGACAGGAAATGCCAAAACGTAGGGACCCTTTCTAGTACAATGTACGCTTCTGTAAGTATACACTCAGTGTTTATTCATGTTCTTCTCTCGTGTGTTGAAGGAAAAGGAACATCTCGCGTGTATGTTTGCTTATGCTGTGCGTCATTCGCAGAGCCGTCCAACAACGGCGCGCCAACAGGAGCAGGCGTGGAAACTGCAACGCGTCGCCGTTATCCACCGCAAATCATTTGGAGCGCTCGCGGCTCTCCTGCTTCCTGGTGCAGGTGCTGAGTTAAGGCGACTCGTCGGCAGCAACCACTACATTTGGCTCATACAAGGCAGCGCATGCGGTTTGAACGCCGTTGGAGCCGTGAGCCGTTGGCGAAAGAGTGAAACGCTGGCTATCTGCTGATATAAAAATATTATCAATGGGTGAAATGCGCATTATCACGGGCGTTTCAACTAAGTAATTGGACGCTTAATGGAAAATCAAGACAATCGGGACAATATTGAATCTTTCGGGACACCCAACGTAAAATTTGGACAATTCGAGGCAACAAAGTTCATGAAATTCAAATGTAAATTGTTCGATAGACGTGTACTGATAGCTGACACTGTTATCAGGAAACGTTTCGAAATAAGGAAACGTCCCAGAAATCCTAGCTCTTGTAATAATGATACTAACAAATACATTCATAGTGGTCTGTTCATGGCGTTGACTAAACACTCCCGTGACGCGAGCAAGAAGAAAACGATCATTTGCACAGTCGTGTTGCCGCATCTGCTTCATACTGACGTTAACGTTTTTTTTTTTGTTTTTTTTTTTCAAAGTTCCGCGCATTTTGTTAGTTTTTCTAGGAAGAATATTTTCTTTTTACCAAATGGTTGTGCTTATCGTGGTATAGCAAAATTAGATTTGGTCTAATGCAGTCATTCACTAAACTGTTTCCCTTATGCATATACTGCTCAGGTCAGATAAGTACGTCGAATGCAATTTAGGCTCCCAAGATCCGATTGAAAAAATTAGCATTTTTGCAATTTCCTAGTGAATAAAAATAAATGAAGCTCCTACAGTGTTAGAATGTGCGTGATATGCCTTGCTTGCTCGTAGGTTAAAACGAGGTACGTTTTACTAGGCTAACTTCACATCCAAGTCAACAGACGTGGCTTTGGACCGTTTGGCATGGCATTGCACCAAACAGGTTGAAAAAACAAAAAGTCATTGGTTTTTTCAATTTTTTTACCCAATAAACATTACAGTAAACAACACCTGTAGATAAATGTAAATGAAAGATATATGGCATGTATTTACTGATGTTTTTGTTTTCATACAACGTGTTTACACGTGTTTTCAAAGTTAGTTTCGCGCCATAATAACATTTAGAAATAATTACCTATGCAACCTTTCGAGAATAGTGTGCCTGACACTACATGGTTCAATCACTGTTAATGTTTTCCTGGCGCTCCCTTCTTCTTTCTACTGGTATACCAAAATTAGCTTCAAGTTATCTACGCTTTCGATCTCACTCCCGATTTCTTCAAGTGCCTTCCTCTTCATCTAACGAATGTTCTCAACATCTATGCTAAAATGTTCCATGCAAAATCCCTCCCCTCCTTTCCATGTGTAAAAACATAAAGATCACTCATACACAAGACGTAAGACGTGGCTGTACCAGCCCTGCTTGACGATAACCTTTATTGTTTATTTTTTTTCTTTTAGCTAAATGAATAGATGCGGGCGAGTAGCACTAAGTGCTACTACGTTATGGATGACGTGCATGCACCTGTGCTTAGAATAAATTTACACGTGAAGCCGATGGATGAGTGGGGGTAGATATTTTATTTGATCTGCAACTTAGATATCTCTTTATTTCAACATTCTAGAATTGTATAAAAGAAAGCATATTGCCCTTGAAAGAGACGGAATGTGCAAACGTATGTTATATCGAGTGTGCAAAAGAGACAACGTGCTAAAAACTAAGCGTATTCAAATCACTCTCAATTTTGACTGCTTTACAGTTCTCGGGTCAGTTTCATGTTGCACGGAGACGGACAGACCTCACGCAAGACAAATTTTGCATTCGTGCATTTGAAGTCGGCATCATATATCTTGTACGCTTGACTATTGTTTTTGCTGGTGACATTGGTGACATCTGGAACACAACATATTGAAAGAATTGTGGTTAATGCGGGAATAACGTCCGACAACCGTCGAAACAGTGGTTCGAAAGTATTTATTACTATACCACTTCTTGACTTTACACTCCTCTAAAAGGAAGGCAACCTTGGGAAATTTAGGGTTGTCTTTCTTGTTTTGATTGAGCATAGAAGGTATCGTGCCAGCATCATGTGTGACGTTATGGTTAGTTAACCTTTGTTACCTTGAGTTTTGGGCGGCTTTCGAGGTGTTGCACACACGACAAACTCACGAGCTCACCAGGTTTATGAGAATTATCATGATAAGTTTTTTTGTTTCTTTTTTAGGTGTGACGTGTGCGATAATTATGCTTTAATGTGATGTTTCCATAGGTTATACAAATGCCTTACTAGGAAATACATCTTACAACACAAATAGATATGGCCTTGACGCCGGAATCTTTAGCGTAGTGTAAACGGTTCGACGCGAGGCGCAAGCAGCAAGCAACATTGAGGCACTCTATTACTGGGAGGGGTGGCTGCCGCCATCTATCGTTGCGTAAACCCGCCGAGACAGCAAAGGCAGCCGTCTCCGCTGCCTTGGTGAATCCGGTATCTCGGTACGTCCCGGCAGCCCTCTACCTGGGCGCAGTGCGATAGTGCGATGCGCATGGGTTTTCTCGGGAGCAGGGGTTTCCAAACCGCTCGAGCAGGACTTGGGGCTGGAGTCGCGCTTTCTAATGCAATTCAGCGAAGTAGAGCGTATTCTTCAAATAAAGTAATTGGGTTCTGCTTCTTCCGAGGGCGCGTGGAGCGCCTTCAGTCCTGAGTGCGCTTCGATTGCGAGGAACCTATTGTAGTAACTGAAGTCATCGCGAGGAGATGGGGTTTACTGCACCCGCTGATCTATTTATTGTATGTTTTGCTAATACGTGAGGTCGTACGCCCGCTGCGTTATCCGTTGATGCGTTATAAACTGCCCCGTGGCATTGTGGGTACACGTGAGGAGCTGCTCTTCGTCTTTCGAGAGCCAGCTGCGCGCACTGACGGTCGCCTGTTCACGCAGGCTTCCTTGAGTCCTACTTGGTATAGCTGTTTGCGCTCTCGTTTCATAGATTGCGTTTCCCATGAGCCGCTTTGCATATCTCGCTTGTTACCATTTATTAAGCCTGATTATGCTTACGTACGAATGACTAAGAGACTAATATCGTTTTTACGTGTCCGCAAACAGCTCATTCCCTTCGGTGTGGTACACAACAATTATAACATAACTTTAACAACACACACGCACACATATATTAAACTACGCGAGTAATTTAGTGGCAAGATTACGACGAAATATCGTCACACCACGAATTATTTGAAGGTAGGCACAATCACGCTTGTGAAATTCAAGTTGCATTCTTATAATAGGAGACTTAATAAAAAGCTCATGCGGGTGGAAAAAGCGGTGAGTGGGGCTAGTGTGCCGTGGCACGTGAAAAGAGACAGAGCTCAACAAGACAGGCGAGTCTACAATTCAATTGATAACCGTATACAAAAAAATACAAAGAACACCGTCTATCAAACAAAGAGCATAAAGCAAGTTTCTTAAGTAACACATCTTAACTCTGGTACAAGAATGACTTTTCTTTGTATGCCTTTGCACTGCCTACTATGGGATCTGTAGGCTTTATGCTGCCTTGGGCTGAGTGTCACGCTTTTTCGTCAGCACTGGAGAGTGGCACTTTGGTTATAACATTCCGCGCATAAAGAAATTCTGTGTTAAAAAAGTGTAACCAAAACTACCATTTTGTGAAGCTCGATCTCGGTCGCTGAAGCTTTGTTTGCTGAAGTTATGGTAGAGTACGCGTTTTATTAAAAATACACTGAACTGAAATGAAATATGTTTCAAAGGTCATAGATGCGACAAGTATTTTTATAAAATAATCTTTCCATGAAAAAAAAAAATGATCGTGCATTATTTACGCCTACGCCGTCTCACGCAATTCAGGTGGAGGTGACGGTCCACTCCAAGACCCGGCCATAGATCAGTGGCCCCGCCCATTACTACTTAATTGGCTTGGCTACTCGGCCAATCATGCTTGCAAATCTAGTGTCCCCATTTCGTAATATCTGGTGGGTCTAATCTGGCTACGATGCCTAGAACGCGTCGCCGACTGGTGTGGTTATTGCGTCCAAAATGGTGGTCCCTAAATTTCCGCCTGATGACGTCACAGTAGAGTCATGCTTTCGCCTGTCGCGATCCTGGCGGCGTCCCAACAGCTGTAGTGCATGTGGCAGACGCCTGTTTTGCTTCGGGTCGCTCTCCAGTGTGGCAGTCCACGGACTCTTCGGCAGCCAGCAGTTGGGACGCCGTGACGACAGTGACACTCGCGTTCCCTTGCGATTTTCACCGGCATTTCTACGACCAACCGCCAGGATCGCGTCATCCAACACCATGACATTTCGGCTTCTATGATGTCGTTTGTTGCCACTTGGGGACCCCTTTTGATATATGGGGTCCTTAGGACGCCAGCACACCAGTCGGAGAGGCGCTCCAGGCACCATTGTCTTGGTCTCTGACACCGCCTGCTAGTCCTGCAAGCAGACGCCCTGCAGCCCCCCCCCCCCAACGCATACTATTTCACCACCATCTATCATCGTCTGCGATGCCCGTAATAAGCGGACATGAAAACTGGACGTCGGCGTGCCTCTTCGCCTTCGTCCGTCTGCTAATCCGCTCCTTTCTAAGTGCTACAACGCTCGCAAGACGCGACAAAGAAAGAGGCGTATTTGTATTTCATCATGCACGACCCGAGGTCCAATAGCAGCGCCTGTCAGGGTATGTCGATGGTCGGTGAAAAGCGACTGGGAGGACAAAAAATCAAGAAAATAAATATGCCAACTTTCCAACTTCTATGTTCTTGTTATTTTTTCAAATGAAATCTGCGAGCAGAGTGGGTGAGCCTCACGACGCAAAATCAAAACGCGACCAAACAATGTTTGCCTTGGCAGGCCAGGTGCACTGCTAAACTCGAGCTACTCGCCTTTCCAATCGAAATGACGGGAATGGCAAACCTGATGCGAGCCGAACGCCGAAATTTTCTTAATACAGATTGGCCATTTTGACGTGGAAGTATATAGGTCATTAGTAAAAATACAAAAAGCGTTTCTAACATACATTTTTTTGTTTGCTTTCCTCCAGCGTTGTAACTAACGCGTTACAAGTAACGACGCTACTGGTAACGCGTTCCTTTTTTAGTCACAGACTAACATACCCATTACTTTTTTGAATGGCTAACGAGTAAAGTATTTGCGTTACTATTTTAGCGTATTGTCTTTCATATAATGTCCCTTGTTCATTTTCATTGAGATTTTTTATCATAGATACAAATAAAGTCGCCTTTTGTAAACTGCGTCAAAGACGAGAACAAATATTGTGTTTCTTTTTGTCCCCATGAAACATGCGATTTTGTCGTCTTCATCTGACATGTTTAATTTTTTTTCAGTCTTGAATATTTTCGTCTCATTGCATTATTTGAATATTCTTCGGCGGGAAAGTTATTGTTCCCGTCCCGGTGACCAAAAGAATTCGCAAGGTTATTCGGGGCAGGCAAGCTGCAACCGTCCTTGGTGGATGCTTTGGATAAACTTCAAGCAAAGGGGACCTCACACTCCTCGAAGATAACTGCCTCAGCTTTAAAGAGGCGAAGCAACAATTTTAACTTCAAATGAATTAGAGTTTTTAATTTTCACATTGTTTATCTTAACAGAAGAAATAGAAAAACTAAAAAGAAAAACAAATGGAGAGTTGTCGCATCTGAAGGAAAGGCTTGTCCCTAATGCTCCCCAAAGTAGAAACTCTGTCCCACTGCAAGAGGTTTACACACTGTATTCTCGATCAAAGAAGGCAATAAAATGCAGCATCCGCTCTGAAGCTCATCCGGGGCTCCTGTAGTTTGTGCTCTACTTGAAGAAACTCGTGCAAAAGTGTCGCGCAAAGGTGACGTTTTTACGTTGCCTTTCTTACCAAAACTCAGTACATGCAGGTGTTCTGAGATTCGAAGATCGTTTGAGAAACCTTAATAATTCTCCCAACGCGTTTAGATCAAAAATGTTAAACGAACAGTGTGGGGAAGTACTTTAAGTACATGGTACGTGCAGTACTACTTAGAAAACTTGTACTTTACTTGAAGTGCATTCTCTGAGCATATACTTGTCCTTTACTAAAGTATTCTTCTATCACATTCCGAGAAACATACAACTCCCGACTTTAAAGTTCATCCCCCAAATAAAAATAAACATAAGAAAGGATAGAGTGTAATCATGTGAAAATGTACTTTCGTCTCTCGAGATGTTACTGGTTATTTATCTGAGTGAAGTAATGGTGGCTATAAGACCGATACAAATAAGTGCCTTAACGTTGATTGTGTTAATTAGCTCGTCAGCGAGAGTAAAACTACTATTCTGTGGCGACTTGATTTGCTAAAATATTTGTCGCCACATCGGAAAAACAGGATGCATTTCCGATTGCCCCCGAAGCAATGCCTAACAGTTAAAAAATCACTGTATAGGGGATGAAATTGCATCATGAAAGGTTCTGTTAAAAAGTACTTGTACTATACTTTGAAAGTACAATGTATTTATAGTACTTTACTTCTTCAAGTACATTGTACCAGGTGTACTTAATACTTTACTTGAAGTATATAATCTATTATTTAACGTGCACTTTACTTCAAGTAATTTTTAGATACACTCTACGCCACACTGTAAACAAGCAAACAGTATACGTAGCAGAGCGCGTTGAAAACTACAGAATACACAGAAAGAATAAAACACACGAAGGACGAACACAGACACACACAGTTCTTTCAATGAGCAACGAACATTTGTTCATTGCTCATTGTAAATGAGCAATCAACAGTGTAAATGTTCGTTGCTCATTGAAACAACTGTGTGTGTCTGTGTTCGTCCTTCGTGTGTTTTATTCTTTCTGTGTATTAAGCAAACAGTGTTTGTGTAATCAAGCTCAGGCAGTGATAATCCTCAAAGTAGAAATGATACACCCGCAGTACATCATTGACCAAGAATAAAAAAAAATACAAAACATTTAGGCACGCAGAACCAGAACCAGCTAATAAAGCATTTATGTGAAAACACAAGCAGCTTTATATTTGACTAGCACAATTTCGCCAACGTATCAAAACCTCTGTACTTTCTTGTTACCTTGAGAAAATTTAAAAGTAACTTCAAGATTGATTCGTTACTTTTTTACGGTAGTTAGTAATTTACGCCATTGCTTTCCATTTGAGTAATTTCTATTCTACTCAAATTGCTCTTGAGGCCAGTACTCAGCAACTTAACTTAATTACGTATTGTTGAGTAACTTGTACATGTCTGGCTCTGACCAACCTTCAAAGTCTCAAAGTGAATCGCAAGCGGAGGCCACGCGCGCTGAAGGCTCTGAAAGAGAACTCAGTCGCATACTCTCCATCTTCATTGTGCGCCCCTGCGCACGTGACTCGGAAGAAGGTGCAAGAGTTGAGGGTGGCTTGAAGGCGACTACAACGTGAATCGTTTTCCTTTTGTTTTTGTCTGAAAACACTTACGCGCGTAGGCAATTTTTTTCATTTCCTTAATCCAGACGTGACAGGGAACAACTACCACAATTATTTGACCGAAGTACTGACACTTTGCTTCAGCTAAATCTACACAAAGGCTCCTTCGGGATAAAGGCATCCCTGACCGCTTCACAAGGCAAGACTGTTAGCACGCGCTTACTTATTATCTCTTTCCGCCACCACACCCTTCGGATTAGACGAGTGACGGCTTTAACTCATAATACCAGAGGATACATCCCATCTGTCAAAACTTGGAAAGCAAGCGGGCCTCTCGCTCTGCAGTGAATTGGTCACAATGCTTCATTCGTTTATTCTACCAGCTTGTTTACTTTTTTTTATTTGAGTTGAGAAGGTCATGGGGACGATACCAGAACGCTTTATTCAAGTTTGTGGATGATATAATGGCCCCTAAGCAATAATTAATAAAGACACAAAAACACACAACAACAAGATAAAAAAAAAAAAAAACACTCAGGTCTTTTTCTACTCCCGTTTTGCTGATTTTCTTTTAATTTTCTAAAACCTTTGGTACGTATAGCCTGAAGTCCGCCAGCCAATGGCCTGGTGGACTTCAGGCCAATGCTGGACTTAGAGCGTTTTCCACAAAAACAGAGGAACGCCGATATGAGCTGGTGAGCTTGATTAAACAACGTGAGAAAGCTCCGGGTCGGCACAGTGAGTACTATCCAGACAACGAAGGTCTACTGTGCCGACGAGAGGGAGACTGGGGGACGAAACCGGAGACATCGCACGGCCGCCTCGTCGTTCTGGTTTCACTTCGCGATGAGCTGCTGAGAATAACGCACGATGCTTCTTACGCCGGACATCTGGGGGCACGGAAGACGACGGAAGGGCTCTCTCGCGACTGGTTCAAGGTTCATTGCGATCGCTGCGGCTTCTGGGCTCTGCGGAAAGCGCCTAACGGCCGCAAGCCTGCGCCTCTACAGATATTCGAGGAGGTCTCAGAGCACTTCCAACGGATGTCGATCCACATCATGGGAGCCCTGCCGCTATCAACTCAGAGAAATCGCTATCTGCTCGTTTTGGTTGAACACCTCACCCGGTATGGCGAAGTGGTTCCCATGCCCGACCAGCGGGCGGAGTCCGTGGCCCGCCTCTTCGTCGAGTGCGTTGTGATGCGCCACTGGACGCCTCAGCAACTTTGAACAGATCGTGGTGCAAACTTCTCGTCAAAGCTCCTCCGAGAGGTATGCGGTCTCCTCGGGATCCAGAAGATTCTTGCAACGCCTTATCACCCCCAGTGTAACGAAGCGGTGGAGCGCCTCAATCAGACTATCAGCAGAATGCTGGGTCACTATGTGGCCCGTGACCAACGGGATTGGGACGTATAGGTGCCTTACATCACCTTCGCGTACAACTCGGCGACCCACGACAGCACTAAACACACTGTAAAAAAAAAAAAAAAAAACGTAATTCAACATACTTTTTCAAAAACTGGAAAGCGCTGTGAGAAGCGCGCACGGGCAATACGCCGTAGAGGCGACATGACGGCACGAGTCCGTAAATGTGCGGCTTCACATATCTCTTAGTTCAGGTCTGCGTTCCCTTTTCTTTCAAGCAAAAACCCATAACACACGCCACGATTGCTCTAGGGATAGTTTTCTTGTTGGCAGATGTCTCATGTTGCGTGCCATTCATGCGAATGCGAAGATCTCTTTGAGCGGCGGAGGGAGACCCACCCGAAAGCCGGCGCACTCAGCTCGCGGATGAAGACAAGCGGGCTATGCGAGCGAGAGGAGCGAGGAGCGACCGTCCGTCACGTTACTCTCTGCCGTCGCTGCACCGGCACACCGGCGACACCGGTCCGTACGCTTGCTCGTGCGGGAACCGCGATTTCCTGTCACCATTCAACAGCACTAAAAAGGTAAGCTAACTCATTTTCGCGTGCGCCGTGCGAGATAACCAAAGTACAGAAGGAATGAAAGACGCGTAACTTAACGCAATAGCGCAGGCTGAGTCAGAAAACGCGCTTTAGCTTCCCGACTCAGTTGCACGAGGGAAACTTATCTACGCATCAGACTCGCTCGATGGACTTTCGCAGGCACAGGGCTCATTGCCATGGGAGTTCGGTTTGCTCTAAGCTCTTCCGAACTCTTTCTGTTCGTACTTTTTTGGCTTTCAGGCGCCGTCACCCTTTCGCTTTCGGGCGCGGTAAGAACCAAAGAAATCAAATTTTCACATGAAACACTGAACCGCGCTCGTTGAATAATTATAAAGAGCGCTGTCGCGTACTGAGAGCATGTCGTGTTTTCTCTAGTTTATACAATGATGTTCAGGACAATTTTCTGGATCGCGCATCCGCGCTTGATCGCTGCAGCCCGAGTGCGGCGACCGGACGGCTATCTTGCATGTTGAGAAATCGCGTTTTTGGAGCGTTGCGGAGGCTGGCGGCAGCGTGCTGAAGACACGGTTTCTACTCATTCGTCGTCATTTAGAGAAGTTCTTTAAAACCCTATGTGAGACGTGAAACTTTGTGTTGAGAACACGTGAAACTTTTTACGGAAAAAGGAAAAAGGCAGAATTCGTCGAAAGCAAGTTTGCGGCATGATCAAAGCTTCCTTGGCACGCTGAAGCGCTGCGCCTCTGTGCCTTCGCACGCTTGAATGACAATCAAGAATCGACACCGTTTGGATATGTTTTGCGAGTGCAATGTGCGTGAAGCCGTATGGGCTTCTGGAGCAGCGTTTTAGTTTACTCTGACGACTGTATTTCTAACTAAGTGGCGACAGAAGAGGGGGGGAAAGTACTTTTTCTTTTTTTTGGTCGTTAGACGGTTTACAGAATACCGCGTGCAATAGCTCCTCATCACTGATCAGCGGTGGCTCATTATCAACCTACTTAATTTCACTTGCCGTTTGAGCGCGGCTCGCCTAGTTGTGATTGGTCAATAGATTGCACACGACCATATGGGCCGCGCTTCAAAGATTTTCATTCTCGCCGTCTTGTACTTTTGCCTTCAAAAACCTTCCTTGCTCCACAGTGTTGCTCTATTTGTTCTGCCATGTGATCTATTAGAGTATATTTGGAACATAGCCATGGTTAATAGTGCATAAGAGCAACCATATGCGGCGAGGCGGTGCCACTCGTAGATCTCTTGTTTGCACTTCCAGGGATGGTTCAGAAGGCGCCCAAGCGTCCTTCGCCCCAACGTGCTCCTTTACCCCACTTTTCCCTCCCATGTTTTGGGCAGTTGGAATATCTGGCACAGCTTGCTCCTTCGAATTCAACGTCACTTTTGGAGGGAGACGGCAGAGGAAGAAACAGCTACAGAGCCTGAGTAACGGACATGCCTGGCGTGGCGAACGAGTGTAGAGAACAACGAAAGAGAGAGTGTTCAACGTCTCAATCAGAGTAACGTGGTTTATGGACGAGTTGCTGTCGCCACAGTGGGAGTTGTGTCAAGGTATCCTGGTCACCAGATAAAAACAACGAACATTAAAAAAATAATTTTGTAATTATTGGAGTTTTAAATATTCTGAAATGTTTCGTGTATGTCCAATAACCTCTGGTGCTGTCATGTACCAAATACTCTAACTTGCGTAATTTCTGTGTCCATGCCCCTTTCAAGTAATTTCATTTGGGTTTACAGCTTTCTTAAATCACACTGGCACCTGCAGTGCACTTACGTGTAACTCATAGTTTCCAGATATCGGGAGGTTGTGTTTGCCATCGCATTCTATTCAGAACCTAACCACATTCCACATTTTTTGTTTTCCAGGTTCTGTAGTTGTTCATATGGACTTGATTGCTCTGGAAGTTATGATGATTGCCTTCCACATGAAAGCTGGACGTGACCCACTAATTAATTCTTAAGAATAAAGGTATGCACGTGTTTTACTTCCTACTGCATCTTGTGTGCACTTCCTTGAAATTTCTTACTAACACGGTGTTCAAGCACCTGTTTATCTCGGGGAGGTGCACTTGGCAGTAACATCTGAAATTAACTTGTGACAGCAGACTTGAAGAAACTCATTGAATGCGGCAACTCCATCTTCGAAGGCATTTTTCAAACTTCCCTTGCTAAAATGGTTTCGTAGCATAAGTCACAAGTTGGTTTCACTGTCTAGCGTCTGCCAGAATTAAGCTGAGGTTCCTGCACTGCACTTATGTGCAAGGCGTAAAGTCTGGGGGGTCTCAGGGGGTCTCTGACCCCCCCACTGATTTGAATGGATGGTGTTAGACGTTCCTCCACAGCCCCAGCATTAGTGAAATCCAAATCATATCTTGCAATAAAATAGCTTGTTTTCAGGGATGTGAAATTTGGGGATTAGCGATTTGAGGGTTGCAGGTACGGCGGGGACAGAGTCAGCAGTGGGTTTTATTTTATGTGCATCTAATACATTTCGTCAACCCCCCCCCCCCCGCCCTCCCCCCTTCTTGTAGGGACCCCCTCAACTTACGGGAGACTTCAAGTACTGCTTATGTGTAACTCATAGTTTGCAGCAATTGGGAGGTTTATGCTGTCATCACATTCTGTTCAGAACCTAATCACATAGCACATTTTTTTGTTTTGTTTTCCAGGTTTTGTAGTTGTCCATATGAACTTGATTGCTCAAGAAGTTAAAGATTGCTTTCGACGTAAAAGCTGGACGTGGCCCACTAATTATTTCAAGAATAAAAGTGTGAACATGTTTTACTTCGTACTGCATCTTATGTGCACTTGCTTTAAATTTCTTACTAACACGGTGTTTAACTATCTCCGGAAGGCACAGTTGGCAGAAACTTCGGAAATTAAGTCGTGACAACAGGCTTGAAGGAACTCAATGGACGCGGCAATTCCGTCTTCAAAGGCATTTCTCGAACTTCCCTTCTTAAAATGTTTTTTTGTCATTAATTACAAGTTGGTTTCACTGTTTAGTGCCCGCCAGAGTTAAGATGAGGCTCCTGCAATGCGCTTACATGTAACTCATAGTTTGCAGAAATTGGGAGGTTTGTTCTGTCATCGCATTCTGTTCATAACCTAATCACATTCCACATTTCTTTTTTTTTTTCAGGTTCTCTAGTTCTTCATGTGGATTTGATTGCTCTGGAAGTTAGATTTCCTTCCACATGAAAGCTGGACGTGGCCCACTAATTATTTGTCAAGAATAAAGGTACGAACATGCTTTACTTCGTACTGCATCTCACGTGCACTTGCTTGAAATTTCTTACTAAAACGTAGTCTTGTGCGAATTGTAGATTTTGAGTTCAAAGCGAATAGAATAGAGGTTTTGGCCGAATATTTTCGATTTGAATATCGAATAGTTCTTTCACGCTTTTTACTATCATTGCATAATGCTTAGACGAAAACCCAGCTAAACTCGTGAAGGTTGTTCCACTTGTTCGTTTATAAGCCAAGTATATTCTATCTATATTTATGAACTGTGACTTCAGAAGTTCTGATGTCTTGGGATGGCAAGTAAACGATGGATTCGACATAAAATAAATCCGATAGAGATGCCCAATTGAGTGAATTTACAAATCTTGCTATATAAATAATCTTCCTTTAATTTGAGTTAAAAATTGAAAGCCGTTTACTACTCCCTGTAACGCCGGATTAGAGCTAGGCGACTCCCTGAGGTCACATGACCTCAAGGGGGGTTCACGTGACCTCAGGGGTGACCCTCGTGAGGGTAACTCTCGTAACCCGCGTTTCCCTTGTAAGGGTGACCCAAGTGAGGGTAACCCTTTCGAGGGTAACTAACTCTCGCAACCCTCGTGAGGGTAACGCTCGTGACCGTCGTGAGGGTAACCCTCGTGAGGATAACTCTCGTAACCCTCGTGAGAGTAAACCTCGTGACGTCATAATCGGAAACTTACCATAATGCAACGCGCGATTATTCCGACGCCGCAAAAGCCGGAAACGAGCGCCTAAAGGCCGGTTCAGACACTTGCGTTTGACTGCGTTGCGGCGAGAACCGAAAGCGAGTCACCGGCACATCTATACTACGTATGTAGCGTGGAATCCAATTCAAGGAATCTTCTTGGCACGCGATATAAGAAGCAGGGATGTCCTGGTGTCTCGCAGCCGCAACGCAGTCAACCGCAGTCAAACGCAACTGTGTGAACCGGGCTTAAGAGCTGCTCTCTAAAAGAATGAATCGCGCATGAGGAACGCAGGATGTAAGGACATCTCTGCCTAACATAGTATACTCTTGCATAACAGTCAGTTTAGTTTTGAAACTTTTACTACGAAGTAGACATACACATTCACAAAGTTTCCATTTAATTTCAAATACAGCCGGCATGCGTGCACCATCCCGCGTGCAATGTACTATGCTTTTCTTCCAAGCACGCAATTGCAATATTTCTACTTTTCCAAGTGTTTATCGTGGCGGGTTATCCTGTTCAGTGCGCTTCTTACCGAGCACCGATGTAATGCAGAGAAGCAACACACGCGGAGCTCACTTACGCAGATATTGCTTCTCCGCAGTGCAATGGTGCTCGGTAAGAAGCGCACTCAACGGGACTAGCCCGCCGCAACTAACACATTGAAAAACACGAATAGTGCAGTTCTTTTCAAAGCGAATATAGAATAGTGTATTATTCGAAACTACTGTTCGAAATTCCGAATATTCGCACAACCCTACTAACACGGTGTTTAATTATGTCTGGGAGGCACAGTTGGCAGTAACTTCTGAAATTAACTCCTGACAACGGGCTTGAAGGAACTCATTGGACGTGGCAATTCTGTCTTCAAAGGCATTTTTCGAACTTCCCTTCTTAAAATGGTTTCTTGTCATTAATTCACAAGTTGATTTCACTGTTTGGTGCCCGCCAGAATTCAGCTGAGGCTCCTTCAATGCGCTTACGTGTAACTCATAGTTTGCGGAAATTGGTTGGTTTATTCTGTCATCACATTCTGTCATAACCTAACCACATTCCACGTTTTTTGTTTTGTTTTCCAGGTTCTGTAATTCTTCATATGGACTTGATTGCTCAGGAAATTAGAGATTGCCTTCCTCATGAAAGCTGGACATGGCCCAGTAATTATTTCTTAAGAATAAAGGTATGAACATGTTTTACTTAATACTGTATCTTGTGTGCACTTCCTTGAAATTTCTAACACAGTGTTTAAACAGCTGTTAATTTCTGGGATACGCAGCTGGCATTAACTCCTGAAAGTAACTTGGGCCCACAGCCTAGTCACATTCCCTGGGCACTAGATATTTAATTTGAATTGTTCCCGCATCAAAAATTAGTTTACGTGTTGGCTGTAACTTGCAACGGCAGAAAGCTGTGGCCGCCACCCCAAGACGCCATCAGCCGTTTACTAGTCGCCGACGGGAAGTTACGGCACTCTAGATAACTACAGAGATGAACTGCTTCAGCGACTCTCCTCCGCCCACGAGTCCGCACGCCTGACTCTGGCTGACTCTGCCAAAACAAGGAAACACCTATTCGACATAGACGCCGCAATTCCGAGCTTCGCCGTGGGTGACATGGTGTGTGTCAACGACTTGGCCGGCGTCCGTGGGCTCGCTAGTAATTTGCGGCCTAAATGGCGCGGTCCGCTTCGGGTTCTAGAAAAACTGTAGGAGGTCACCTTCCGAGTAAAAGACATTCGAACAGGGGAGCAGATGATAGTTTATACTAATCGCCTTAGGCGATATGGTGCCGGAGGCGGCGACCGGGGTGACCATGCGCCTGTTTGGGGCTGGGCATGTCGAATAACGTTGGGACTCCTACTGCCATGCCCGCCGTTTGAAAGCCCCCCAGCCCGTGTTTAGCGGATGAGAACAGAGTGGATTCTGACGAGGAGAGATCAAACAATTTCATCATGCTGGCACTCTTGGAGGAGTTGTCTGACAACTCGGCTGCTGATCCTTCTAGAGCAAGCCAACCCGTGGGGGGCACCGCTATGCTTTGAGAACAGACGAACCATTTGATCGACCTTAATAGACGGTCGTATGAGAAACCTGCAGTCGCCCCCCCTCCCCGGGTGGTCTGTGATCTGCGGGCACATTCTTAGAGTGCTCCTTGTTGTTTTTAATTCAGCGTGTTGTCCCGTTCTGTTCAGTGTTCTTAGCGACCACGTGATAGTGTATTCTGTGCACTTTACCAATGTTTTGATAGGTGCATCATAGTGAGTTCATTTCGTCCTGAAAACTAAGTGTCTTTGTGAACCTGAACACGAACATCCCTTTAAATTTTTGTCAGGTGAATTGTGTGTAAGAAAAAATACCTTTTTTGGTGTGGGCGAGTGTGACGGAGTGTATTTCCGACTTATTCGGTGCTGTGCGTGCGGGCACATGTGTGTGTGTGTGTCCCACCATGGCCTTCGCGCCAGAGTACGAAGAATCCTCGCCTCGCGGCTAGAGGAACAATAGGGATGGAGAAAACGAAGAAGTGAAAAGGGGCCGTTAGCCATGGCAAACCTTTGGACGGAGAACGTGTTTGTAGTTTTCTGTGTCGTTGACTCAAGCTGAGTTCAAATAAAAAGCATATGTGCCGAAACTAGTGCTGGAAACTGTCTCCCCTCGACGTCGGGCCACGTTGACGTTGCATGTGCAACTCCTAACCAGAGTCTTCACACTGGTGATGTATCATCTTCCTCTTGAAACGTTCGAATCCTCCCACTTGAACCTCAGCTGGTAAGTTATTATGACACCATCATGGATATTCTAAACAGTTATGGCGACCAAAGCGATCAAGTCTTCCGGAACTGACCAAAAGCGTGTCAAAGTGGTTCTTCGCGCTTGCCGCTGAGCCAATTTGCTGTTAGTTGACTCATTTCTGTACATCTTCTCTCCTTTTGAAATTGTGTGTGTGTGGAGCGTGGTGCTATTCCTTCGATACAATCAGCACTAATGTCTCTGAATTATTTAACACCAGGCACCAAACGGCATGAGCACCTGGCAACCTAAAATTCGAGGCAATTTTTTTCTTTAGAATATTGAATTAGCGAACTATTTCCTGCGGGTTCGGTCGTGACGAACTTTTAAGATGATTATCACTGGTTGTTTTGTTACTAGCTGTTGCTAGTATTGGTGCCAGGCAAGACAAGCTCTTGTTTTTTTTCAGACCACTAACAGGTCCGGCTTGCACGCTTAGTTACGTTTTGTGTGTCGTTAGTCCAGTGTTCTGTGTGCTAATTTCTTTTGTCATCCACCTTTGATTCGACTTATCATTAATCCAACGATAGTTTTATCAGCCATGAGTACGTCGCCTCAGCTACCACTAATTTCACTTGACTTTGCCATAGTGTCTGTCCACCGGATCATCCTAATTGTTCCTCATTAGAATCTGATAATTGCTTTTATGACCTTACTCCTTCGTGGCAGAGGTTTAATAGCCTTTATGTTCATCCAAAATTTCTTCAGACCCAACTTATTTAAAGAGTTGGTGAATGAGCTAGCGATCTCCACCCTGCGCCTGGCTAGCGGCGTGTGCTTTGTGGGCTATTTAGGAGTTCATTATCATGGTCTTAAAATTTGCCATAATAAATATATGTTTTAACTTTTAAGAGCGTTTATTCTAATGTATCAGTGTGAGTTCACGACTGCACGCAAAAGACCACAATGAAGGAAAACACTTCGCGCTGGCGGGACGCGGAGTTCTCGACCAGCATCGTTTTTGCTCGAAACAGTTCTACCTCTTTTTCCCTGGGAACCGGTCGTCGCGCGCCCTGTCACGAGCTGTCTTTTATCGGCGCAACGTTCCGCGTTACAATTTGTTCATAACACGAAAACATTTGTCGCGGCGCTGTGACTTGTTCGTTCAAACCAGTCTTTTATTTTTTTACAGCGGAGCTGTTAAGGGCTTGTTTCCCCAGGGTCGTGTCCCCCGCAAAGAAATGTCGACACAAAACTCTGGTTACCGCCGTCGCTCATAGATGGCGGTAGCTGTCCAAAGTGTTGTGTTTGCCGGTTGTCAGCTTGCCTCCGTCGCTCATAGATGGGGCAACATTTCGAGCCTTTTTACTCTGGCTTGCTGACTTGCGGCCGCCATTACTTCATGCCCACCATAATACAGCTTCGCTGGTGTTCCTTCTTCACCGAAGTGGAAAGGCTAAAATATTTTTTTAGAACATGTATATTACTTAGCCTTAGGCCGTGCCTGAGGTCTATAGATTATTCGCCAAGAAAGCACAGTCAATGCAACAAAAAATTGAAAATATATACGTTATACTAATTAAACTATTATTACACAATTAAATAGCTCTGTAAAAGTAAAATTGTTATCTAAGTTCGTATTCTCGGCCTAATGCTGTGAAACAATAATGAAATTCAAAGCAACGCAGATGTACCGTTTTAGTTTTTAAAACTGACAGTAACGGTGCTTCGGTAGATTTGCAGAAAGGTAACAAATATCAGTAACGCGTTCCTTTTTGACGACTAACGAGTAAAGCTATTACTTTGCTAATTTTTGGTGACGGGCACAAAACTGTTTTTTTTTTTTGTCACGACTTACATTTATAAACTCAGAAATAGTTGGTCAAGTATTCCTTGTCTCATATATAACACCACAAAAATTACAATTCGACGTCCAGTCCACTGATTCCGAACCGACAATGCCGAACCGGCGATGCCGACTTTCAAGAGTGGCTTGATAGTCTAGTGAAACAAGGTAGTATCTAATGTATGCGGAGCGCACGTTCGTCTGCCTCTTTTGCAGGGGTTGTGGTGACGTCCGAATGCCGGGCTCTGATTGGTTCTGATTGAAGGATAGTGGGTAGACCTCAAGGCAGCTTGCTTTGAGGTCTATCCAATATCCTTCAACTGGAGCCAATCAGAGCTCAGCGTCGTTCTGACGTCACCGCAACTCCTGCGCAAGAAGCAAACGACTTGCTCGCCGCATTTATTAAAGACTACAGGAAAACACTTACGGTCTTGTTTGCCCTGCTGCAAAACATCGGGATTTTTTTGTAGTCTTTGATACGTACATTAGGTATTTAGTAAGTTACATCCCAGAGTTATCAAGCCGCTCGTAAACGTTGGTATCGTGAGTTCCACGTCGGTGGTATGAATGTCGAAATATATTTTTGGGGTGTTATATATAGAACAAAGGGCTGTAAGTACTAGACCTCCTATTTCTAAGAATGTATGTCTACGAAATTTTACACCAAAGATGCAGAAATAGTGCATGAAACACATCTTATGGCCGCCAAATTTAATTGACATTTTACCTAGATGTAAATAGAACCTTACGCCGTGCATTAATGTAAACCACCAGTAAAGGGTCATTTCCCCCTTTTCGTGAACATGATTTAAATCGCAAGTAGCACGCGTCAGAGCAAAACCTCTAACTTCACACACGCTTGGCAATCCAATAGGTGCCTTGCTTGGGCCTTATACGGTTTTGCTCTAATGCGTTAGTTAGTACTCGAGAAAATTTCTTTGGCATTTTTATTCGCTTTTCTTTGGCTCGGCTACTAACGCATTGGAGCAAAACCGTATAAGGCTCATTGATTTAGCCCAAAGTTGCGACATGAAAATCGACCAACGAGACGTGAAGCCCAGCTACGGCAATAGTTTTCGCGATTTAGGCCTAAAGGTACCATATGACAGACAAACTACGAACAGGAAAGCCTAACTTTTGCAGTTCTTCGTTTAATTAGGGTCAAGATACCCACACTCGGGTCAAAGAAGGCAGAGTTTGGCTGTACCTCGGCTTCTTCGTGCTTTTCAAGGCCTTCGCAGCTAGACAGAAACCAAATTTTGACCCGAAGGGCTGTACTACGTGGGCAAGCACTGAGGGTCTATAACATGATTTATTTTTCCTTATTGGTGTTGACATTTTTTTTTTATTTTGGAACGCTGACGGAGCCACACCAGTTTCTGAACCGTCCTTAACTATTTATATTTTGATATTCAAGGTGTGTAATGGTAGCATTATACATACAGCTCCAGTCACATGAAGCACTTACCATTCGCGTTATAAGACCCTAGCTTAGCCATTGGCGTATTTTCAACTAAATCGAAAAGCAAAAAAAAAAAAAGAAGAAAAATCTGCATTGACTTACCAAGTTTCACGTGAAGTGACTTTCCTTTGGAATATCTTAGAACCGTTATATCCTCTGTCGCAGCTGCATTGCAAAATCCTTACTCATTAGAACGAAAGTTAGAACCGATTTTTTGTCGTGATTCTTTTTTTTTTGTTTAAGCGACTTTATATTTTATATTTGCATTCCTTAGACTAAACTTTTGAAAATTTAAGAAAAACATCAGTAGTCGAGACATCTTTACTAAAAATAAAGCCGTGACGTGTGACTTGAACCTTTATCTAAAAGTTGTGTGCTCATGTTGAATTCTAAAGATTAATAGAGGAGGCAATCTGACATGGTTGAAAACAAATAAAAAACAAAATTTGAAATTAAAATTTTTGTTCTTGTGAACTGTTAATTTTCTTGTGATAAAATATTTTCTGTTCAGAAGCATAGTCGCTATGCAAAGATTGTGTGTGTTCCAAAGATACGTTTTCTACACCTTTCGTGCCCATTAGCAGCTGTTCTCCATAATAAATACATTATGTAACACAAATGCTCAGACGCAAGCTTTCCCAGGGAGCACAATGTGATTATAATTGTTCACCAAAAAGGTTCGTCATCTTCAAGATTAAAAAAACATTGATCTAAACCTGCTTCATATTAACAATTTCATTTCGTGTAACCCAGAGAATTCGGCTGTGCGTGCATTAAGTGAGGGAAGGAATTGTATAAATTACTAGGGTTCAGTATGTGGTAATATCTCAAAAAAAAAAAACCCAGAAAGATAACCCACCTCTATTTTTGGCACGATTTGCTCTTTTCTCAAAAACACCGAAAGAGAGCCCATTTCTAGCGGGCGATGGCCAATGGTGACCTCGGCAGAATTGGTGTCATTAAGCCACACCGAGATAGATATAAGCGAGCATCGCTAACTGGGAAGGACAGTTTTCTATGCTCTATTGACACTTAAAGTGAAAACAAGCTTTGCAAAATACAAAAATTAAATTAACATTTTTTAAAAATGTTTTTTATCTCACACCCAATGTTAGCCCACTCCTCATTTTTACACAATTCGCTCTCGTTTTTAGTTGGGATATCTTTAGGAATATTACTGCACTTAGATTATAATTTTGTTGTTTGGTGTATAGCTGCATGAAAGTATGCTGATGAATCTTTCATTCAGGTACTCCTTTTCATATCACAAATTTTGGGAGTTTAAACGCTTCAGCATACTGAGGTGTGTACCATGCACTTGATGAGCAAGAATAATTTAACTGCATAAATCATTATATTTTCTGAATAATTAAGCAGTTCTAAAATCTACATTCAATATTATTTATCTATATTTTAATGGGCCTTAAAGCCTAAGATATTGTGCATATAAACAGCAATTTGTAGGTTACTACCTCAGTCCAGAAATAGTCGAAAACATCTGCATTTTAAGCTTACTCCAAAACTGAAGTACACACAAATCTATACTCAAGAATGCGATGTCATTTAATAATTAAAAATATGCGTGCACCAAATAAAAACATTACCCTTAATTTTTTTCAAATAACCAAATACAAATTTAACAAAAATATCTAGCGCAAATCTCAGTGAACCGTCAAAACCATGGACAGATTTTTCCGAAAAAAGGTAATCTTTTCTCATGTATTTTTTCACAACAACAAGTGGTCCATACAGAAATATTGGCCGAAGTATCAAAGGCCTTGGACTTTAAAAAGTGTAACTAAAGATTTATTTATAATTTCTGCTATTTCGCCATCCAATAACTTAAGTGTTCCGCCTTTGATGCGGTAGGCACTGTATGTTGGAAATATTTAAAAGTTTTAAGCATTTGGAATTTTATCATCAGATCTATTTCACAGTTGCTTCGGCGGAGGTTCGCTGAATAGTTTGTTTAAAATCTATACAGTAGTCGGGGCGTCTTTTTTAATTTTTATAATGGTTCCGTTTCGCCATACCACAATGGTCAGAAATATGAGATCACTCGTGTCTATGTGTTGGAGAAAAATGCTGCTTCAGCACAGTTGTCACCCTTATTCGTAAACTGCATTAAGCTTAGACGTGAGTGATTGTGCGAATTCATGGTTTTATCTATGTACATTGGTCCATTATTGTGCCATGATTTTACAGTTTATAGTTTGTTACGAAAATGTTTTATTTTATGCAAAAATAGGCATAAAATGGAGGTTTGTAAATAAAGATACATTATGTAGACCAGCAATAAGATAAGGGCACATCGTTCGAAGCTTAGATATACTCTCCTGATATGCTTTTGATAGATGTGGAAAAGCCGATCGAAGGAAAGTAATGTAGAGCAATCCAGCTTGCACTCGATATAGACACTCGAAGTGATAAATGGTCGCTACTTCTCCAGTTCTATTGTGTTAATATTTTACTCACTTGAAGTGTTTAGGACGCCGACACCTCTAGCAGCATCGATATAAAATGTTTTTAGCTTTGATTTATGTGTTAAAAACCAGTGGAAGATGTATAATGAGATCAGAGTTTTGTAAAACAGAAGTATAAAGCAATAAATCTGCACGACTAGACCTTTGCGGAACAGGCAGATACGCACAATTCAGTAGCGTTGTGCAATCAACGACATCATCCACAATATACTTGTTAGTGAGCGCATTGGTAAAGATGTAAGTTTAGAAAGAGTTATATACGTAAAGACAGGGGACGAGACAACACATCTTTCAACTTCAACAAGATGTGTTGTCCCGTCCCCTGTCTTTACGTATATAACTCTTTCTAAACTTACATCATCCACAACATTATACATAAACATTAAAACACGCATCATATGTCTATTACACAGAGTGTAAGCCAGTCCGTTTACATATTCTCTCATAGACACAAAATACCTTGAATTGTAATTCACAATTCTAGAAGACATGTTCTTTTATAAAAGAACATTTAACGATAAAAGACATGAGCGACGTGACACAGAACATTTGATCTCTGTCACATCGGTCCTGTGCAGAACGTTTGAGCTGATGCTTAATCGGACTCTTTTAGAATACCTGCCCTGTCCACCATATCACTCACTACATAAGGGATGCGCTGGATGACCACCCTTCCATAGACCTCATACAACTCGACTACAGCGATGCGGTGGGCACAGTGGACCCTCACATTCTGCAGAAACTCGCCGGGCTGGTTTACGTGGCCCATTTCTTCGCTGGAAAGAACGTTTCCTCATTGATCGCTTTCACAAGGCGGTGTTCTATGGGTCTTCGTGTGAAGACTTTGTCGTTTTCCCGTGTGTGCCACAAGGCCCTGTGCTGGGACCCGCCCTCTTCTTAGTGTATTTGGACGACATCCCGAAGACACTGGACATCTAATTACACAATACAATGGCGTCACAACCATTTTGACCCTCTTGGAACATCCTTCTTCTTGCTCCCGCATTCAAGGCCATCTCTCACTGCATTATTGTAGACTGGTCGACTTCCAACCACCTACGACTAAGCCACACCAAAAGTGCACTTCAGCTGCCAAAAAGGGGGGATTCGCCACGCTATTCGTTTTTTGCCACATATGTGTTGGTGGCCACACATCTTCAGATTCTGGGGATCACCCTCACGCCCACTTTGAATTTCGCCCTGCCCATCTCCAGCATTGTGGCGAAGGCACATCGAACCCTTGGGTTTGTCACAAGGGTATCGCGCTTCTGTGGTCCGGAGACCATTCATGCATTCTATACTTCTCTTGTGCTCCCACGACTAGAATACTGTGCATCCATCTGGAGATCCCATCAAGCCCACCTTTCTCAGAGTGTGGAGGGAGTCAAGCGTCGTGCAAGACGGACTGTTCTGTAACGTACATATCAGCCGCTTGCGACCCCCAGTCTTACGAGGATCGACTGGGGCGCCTTCGTTGGCAATCACTGGACCACCTGCGGGTTGTTACACGCTTGAAACTCCCCGTGTCACCTCCTACATGAATCGCTGGAGAACACTCTATCCTTCGCACCAGCAAGCGCTCGGAACAACCCGAGCAACTGCGGGCCCCCTCAGTCCGCCACCGCCGCTTGTTTCTCTCAGATACGATCCAGACATTTCTTTCAGTGCCCCTCGATGTACCCTCCCCCTTCAGTATTACTTTTTAAAATTATTTTACAAGCTACCACGTGCCCGGTGTCGTCGCAGTCGCCGTCGCCGATGTTTGACTTGGTTTCAGCAAACATGGGTGCAGGAACGGCGCAACCCTTGTTTTCCCCGATAAACACTGTCAGAGAAGGATCACTGCGTTTCGTAATATCTCCGCATTTAAATCAACTTTTTCTGGACTTCACGAGGAGTGGGTTAAAACAGCGCAAAAAGACGAAGGACCAGTAAAAGGAAATACACAGGCACAGCGCTGACTTACACCGCTGACGATATGACCATCAACCAACTCGCCCAACTTTACACCTTGTTTCACTAGGAGGTGATATTCTTCAGCATGAACAACAAGACACTTGCAGTGGGGTGGAAACGGCGTTCGGAGGGGCCACTACAAGCGATGTATCGGTGCCGCCCAAAAAAACAGGGTGGAGCATTTTCCACACACTTCTTCACTTCCCGTCATTACTGTACGGAATAATGAGCTATTTTCTATACACCGCATTTTTTTGCGAAGCATTGGTCTAACCTCTTTATAGCAAACTATGCACGGCGGAGAAAAACAATTTGTACCATCTTAACCACCGCCAAAGTGTCACTTTAGTGAAGTACATAACTTTTCGGATAATTACGTCCTTGACCAGTTTTGCATAAATATCCTATTGGTTAGTATAATGAAACATTTCATTCCAATAAAAGCTTTTTAATCGCCACTGAAAGCAGCTGAAGTACTAAATATTAGAAATGTACTTGGAGCGCATTGAAAGCGGGCTGCTGCGTAAACGTTTCCAGTTGTCCTACAGGCGCATTTGCGCAGAATAAGAAACGCAAACACCGCACGGCTGCATTTAGAAGTCAATTATCTCCATCTAATTAAAACCCTTATTATACTAAACGCTTAGTACCTAATAATAGGCAGTTTGAGAGAGGCAAACACTCAACCCATTCCATTTGTATGTAAAGCGCAAGTTTTACCCGACCATTTCGGCCGCGGTGAAAAACCCACCATCACAATGACTCAATGATTACACGCTCTGGGATCGCGCTTCTCATGAAATAGCAGAGCCGAGAACATTCGTTCATGTTTACATCTACGGAAATGTATTGTACTCGTATCATGTTCTTTGAAGGAGACTACGATCATACGCACTTCACGTAGGAGTTTGGAGTTCCCTTTGATGCAGACCAAAGGATGGCCGTGGCCACCGATGTGGTTGAATTGGTCCCGTCTAAAAGAACTGTGAAATTGACGGAGCCCGGGGGATCAACGCTGCTTCCGTTGGCGTAGCATTGGTATACCAGGAATGGCCTTGTTTCCATATCCTTTAAAAGTGACAAAACAAAATTTAAAAATCACGGAATCGTGATATGTTTTGTCCGCGTCTCGCTATGCTAATGTGGTGCCCTTCTTATAGTATTAAAGCCAAGTGAATCAGTTTAAAAGGGACAAAAGATATCAAAATATACCTATTTTCTCGGTTTAACTTTTGTACTACATTAAAGAGTAGGGTAATCTCAATGAATGGGCATCTATATCAGTCTTTCAAAATGCAGGACCTACAAAATATTACTTAAGAAACCGACAGTATACTACGTAATGGGGCATGTTATTAAAGCAGGTTAAATTATCGAGCACCTGGTTCTGAATTGAAGGACACCACATAATTGCTCAAGTCCAGCTTGTATGCCTATATTTAAAAAGCATTGTCTAGATTGGAAGTTTCGCCTACATACGATATGAGGATGTTTTTTCCGCCAATTCCCATTTTTGGATTACAATAACTCCAATTAACTCATATAAACAATTTCTTATTTGACTTTTTTCATAGGGTAATCCAGACTAATTTTGACACTTGTCTTATATATCCAAATTGATAATTGTTCTGTTCGTAGAATGTTCTTTCCTCTCTCGACCACAGTTTGGTTCCTCGAAAGTAAAAGGATGTCAAAGAGTATTTAGGGTAATTTCCTGTCTGCTGTTTGCAAAATATTAATTAAAATACCAGTCTGTACCCACTTCAAAGAGATTATTACATACAGTTTAAGGGGAAACGAGGACGCAGGGATTGTGACCGCGTGCAGCTTTTACTCTATCCAGTGAGGTGATACATTGTACTTCATTCTCAAGCAAACTTATTTTCAATATTAACCAGACCGTCTTCGCCCCAGTCATATTTTAAGTCCATCTTTTTTTAATTTTATATGATAAATGTAATAACAAAAACGGCTTGACATAACAAAAATAACAATTTAATTAAACGTTTCGCCTCCCATGCGGGAGGCATCTTCAGTAAAGCACAGAGCGAGTGAGAGTCGCACAAAAAAGTTCGGCTATTTAGGCATAAAGTTTGTGTACACCTCCGGCAGGGGGCCACATTCATCCGTAACCTTTACGGTTGTATCGCACTTAGCAATGTGAGAGAGTACATTAACCAATCTACCACGATCGTCCGCCTACGGTGCCACCTAGACTTCAATCGCCAGTGCCTTCATGAGGACGTGATTCCCAATGGACTACGGTGCAAACCTCTGGTGGACACACCGTACGGACGAAAGTTGGCCAGGGACTACGGCCGCAACTGTGTGAAGGCGCGCATACAGGATAACCAACAGCGGATTTACCGCGCAAGACGTCGACAGTCCACGGCGGAACGGAGTCTACGACAGACGCTGGCATACAATGACCTACGAAATGTGTTCCTGGCAAGGAAGGAGGCCGAGGAGATGGAAAGGAACAGGTGCACAGAGGCGCATAACAACAAGCTCACCCGGCTACTGCCTCCGAGATCGCCAACCAGGACTGAGAAATGTACGGTGTTCAACATGTCCTCCAAGCCCCTTCTGCCCCGACATGTGAGTCTGCTATCCAAAGGACTGGACTATGCCCTTGCTCCACGATACGTTCCAAAACGTGACTTCATAATCGAAATTGAAGAGAAACTCAGACATGTGCACGATGTCACAGGGGTAAATCTCGCGAGAAGCCGCGTTGTCAGTGTTTTGAACAATGCGAAACCGGCCGGGTCGAATTTAGATCGACAAGAACGCATTGCTCTTAATGAGTTGAAGTCAGACAGCTCCATCATGATTTTAAAGGCCGACAAAGGAAAAGGAACCGTTGTGCTTGATAAGGATGACTACATGAAGAAGATGTATGAAGTTATAAACGACAGTCACTATTTCGTGAGACTATCAAGAGATCCCGCTGCTAAGTCCGAAAGAGAGTTAGTTGACCACCTTCGAGAGCTGAAAAAGAAAGGACGCATCAGTGACGAACTATACCGCCGTCTCTTCTCCTCTGACGCCGCGACACCCAAGATGTATGGACTCCCCAAAATTCACAAACCGGGTTGCCCCCTACGCCCGATTGTATCTTTTATTGGTTCATCCACTTACAGCCTTTCCAAATATCTGGTTGAGATTTTGAGCCCTCTTACAGGAAACAATGAGTTTAGCGTCCGGAATTCCCATGACTTTGTTGAACTTATCCGCGCTCAGACCCTGCTACCGCACGAGGCTATGGTATCCTTTGATGTGATTTCATTATTCACGAATGTCCCCAACGCCCTGGCTGTGGATGTCGCCCGTGACCGGTTGTTGGCAGACCAGTCGTTGTCCACTCGCACAACCCTTCTTGTTGATGACGTTATACTCCTTTTACGTTTTTGTCTCAACCAGTGCAATTTTAGTTTTAATGGGGACATATATCATCAGGTCAGCGGATGCCCTATGGGGAGTCCAGTTTCCGTAACCGTCTCGAATCTCGTCATGGAATATGTTGAGGAAAAGGTAATGTCTGGCATTGATTTCCCCGTGAAGTTCTACCGTCGTTATGTCGATGACACTTTTGTAATAGTTAACAGAGAGAACGTAACCGATTTTCACCGCAATTTGAATAGTGTCCACCCCTCAATTCAGTTCACCTGCGAACATGAAACCGACAGTACCTTGCCGTTTTTAGATGTATGTGTCCATAGAACTAGTGAACCTTTCTTTAAGATGGAGACATCCGTATATCG
Source organism: Ixodes persulcatus (assembly GCA_013358835.2). Classification (NCBI taxonomy): domain Eukaryota; kingdom Metazoa; phylum Arthropoda; class Arachnida; order Ixodida; family Ixodidae; genus Ixodes; species Ixodes persulcatus. The sequence goes on from JABSTQ010010617.1 coordinate 235,481, forward strand.
TAAACCATGTGACACACAAAACTTTCTTGACTACCACTCTCATCACCCTACTCAACACAAAAGCTCAGTTGTAAGATCGTTACTTCATCGTTCAGAAACAGTCCCATCTAACTCAACACTTAGCAATCAAGAACTTAGCCATGTGCGGGAGGCTTTGAAGAAACGTAACTACCCAGACCGATTTATCAATCGCGTTAAGAAACAAATGTCCCGACGGCGCCCGGATCGAGCCGAACGAACACGTGACGTCGTGTGCATCCCGTACGTTAAGGGGGTTTCGGAGGCATTGGGACGCGCGCTTAGGCCGTTGGGGGTGCGAACTGTATACAAACCCTACAGAACAATTGCCAATGTTATCTCCAAATCAAAAGACCCGACACCGCCAGAGGCAGAAAGGGGAGTGATCTACCAGGTGCAGTGCAAGGAATGTGACGCTTCCTACATTGGAGAGACGGGACGAAAAAGAAAAACAAGACTAAAAGAACACGCACGGGATGTCGCCAATTCCACGAACGCCACCCGCTTCAAGTCCGAACTCGTCGACCACGCATGGACGTCAGGACACCAATTTGACTTTGACAAGGCCTCGACCTTGGCGAGGGATAAAAGGTGGGGACCGAGAAAGCTGCTGGAATCTTGGTTTATCCACAACGACAAACGCGGAAGTGATTCATCGCTGGTAAACAAGAACCGTGGCCCCCTGCCGGAGGTGTACACAAACTTTATGCCTAAATAGCCGAACTTTTTTGTGCGACTCTCACTCGCTCTGTGCTTTACTGAAGATGCCTCCCGCATGGGAGGCGAAACGTTTAATTAAATTGTTATTTTTGTTATGTCAAGCCGTTTTTGTTATTACATTTATCATGACTTCGCCTGGCTTCTGGAGTATTTTTGCATTCATCCGTAACCTTTACGGTTGTATCGCACTTAGCAATGTGAGAGAGTACATTAACCAATCTACCACGATCGTCCGCCTACGGTGCCACCTAGACTTCAATCGCCAGTGCCTTCATGAGGACGTGATTCCCAATGGACTACGGTGCAAACCTCTGGTGGACACACCGTACGGACGAAAGTTGGCCAGGGACTACGGCCGCAACTGTGTGAAGGCGCGCATACAGGATAACCAACAGCGGATTTACCGCGCAAGACGTCGACAGTCCACGGCGGAACGGAGTCTACGACAGACGCTGGCATACAATGACCTACGAAATGTGTTCCTGGCAAGGAAGGAGGCCGAGGAGATGGAAAGGAACAGGTGCACAGAGGCGCATAACAACAAGCTCACCCGGCTACTGCCTCCGAGATCGCCAACCAGGACTGAGAAATGTACGGTGTTCAACATGTCCTCCAAGCCCCTACTGCCCCGACATGTGAGTCTGCTATCCAAAGGACTGGACTATGCCCTTGCTCCACGATACGTTCCAAAACGTGACTTCATAATCGAAATTGAAGAGAAACTCAGACATGTGCACGATGTCACAGGGGTAAATCTCGCGAGAAGCCGCGTTGTCAGTGTTTTGAACAATGCGAAACCGGCCGGGTCGAATTTAGATCGACAAGAACGCATTGCTCTTAATGAGTTGAAGTCAGACAGCTCCATCATGATTTTAAAGGCCGACAAAGGAAAAGGAACCGTTGTGCTTGATAAGGATGACTACATGAAGAAGATGTATGAAGTTATAAACGACAGTCACTATTTCGTGAGACTATCAAGAGATCCCGCTGCTAAGTCCGAAAGAGAGTTAGTTGACCACCTTCGAGAGCTGAAAAAGAAAGGACGCATCAGTGACGAACTATACCGCCGTCTCTTCTCCTCTGACGCCGCGACACCCAAGATGTATGGACTCCCCAAAATTCACAAACCGGGTTGCCCCCTACGCCCGATTGTATCTTTTATTGGTTCATCCACTTACAGCCTTTCCAAATATCTGGTTGAGATTTTGAGCCCTCTTACAGGAAACAATGAGTTTAGCGTCCGGAATTCCCATGACTTTGTTGAACTTATCCGCGCTCAGACCCTGCTACCGCACGAGGCTATGGTATCCTTTGATGTGATTTCATTATTCACGAATGTCCCCAACGCCCTGGCTGTGGATGTCGCCCGTGACCGGTTGTTGGCAGACCAGTCGTTGTCCACTCGCACAACCCTTCTTGTTGATGACGTTATACTCCTTTTACGTTTTTGTCTCAACCAGTGCAATTTTAGTTTTAATGGGGACATATATCATCAGGTCAGCGGATGCCCTATGGGGAGTCCAGTTTCCGTAACCGTCTCGAATCTCGTCATGGAATATGTTGAGGAAAAGGTAATGTCTGGCATTGATTTCCCCGTGAAGTTCTACCGTCGTTATGTCGATGACACTTTTGTAATAGTTAACAGAGAGAACGTAACCGATTTTCACCGCAATTTGAATAGTGTCCACCCCTCAATTCAGTTCACCTGCGAACATGAAACCGACAGTACCTTGCCGTTTTTAGATGTATGTGTCCATAGAACTAGTGAACCTTTCTTTAAGATGGAGACATCCGTATATCGTAAACCATGTGACACACAAAACTTTCTTGACTACCACTCTCATCACCCTACTCAACACAAAAGCTCAGTTGTAAGATCGTTACTTCATCGTTCAGAAACAGTCCCATCTAACTCAACACTTAGCAATCAAGAACTTAGCCATGTGCGGGAGGCTTTGAAGAAACGTAACTACCCAGACCGATTTATCAATCGCGTTAAGAAACAAATGTCCCGACGGCGCCCGGATCGAGCCGAACGAACACGTGACGTCGTGTGCATCCCGTACGTTAAGGGGGTTTCGGAGGCATTGGGACGCGCGCTTAGGCCGTTGGGGGTGCGAACTGTATACAAACCCTACAGAACAATTGCCAATGTTATCTCCAAATCAAAAGACCCGACACCGCCAGAGGCAGAAAGGGGAGTGATCTACCAGGTGCAGTGCAAGGAATGTGACGCTTCCTACATTGGAGAGACGGGACGAAAAAGAAAAACAAGACTAAAAGAACACGCACGGGATGTCGCCAATTCCACGAACGCCACCCGCTTCAAGTCCGAACTCGTCGACCACGCATGGACGTCAGGACACCAATTTGACTTTGACAAGGCCTCGACCTTGGCGAGGGATAAAAGGTGGGGACCGAGAAAGCTGCTGGAATCTTGGTTTATCCACAACGACAAACGCGGAAGTGATTCATCGCTGGTAAACAAGAACCGTGGCCCCCTGCCGGAGGTGTACACAAACTTTATGCCTAAATAGCCGAACTTTTTTGTGCGACTCTCACTCGCTCTGTGCTTTACTGAAGATGCCTCCCGCATGGGAGGCGAAACGTTTAATTAAATTGTTATTTTTGTTATGTCAAGCCGTTTTTGTTATTACATTTATCATGACTTCGCCTGGCTTCTGGAGTATTTTTGCATTCATCCGTAACCTTTACGGTTGTATCGCACTTAGCAATGTGAGAGAGTACATTAACCAATCTACCACGATCGTCCGCCTACGGTGCCACCTAGACTTCAATCGCCAGTGCCTTCATGAGGACGTGATTCCCAATGGACTACGGTGCAAACCTCTGGTGGACACACCGTACGGACGAAAGTTGGCCAGGGACTACGGCCGCAACTGTGTGAAGGCGCGCATACAGGATAACCAACAGCGGATTTACCGCGCAAGACGTCGACAGTCCACGGCGGAACGGAGTCTACGACAGACGCTGGCATACAATGACCTACGAAATGTGTTCCTGGCAAGGAAGGAGGCCGAGGAGATGGAAAGGAACAGGTGCACAGAGGCGCATAACAACAAGCTCACCCGGCTACTGCCTCCGAGATCGCCAACCAGGACTGAGAAATGTACGGTGTTCAACATGTCCTCCAAGCCCCTACTGCCCCGACATGTGAGTCTGCTATCCAAAGGACTGGACTATGCCCTTGCTCCACGATACGTTCCAAAACGTGACTTCATAATCGAAATTGAAGAGAAACTCAGACATGTGCACGATGTCACAGGGGTAAATCTCGCGAGAAGCCGCGTTGTCAGTGTTTTGAACAATGCGAAACCGGCCGGGTCGAATTTAGATCGACAAGAACGCATTGCTCTTAATGAGTTGAAGTCAGACAGCTCCATCATGATTTTAAAGGCCGACAAAGGAAAAGGAACCGTTGTGCTTGATAAGGATGACTACATGAATAAGATGTATGAAGTTATAAACGACAGTCACTATTTCGTGAGACTATCAAGAGATCCCGCTGCTAAGTCCGAAAGAGAGTTAGTTGACCACCTTCGAGAGCTAAAAAAGAAAGGACGCATCAGTGACGAACTATACCGCCGTCTCTTCTCCTCTGACGCCGCGACACCCAAGATGTATGGACTCCCCAAAATTCACAAACCGGGTTGCCCCCTACGCCCGATTGTATCTTTTATTGGTTCATCCACTTACAGCCTTTCCAAATATCTGGTTGAGATTTTGAGCCCTCTTACAGGAAACAATGAGTTTAGCGTCCGGAATTCCCATGACTTTGTTGAACTTATCCGCGCTCAGACCCTGCTACCGCACGAGGCTATGGTATCCTTTGATGTGATTTCATTATTCACGAATGTCCCCAACGCCCTGGCTGTGGATGTCGCCCGTGACCGGTTGTTGGCAGACCAGTCGTTGTCCACTCGCACAACCCTTCTTGTTGATGACGTTATACTCCTTTTACGTTTTTGTCTCAACCAGTGCAATTTTAGTTTTAATGGGGACATATATCATCAGGTCAGCGGATGCCCTATGGGGAGTCCAGTTTCCGTAACCGTCTCGAATCTCGTCATGGAATATGTTGAGGAAAAGGTAATGTCTGGCATTGATTTCCCCGTGAAGTTCTACCGTCGTTATGTCGATGACACTTTTGTAATAGTTAACAGAGAGAACGTAACCGATTTTCACCGCAATTTGAATAGTGTCCACCCCTCAATTCAGTTCACCTGCGAACATGAAACCGACAGTACCTTGCCGTTTTTAGATGTATGTGTCCATAGAACTAGTGAACCTTTCTTTAAGATGGAGACATCCGTATATCGTAAACCATGTGACACACAAAACTTTCTTGACTACCACTCTCATCACCCTACTCAACACAAAAGCTCAGTTGTAAGATCGTTACTTCATCGTTCAGAAACAGTCCCATCTAACTCAACACTTAGCAATCAAGAACTTAGCCATGTGCGGGAGGCTTTGAAGAAACGTAACTACCCAGACCGATTTATCAATCGCGTTAAGAAACAAATGTCCCGACGGCGCCCGGATCGAGCCGAACGAACACGTGACGTCGTGTGCATCCCGTACGTTAAGGGGGTTTCGGAGGCATTGGGACGCGCGCTTAGGCCGTTGGGGGTGCGAACTGTATACAAACCCTACAGAACAATTGCCAATGTTATCTCCAAATCAAAAGACCCGACACCGCCAGAGGCAGAAAGGGGAGTGATCTACCAGGTGCAGTGCAAGGAATGTGACGCTTCCTACATTGGAGAGACGGGACGAAAAAGAAAAACAAGACTAAAAGAACACGCACGGGATGTCGCCAATTCCACGAACGCCACCCGCTTCAAGTCCGAACTCGTCGACCACGCATGGACGTCAGGACACCAATTTGACTTTGACAAGGCCTCGACCTTGGCGAGGGATAAAAGGTGGGGACCGAGAAAGCTGCTGGAATCTTGGTTTATCCACAACGACAAACGCGGAAGTGATTCATCGCTGGTAAACAAGAACCGTGGCCCCCTGCCGGAGGTGTACACAAACTTTATGCCTAAATAGCCGAACTTTTTTGTGCGACTCTCACTCGCTCTGTGCTTTACTGAAGATGCCTCCCGCATGGGAGGCGAAACGTTTAATTAAATTGTTATTTTTGTTATGTCAAGCCGTTTTTGTTATTACATTTATCATGACTTCGCCCGGCTTCTGGAGTATTTTTGCATTAATTTTATATCGACGTGTTGTATCGTGAAGTACATTCTAATACACTTAGTACGCATTCAGAATGCATACAAGTTCCATACAATGTAGAACTCTTCAGTCAGGTTAGTACGGCCTCTTGAGTCACACACTTTGAGGAGAAACGATGAACATAGGAACACCAGTAGGGTAATTGAAGGTTTTGTGTTCATCGCTGCCAATGTTCTGAAAAAGGCTGAACCATGCTTTACGCCATCGTAAATATACAGAAGGCGGGTCAGTGTTCATATTTATTCAAGATAATTATTATAACACTAAATCCCCCGATCTAGTTTAATATCGCTTCTGGTACACACACACACACACACACACACACACACACACACACACACACACACACACACACACACACACATATATATATATATATATATATATATATATATATATATATGGGTCATTTCACGTGAAACGTCCCAGACGTTGCTCTCAACCACCTCCGATTTCTAAAAACAAAATCATGGGCTTCGGCCACAATGTCCGTAGCCATACCCTAAAATAGTTTTGACGAAAAAAACAATTTGTGATGACGTGAGCGCGATTTTAATTTTTGAAAACAGCTTGAAACTAGGCATCACTCAATAATTTATGAAAAATCAGCTTTTTTATGAAACACCCAACAATATTGTTTTCTTAAATTTACACGGTTGTCGACTTACAATGTGGTTGGGTTTGTGCAGTTTTGTTTAATTTAAATATTTTTTTTTAAATACATAATTTTATTCAAAAATAAACATATTAGTCATTTTATTAAAAAATATATAATTGTTCCCGGGCCCTAATATAACTTTTTACTGGCTGCCCTTTAGGTATATAACCCATAAAGATATTTTAAACCGCTCAATTAAACATCTTGCAGTAAAACAAAAATCCTGAAGTTGCCAAAAAGTGCGTTTTGACGCATAAACAGCCGTTTATTCCACGTGAGGTGTTCCAAGTAAAAATGCAAAATACGGTGGGTTTGGAAGAAGGACTGATTGTCTTTTGATTCTGAAAGTTTAATCAGAGTAATTTTTGTTTAAAGTGAGACAACAATTTTTGAAGTTGAACTCTCGCACCACTACCCGGCGTCGCTTCTTAACGCCTCTCGCGATAGCCTAAGCGATAGCCGAAGCGATTAGGTCCAAACAAACAACGGAGTTTGCTGCCCGCTTCCCCTCGTCCCTCTTTTCTGGCTGTAAGAGAAGAAACGGCGGGTATCCTGTACTACTCGGTGGTGCCGCCACTGCGTCGCCATAGCAGCCCCGTTGTGCTTTTTATACCCGAGGGCGGCTTCTCACACTCCGAAACGCGATGCCTAATCGACGGGCGGCATCAGCTGACGTGGACGTCTGAAACACAATAATATCGCCGCGAAATCTAGCCGTCACGCATACTGCGGTGAAAATCGGAACTATGATCCGGTTCGCGCTTAGTTGGAGCACAGTGAATTCTACAGGCGCGTGATCAAAGCACTGAAACGCGCTGATTCAGTATGTTAACTCGGACGCTTGAAGCATCGTCACAAGCCAAGATTGCGCTTCTAGCATTATTTTCGGTCCACATTGTCAGTGCGGGAATCTTTACATGACCCATCGGAAATAATTAATAAACAATGGCACGTGTCCGCACTATTGACACTGGGTATCGAGACTTATTCCTTGCCTTTTGAGGAACCCACTTCTGCGCTAGTAAGCTAAGAAAGAGCTGACAAGTGAGAAGTTGGCTTTTGAACTAACATTTGAGATCGGAAATCTGTCGAAGAAAGAACTTCATTTTTCGTCAAGTACGTTGTACGGTGGTGTAACGATGGACGAAGCTGGTCCCTCTGGAGAAAGAAGTCAATCTACGGTTCCTGTAGATGCTGAGCAGGGTGCGTAGGAAAGCTGGCTTTATTTTGTACAATACAATGATAGTTGTGTCGTGTTTACTCGTGTCTACCCTGTCACAGTATCTGTATAGTTGCGGCCGCTCAATTCATGACTTTTTCATACCAAATCGACTAGCTATTTTTTTTAAAGCTGGTCGTTCGTCGTACATGTAGTATGTGTTACGTTAGACATGTATAAGCCCAAGCTGTAGGGAAGGATGCGTTGGCTTATATTAAATACACATGGTTCGCCTTATACCTGTCACAAACCAATTAGCGTTATAAAAGTTCGAAGCCGAATGGCGTTTTGCGTACAAAGCTAGCTTCTGCACGAAAGGCGCATATGTGCCCGACTTGTCATTTATGCGCAGCACGCAGATATGGCTCACATAAATGAAGGAGCAGTCATGTTCCATTCAAATTTGTTTTTCATTGCAGAAGCCGAACTTCCTCCGTGCTCCCTAGGTGCAAGGGGTTGCCATGTGACCACACAGACCAAGACGCGGTCCCTCATCAACGCTCAAGACCTGACGCACACGGATCGGCGGCTCCTTTCTCTCCGTTCCGGGCGCCCACAAGATGAGATCCGTACAGAGTGTTCACATCATTATCAAGTATACCTTAAAAAGTACACATCACTGATTGCATCCAAGTGGTGTTCTAACCCTTTCTATGAACACGTCAAAAACCGCCGTGGATCAGCTGTCATTACAATAGCCTTTGCAGATGCACACCCCAATTTAAACCTTATTCCTGGAAACCGACTTTGTCAAGCATGCCGGCGAAATTGTTTTGAATTGAAGAAGAGACCTACTTTTCAAGCACCACCACCACCTCTGGCTCGTGATGCCCCTTCTGAGCAAGATGACCCCGATGTAGCACTTGAGAGCGTCAACGAGGCCCTCGCAGCCGTTGGAGAAAGCCCTCTCCAACGAAAACGAGGGCGAACAAGCCGCGAGACATACGCCCAGAAGAAGGTTAGAAAACTTAAAGTTTCTGCCGAAAGAAGAATTTATACATCTTTGGGTGTACAGCAGAAACGAACTTCTCAGCCGAACCAGGATGAAGATTTTGTTTTGAGTGACTACGTGTCCCTCATGCAAGATGTAAAAAACAAGTTTGACCTGGAGAAAAATAGAAAAAATTCCAACTTCTAACATTGGCCCCACCCTCTTGGTCTCGCGAAAAGCTTATGAACTTCTTTGGAGCCTCGGAACGACAAGCGCGTCAAGCCGTAAAGGTCAGGTCAGAATCAGGAATATTGGGCACCGTGCCAAAAAGAAGAGGCCGCCCGGTCAGCGAAGAAGTCAAGGCCTCCATCATGGAGTTCTATCAGGACGACGCTGTATCGTACTGCCTACCGGGAAAAAAGGACGTGCTACGTGGTCGCCAAAAGAGTCTGTTGTTGCTCAACTTGAAAGAAATGCACGAGGAATTGAAAAAAGCTGCGATTTCAGGTGCGGCTTTTCAACACTCGCAAGTCTACAGCCTTCACATTGTGTCCTAGCAGGGGGGAGCGGCACTCACACAGTTTACGTGTGCATGCAACAGCAAAATTTTAAGCACATGCTTCATGCTACAGGATTAGACGAAAGCACCGAGGAACTTCTATCCACTACAGTATGTGATCTACACAATGAAGAGTGCATGCTTGACAGGTGTGCCAAATGCTCAAGTACCGATTTTGCTGATACTTTGCTCCACAGCACTCCACTTCTTGACCCAGAAGAAACGGATTACGTCCATGTGCAACAGTGGGTTAGCGGGGTGCATTGCCAACTGGAAACCATTGTTCTGACACCAGACAACTTCCGCGAAAAATTCTTAGATATGCTGAAGGCACTGAAGGCTCACCACTTAGTGAGCAAACAACAGGCATGATACTTGCCAGAGCGCAAAGCAAACATAGGCAAACACGAGGCAATAGTACTCATGGACTTCGGTGAAAATTATAGTTTCATCGTGCAGGACGCCCCGCAATCCTATCACTGGGTGAATACTCAGGCATCAGTACACCCCGTTGTTATTTACTTTCGCAAACAAGAAGCCACCACCCAAGAGATTTCTATAAAATCATTCAGTTTTATTTCTGACTGCCTAGAACACGACACGGTGGCAGTTTCTGTATTTCAGAGTGAAGTAATTAATATATTGAAGCGAGACCTTCCGCAAATTAGAAAAATTCACTACTTTTCAGATGGTGCGTCCTCTCAGTACAAGAATAAAAACAACTTTGCAAACCTCTGTCAACACGAAAATGATTTCGGCATTTCCGCTGAACGGAATTTTTTCGCAACGTCCCACGGGAAGAGTGCTTGTGACGGAGTTGGGGGTATAGTGAAAGCGTCTGGCAGCAAGGGCCAGTCTTCGAAGTCCCTTCGAGAACCAAATCATGACCCCCCAGCAGCAGTTTACCTGGGCCAAAAATAACATCGGGGGCATAACAATACTTTGGGTGCCGAAAGCAATGGTCATTTCAAAGCCGATTTGAACACAAACGACGCGTGAGCCTTCAATGGCGCGCATTCGTAACACCACATCGCCTCGTCGTTTGAGATTGCCCGTTCACGGGTCTTTTGTGCTGCTGTTTACATCTGTCCTGACGTTAACAAGAGAGAGTGATCGCGTTGTGTATGTAGTGTATGTAAGAAACAGCTAGCTTACTAATGGATGCTCTGAACCGGCAGCGCTAAGCATCTCCTGACATCAAGACACAGGAAGATCACAGGAAGACATTGCCGCGTAAAACGGTCGAAATGGAAAAAGCCATAAAGCAACAAGAGTGAAAAACAGCCCCTTTTCACCAAGATCTACCGGACAACTCAAGGTCCTGCTCCCTACCTGAGTGGGCACACCGTTACACCGTCGCACGCTTCGCCGGGCTCGACGGTGCCGTGCTGTGCAGAGAACAGGCACAAGAAACGACGCCAGGCTGCGACGTAAAAGCTCAACTTCAAAATGTTTTTTTTTCGTATTTAGAACAAAATTATTTTAATTAAACTTTCAAGAACAAAAGGCAATAAGCTCTTCTGTAAAAGTCACCATGTTTCGCATTTTTCTTTCGACCACCTCAAGGCAGAATTGACGGCTCTTTAAACGGCAGGACGAAATTTTGAACAAATTAAGTTGTTTTTTCTGCAAGATATTTAGTTGTACGGCCCGAAACTTTTTTTTGTGCAGTATATTGACAAAGTTGCCAATAAGAATTTTTAATCACCTGCAGCAACGAGATAGTTTGTAACCAAACTATCAAAAGGCTAAAATTCTCATATATTACTTTTTTTTTTTTAAATTGCTTCAACCGAATTTTCATGATCCTTATTACACAACAATCAAAATACCATGTGGTTTTTAGGAAAAAATAGTCCACTGTTCTATAAAAATATCTTAATTTTCATCAATTAATAAATGACTCCTAGTTTCACTCCTTTTTTACGAGTTCAAACCGCCATCTCCCCATGAAATTTGTTTCTCGTCGAAAATATTTTAGAGAAGCACCACAAACATTATGGTGAAGAACCATTAATTTTATTTTAGGAATCGGAGGTCGCCGTGGGACCTTTGGCATGGCATGAAGAAATCCACGTCAGCTGATGCCGCCCGTCGATTAGACATCGCGTTTCGGAGTGTGAGGAGCCGCCCTCGGGTACAAAGGGCACAACGGGCCTGCTATGGCGACGCACTGGCGGAAGCTCCGATTAGTACACGATACCCGCCGTTTTTTCCCCTTACAGCCAGAAAAGAGGGACGAGGGGAAGCGGGCAGCAAACTCCGTTGTTTCTTTGGACCTAATCGCTTCGGCTATCGCTTCGGCTATCGCGAGAGGCGTTAAGAAGCGACGCCGGGTAGTGTTGCGAGAGTTCAACTTCAAAAATTGTTTTCTCGCTTTAAAAACAAATTACTCTGATTAAACTTTCAGAATCAAAAGACGATCAATCCTTCTTCCAAACCCACCATATTTTGTATTTTTACTTGGACCACCTCAGGGTGGAATAAACGGCTGTTTATGCGTCAAAACGCACTTTTTGGCAACTTCAGGATATTTTTATTTTACTGCAAGATGTTTAATTGAGCGGGTTAAAATATTTTTATAGGTTATATACCTAGAGGGCAGCCAGTAAAAAGTTGTATTAGGTCCCGGGAGCGATTACATATTTTTTAATAAAATGGCAAAAAGGTTTATTTTTGAATAAAATTATGTATTTTAAAAAAAATATTTAAATTAAACAAAACTGCACAAACCCAACCACATTGTAAGTCGACAACCGTGCAAATTTAAGAAAAAAATATTGTTGGGTGTTTCATAAAAAAGCCAATTTTTCGTAAATTATTGAGTGATGCCTAGTTTCACGCTGTTTTCAAAAATTAAAATCGCGTTCACGTCATCACAAATTTTTTTTCGTCAAAACTATTTTAGGGTATGGCTACGGACAATCTGGCCGAAGCCCATGAATTTTTTTTTAGAAATCGGAGGTGGTCGAGCGCAACGTCTGGGACGTTTCACGTGGAATGACCCATATATATATATATATATATATATATATATATATATATATATATGTATATATATATATATATATATATATATATATATATATATATATATATATATATATATATATATATATATATATATATATATATATATATATCCCTTGTTTTTTTTCCTGGACGCTGCCGACCTACAACGGCGCCTAGCACGAAGTGGTTTGGGGACGCATGCATTGCCCCATCCCTTGCCGCGGGCCTCGTCCACTGAAGGTCGGTTCTAAAGAATTAGCCTTTGCTCTTTTTTTTTTTTTTTAGTAGTTGTCTTATTAAGGTGGCGAGCTTCCATCTTTTACTGCAACATTAGAACTTGAAGAAAAGTGGTCCCTGCTCGGATCGCTGTCCGATAATTAGGGTTTAAAGCATTTACCTCATTTTTACTATATATATATATATTGTGAACGAAGAGGGGAAGAGGTGATTATTATTTTATTATTTTAAAGTTACGAAAAGGGGAATATATATATATATATATATATATATATATATATATATATATATATATATATATATACATGGTGTTTTTTTATTCTTTCAGATTTGTTTCAGAAAAGCCATGAAAGCTACAGTTATGCGGTTCGTGCAGGTGAGTTTTACGCCTAGTGGAACACAGTATAGGGATATAGTCGCAACTATCAGTCTGCTAATTAAGTAAAATTTGTTAATTAACTTTTTAAATAGTGCAAATAGACATATAATTCCAATTAGAAACTTGCCGAGCATCATCTAAAGCCAATAAAGGAACTCTTTTTAGAACGACTTAACGCCGGGGCAGCTTTTTCTGGCGTTCTGTAAAAACGCTCCATTTGGACGCGTTTCTAGATTTCAGTTTCTTATCGGAGCGCAACATTGCGCCCGCGGTCCTGCTCCCCGGTGGACGTGGCGCGAAGCTACCTCCTCGCCTCCCTCGTAGAATGGAGGGAAGTAGGGTGCAGGTGGGTTGTGCGTCTCAGCCACTGGGGAGCAGGACCGCGGGCGTGTAGATGCGCTCCGATAAGAAACCGAAATCTAGAAAGGCGTCCAGATGGAGTGTTTTTACAGAACGCCGTGAAATTCTGCCCGGGCGTTATATCTTTCTAAAATGAGTTGATTTAGTGGCTTTTGATGATGCTCAGCAAGTTTCTAATTGAAACTATATGTCTATTTGCACCAATTAAAAAGTTAATTAACAAATTTTACTTAATTAGCTGACTGATAGTTGCGGCTATCTCCCTATACTATGTCCCCTTGGCCGTATCACTCAGCTGGACAAACAGCATAAGTGTAGCTTTCACGCCCTTTTTAAAAAAAAAATCTGAAAGAATGAAAAAAACTGTATATATATATATATATATATATATATATATATATATATATACATTTCTACTACCGTAAAGTAATTTTCGTTAAGTTATCAAAAAGATCCATGATCTATTTGCATAAAGTTTGCTGCGTTGAAAGCGATATATTTTCTAAAGACGAAGCCGCCGTTGCCGAAGGCTAAATCCTCCGTTGTAACCACTGACATAACAAGTATAAAAACGTTCAAGTAACCGCACGAATATTTACAGTTCTCCCCAACAGCAATCAAGCTCAATAAGGTATCATCCTATCTTAATGCACACCATGATCATTTACACATCAGTAATTTCTTCAAAAGATATTCAAGAAGATAAACGACATTCTGTTTGATCTGCTTGATTAATTTTATAGCCATGGTTCACAGAGCTAATCGAATATAAAAAACAAATTCCGTGCCTTGTTGCGTAGTAAATGAGGAGCTCTTACCTCTTGTCAGTGTATACCTATCATATACTATAGACGTCTTCTCTCTATATATATATAAATACACCAAGTATATGTTGGGAACAGGAAGTCTGAAACCTGGTGACATCACTCCACGTGCGCATGTGAGTAATGTAGAGTTCTCTGATCCCGCAGCAAGCAGCGCAGCTCACCGAAAACTATTGGTTCAAATGGGATGTTTGTCTATTGGGCTGTTGATTTCATGACAAGCCGCTCAAGCGAGGAATTTTTTTTTTTTTTTTGGCCAGGAAGGTTGACGCACGAGGCCAAATCTCAAACTATAAATTATACGGGGATTTTAATCTACCTGGAATTGCCTGGCTGGCCGGTTATAACTTGTTTACGAGTGATGTCACCATCCTGAAAGCATCAAGTATGTTTGACTTATTTCGTTTTAATATGTTTGAGGAACGTTTTATAATCCATAATTCATCGGGAAATAGACTCGATCTTGTTAAAACAATACAAACTTATTGCCCAAATATGTTTCTAGACTAAACAAGTACCCTTCCTGGTTTTTGAAGGAACGGAGACGTTCCTCGAGACGCAGGCTTCATTATCACCCTCCTTTTTAAAAAAAATCGGAATTAGACATGTGGTAAGAAGAATTTAGTAAGTGTCGACTTTGGCAAAATGGCTTTTTAAAAAAGAAGAAAGTGCGCATTTGGCTGGGCTTGAGTCCGATATGTATGCCAAGCCTAAGAGCTTTTGGAAATGTGTACCGACGGAAACAAAGCGGAATAGTAGCGTGGTTCTGATGCAAAAAAGGTTTGGTTATACGTGTGATCCAAGGTGAATTGCCAATATGTTTGCTGAGCATTTTAAGTCATTTTTCGTCATCCGCATCAGTTCCTGACGGTAGCAAGACATGCGATGGCACAGCTCATTTTATTTTCTTTATCCCAATTGACGATCCCGAAGTCAGGGAAAGCATTCGTAATACGAAATCAGAGCTGTCTGCTGGTGCTGATGGAATCCCCAGTTTCACTGTGAAAGAGTGTGCTGGCGAACTTCTGACGCCGGATTCATATCCAATTATTTTTCATCGCCTTGAGGAATACCCCGATGAAGTAGCCTGGGCCCACTATTATTTCTTACATTCGTTAATGACATTTCGATTGGTTTGAAAAATTCTGAAGTGCTCTTGTTTGCGGATGACATCATGCTGTTTCGACGTGAACAATCTCACTTTAATTGCATGCTTCTTCAAGAACACACATTGGAATATTCAAAGTGATTTTTAAAGCATTAGCTTTTGCTGAATGAACAAAAAACAAAAAACAATGTCTCTCACTAGAAAGCGCGATTCACTTGTATTCCATTACACAGTAGGTTGCAGTGTTATCAGCCGATTGTCCGTCATTCGGAATCTTGGAATCTTTTTCAATTCATCCTTAAAATTCAATTATAATGTTTGAACTCTCTGTAATGCCTCTTTTAGAAACCTTGGAGGGATATATTGCTTCACCGGAAAATTTTCTTCGCCTGTTTGTCTTGTGCGTTTATTTTGTTGCCTTGTCCGCATAAAGCTGGAGTATGCTTCTTCTGTATGAAATTGCACTAATCTCGCCGCATCATGCTCCATTGAGGGTGTCCAAAAACGCTTCATAGGCTTAGTTTAGGACAGATATTTTGACCGCATTTGTTAATACAACTATGAACAATTACTTAAAAAACTTGTGTTGCGTGCTTTTCTTGATAAGAGACGCTTACGTGATTTTATGTTTTTACATAAGGTTGTTAGCGGTGCTGTTGACTTACCAATATTATTAAGCACTGTCTGTTTTCATGCTCCCTTGTGGTCCAATCGATTTGAGAGTTCATTTTACCCTACCGCTTTGAATAACACGTCACCACTGACAATAATGCAACTTGAATTCAACAAGCTGCACCAATCTTTTGTAGATATGTTTAGCAATCTGATTGTTTTTCGACATATGCGTGACTCAATTATTTTTACATGGTTACCACCTTGTTTTGCTGCCTGCATTTATTCTTGATGACGAGCGGTGTACCACTATTTTGGCTATGTACTGTTTTTGACATCTAACAAAAAGAAAGATTATTATTCATAATATTATTATTATTATAAACTATGCGCTCAGAAACAGTAACTTTAAACCATAAAATGAAGCTTAAAAAAAACTATTTATCAGAACTACTAGTAATAATCAGAATTGTTATTTTAAACATTAGACGCTGTGGCAGAAGAGAAAACAAAGTTTCTAATCGGGGCAACATCCATCTTCACAGGAGTCAAGAATAGCAACATCTAGAATATTAAGGTTCGAGCAATATTAATCCCGAAATATGAAGTCATATATATTTAAACGCCAAAATATTACCAGTGCATAAAAAATATTCTCGACAGATGCCTCATAACTGGGACAATTACACACCCGTCAAAACGTTTTTAAAACTGCAAGAAAATGTTTTGCTGTTCTCATAAACTAGAGTACCACGTTTTGTAAGAAAACTAAGAGGCGCAAGAAGAGAACATGAGTCAGCGCAAGACTAGCGAAGAGGTATTCAGTCTCGGGTTTCAAAAAAATGTCGACGAGGTTGCAACATTCGGCGGTCCAAGCTTACATGAAGTGTAATTTATCTCAGTTATAAACATCAAAGGCATTTTATTGGAATACCTTACATGATTTGGTATCTAGAACAAATATTTATAGAGAGGGTTGACGAAGTGCGGTTCGGTTAATTAAGAACATGAGACAAAGAAATAATACAAAATACTCGTACACACGCAAATACAAAAACAAAATGAGTGATATATAATAAACATTTTTAATAACGGAAAACACTTGTCATGAGTGTTTTGCAAAGATCACTGTATTTAGCCTGATTAGTTTCGAGCAAACTTATTTCAGAGACAAACTTATTTTCAATAAGAGGTCAGGAAAGCGGAGTATTCTACAATTTATGAGTTCTCGCGAATAGAAGATTTGCTTTCAAGTTGTTGTCACGACGCAGATTGATGTGCGATATGCTGGTTGGCAGTTGTTGTTGCGAAGAAAAATGAATGGTAGAGTTTATTGAACATGAGACGACGAGAAATTGTAGTTCTTTCAGTCAATTAACGAAGCGCTGGATCTAAATTTAGTGTAGTTACACTTGGCGTCCGTGACAAGTCATGTGATATGAAACGAGATGATTTTTTCACCGACTCGAGTTTTTGCAGGGATATGCCCGATGATGTTACCAAGATAGCCTAGTCTAATTTAAATATATCGAAAGTTTTATATGCAGTTACGTTCATTGAACGATGGTGAACTTGCGTGTATTTTATTTTAAAAATGTATGATGCATTCGACGGAAATATTAGTATATATTAAACGGCTCTCGGACAAACATGGCTCCGTTTCAATGAGAATGATAACCCCTACTGAGCCGCTGTGGTAGCTCTTCAAGCTTGAAACACCGGTCGTGACTTTGCTGCTATGAGAGAATGTGATATCATAAATTCTTAGTTTTGTCGTAGAACTGCGTCTTTCTCCGAGCTTGGAAGGGGTTGTAAAGTTGGGAGATCGATGTCACGAAACCTAGGTCACGGAAGTGACGTCACAGAGATAACACCGGAGCGCCGACCGATTTGCATCCCCGCGCTTCCTGACACCGCGCCGTGCGAGCGGTGAGCACGCGCGTCTTTTTAATGCGACAGCATTTTCTAGCTACGCCCCCCCCCCCCCCCCCCCGAGATTTCTTGTACTCTATGACCTTCTAATGCGCAGTAGGTCTGCCAAGTAGACCATTTCGGCTTACATTCTCACTCCTTCACATTCACACCCTCTTCGAAGGACCTGACGACATTGACGTCCTCGACGTCGTTATCGAGGTCGTCCTAGAAGACGTCCTAGAGGTCATGTTTGATCGCGTCCAGGAGGTCGTCCTGGAGGTCGTCCTTAAACTCGCCCTAGAGGTCGTCCTTGAGATCACCCTAGAGGTCATCCTAGAGATCTTCCTAGACGTCGTCTTTGATGTCGTCCTCTAGGACGTCGTCCTCGACGTCATCTAAGACATCGTCCCTAAGGCTGTCCTAGACGAATGCTATCACAGTTATTAAACAACCAACAATAGTGGTTTCTGCTGCAATTCCTTATCCTGCTAACTTTCTCGTTTTCCTGCTTTGACACGACACTCTCCTGTCTGATTGAAACGGCGATAGGCGCCGCTCCGGCAGCTGTGATTTCACAATCTTCGCTCATTGCTCGCTCTGGACAGTGGCTGAGCGACCGAGCGGCCGAGTGGCCGAGATCGCGCACTCTGTGCAACGGGCGGTTCACGCGACTCTCAAGAGCGACTGGCGAGGTATTACCCCCACCCCCTAATCACCCTCATTAATTTCTTGTGCCAACCTCACGTAGTTCTATGGAATTGTTTGCAGCATAGTACAGCTATGCACCGACCCTTTTTTTATAAAGATCCAGGCACGGTCCGATTCATTTGCATGAGAACGCATCGACTCCCAAACACGAAAAGATTGCAAGACGAAATCCAACTATATATCGTTTCATTTAAGTCCGGCTGCAGCGGACGAGTCATCCCGAACAATCCAGATCTGTTAACATAGCATGTGGCTACGCTTTCTGTGCGCCATGGCGCTTCCTCTCGAACGTCGAGGGAAACTTACACGGCCCAGGATTGACAGCAATAGCTCGTAGCTTTCGTTGCGGCCGGAATTAAGGGGAAACAGAGCGTAGATTGAACAATTTTTGTGCAGCTAATAATAATTTGTATTGCCGCATGCCTTAATATTAAGGAAACGGGTCACCACCTCGTGCTGTAAAACGTTTTTTTTTTTTTTTAAACACTCAGTAAATTATTAGCTGTCCTCCGTGCGTTTTTATTATTTTACTTTGCCTAAAACACTAGGTCAACAAAAGAATCGAATTAGGTATTTTAGCTAAATGCGTACCTTGTCATTAGGTTCGATATTCTCTGGAAACTCGAGTTCTGTTTGAACATTTTATGAATTCCTTCCTGTATAAAACAAATTTGGCAGGCAGTATCCAGTAAGTGAAACAATGCGCAGGTGAAGTCACCTGCATACCTGCCTCTCTACTTCTCCGATCAACTGGCCTAGTGCTTGGTAGTGTCAACTAAAGCCGAACAGAACCTGTCGTGTCCCAGCGCGGGACAACGGCAGGGACGTCGTGACTGAACAGCCGCCATCAGGTCACTGATGTTTGACGATCTATGGCTCTCCACCAGTAGAGGTCTCGGAGCCGCCTCTTGGTCCTGACGTTTCCTGGATGATCTTCGTGAGCAGTCTCAACCAGTGTATTTCTCAGTGTCGTGGGAATTACAACATTTTCTCCTCTCATCAGCATGTTATCTACAACTGAGAGTTCGTCACGAACATGAGAAAAAGGAACAATGTCGGTGGACAAAAACTTCTGCGATGGCCAGGATGAAACTACATAGTCCATCACTTGACGTAGGATGACGGCCTCTGCGTGGCTTGCTGCAGCTGTTCTTTTGTGACGCAAGGAGTGACGAACGACACGATCTCCTCTTCAAATGATATCCCACCTTTCGTGTCAGCTACTGGCAATCGTAACAGAGCATCCACCACACGGTTGTCAGAGCTTCGCTGATACTCAACCGTGAAGTGATACATCAACAGACGTGAGGACCATCGCGTGATGAGCAGCGGAGGATGTCCTGTACCTCGTGTTGACAGAAGGGCAATCAGTGCCTGGTGGTGGGTACGTAATGTGAAGTGGCGACCCCATAGGTACATATGCCATCGCTCACATGCTCAGAGATATGCCTGGGCATCTTTTTCTCCGCCAGAATACTTTCGTTCTGCTGGAGTGAGCGTACGGGAGGCAGAAGCAACAGTATGGACTGGTTTGCCCGCTCGTTGCTGGAGGACAGCCCCAAGCCCCTATGTGGACGCATCTGTTGCGACGATTATTGGCAGGGCGGGCTCGAACATCCGCAGCATTGGCTAAACGACAAGAGAAATTTCAACCGTCTAAGCTCTCGTTGGCCTCAGGGCCCCAAATGAATGGAACGTCTTTGCGCAAGAACCGACGAAGTAGTTCCACTTCGGTCACAAGTATGGGAATAAATCTTGAAAAGTATTCCACCAGTCCCAGGAATGACCTGAGCTGGCTGATGTCGGTAGGCACTGGTGTCTGGTTGATGGTGTCGACTTTTTGTTTGAGAGGAGCGATTCCCTGGCTGCTAACTTGGTGACCCAAGAAAGAGAGTTCTCTGACATCAAAGACGCACTTGTCATTCAAGCGTAGCCCCGCACTGGAGATGCGCTGAAGAACGGCTCGGAGGTTAGCAAGATGCTCCTTGCTGGATCTGCCAAAGACAATAATGTCGTCTATGTAGAAGAGCACTCCTTCACAGCCATGTAAAATTGTAGACATCATTTGTTGAAATGTGGCTGGAGCAGAAGCCAGGCCAAAACATACTCTCTTAAATCGGAACAGGCCTTCATGTGTTACGAAGGCTGTCAGGTCTCTGCTATCTGGATGTACTTCTACCTGATGGTATGCAGAAGCCAGATATAGTTTTGAAAAGTGTGTTGCACCAACAAGGGAATTAAGCGGTTCCTCTGTGTGTGGTAGAGGAAAGCTGTCAATAACAACTGCCTTGTTTGGCTCCCTGAGATCTACGCACATCCTAATTTTTCCATCCTTTTTCTGGACTACGACGATTGGCGACACCCATTCAGAGGCGTCAACACGTTCAGTCACGTCATTTGCTTCAAGGCGCTTAAGCTCGTCTGAAACTTGCTTGCGAACAGTAAACGGAAGACGTCGCATTTTGCATTGTACTGGTGTAACAGATAGACGGACTTTTACCTTGTGTACATAGCCTTTGGCGTGACCAAGCTCGTGAACAAAACGATGCTTGTAGTCAGCGCGAGGTGATTTTGGAAGGCGTCCCGCTGTAGACGTTTCAGGTGTCGCCGTTCCAGCAGCAACTTGTCGATCTCCGATATGATGAGGACCACGTTTCGGAGAGAGCCGTGATGCGGAACTTGGTTCCCCTACAGCAGCACGTAGGCGACCCCCCACGACGAGGGGCGCTGCTGGAATTTTTCTGGAGGGCTGAGTGCTACCCCGGCACTATGTGGCACCTCGTTGGTCGATAAATCTCGCCCCGATGAAGGGTCTAGGCCTTCGACCTGAGTGTGGAGACAGCGCAACGCTGTCCCTAGGATGCGAAGATCCAGGGCTTGTATAGCATCAAGACCCAGGATAGACGCGCCAATGTTTGTAACATAGAATAATATAAACGCCGTCTTTGCCTGGTAGAAGACATCTGCGTAAAATGCTTTCAGGACTGTTATTTTCTCGTGTGAATAGTTCAGGAGAGCCGTTGGTGGTTAGAAAAGCTCGATGGTCCTTTCCTCGTTGAGGCTCTTGAAAACCGCGTCCGCAACAATGGAAACATACGATTCGGTGTCCATGGGAAAGTTGACAACATGATGGAAGACGATGACGTCTATGTGAATGGCCGATCGACGACCACTAGGAGTAACGTTCATCACAACTCCATAATCTTCTTCGTCATCGTCGGAAAACGTCTTTTGGATATGAATGGAGTTCTGTCGACGGTTGGAGCTCCTGCAGACTCGCGCGTAATGTCCGCGCTTACCGCACCCATAGCATGTGGCATTTTTCGCTGGGCAGGCCGCGGCGGTTAGACATTTGTGCAAACCACAGTTTCGGCATTCTGGCAAGGTATCGTGGTACAATCTAGGTGCCCAAGGCCCGGATGTAAGCCTCTTGTACTGGACCAACTCCCGGTTATTGCGTGGTACTGACACTGGTTGGCCCTGAGTGGACGTCCGGTAGAGACTCCGATTTGAGGCTCAACGGGACAGAGGCTGGTCGTGTGGTGGTGCATGGGAGGTAGTCGGTCGTTCCGACGTGGGTGGACGTCATGACACCTGGCGGGAGGAAGAACGTCCTCTGTTATCTCGATGTCGATGGGAGGGTCTACGACGTTCTGCATTGACCTCGCATGCTATTGAAGGTTCGTCGGCATATGGCTGTGATCGCATCGCGCTTGCTTCTAATGCGGCCTTCTCTAGGAGAAGAGCGACATCAATGGCTCGCTCGAACGTTAAGGTTTTGTCGTAGAGCAGTCGTTCGCGAAGAGAAGTAAAGTATATTCCCAGAATGGGCTGCTCGCGAAGGTCTTCGTCAACGCGGTTTCGAAAATCGCATGTTGTCGCCAATTGACGTAAAGCCGCGATATACTCTGCGAGCGACTCGTTGGCTTGTTGACAGCGGCGGAGAAACCGATATCGCTCTACAATGGCGTTCGTGTTTGCAGAGAAATGGTTGGCTAAGGCTGCGACTGTTTCTACGTAGCAGTCGTGAGAGGGACGTGCCACATGGACTGACTGACTTGACGCCGTAGCTTCTCCAGCCGCGTTTACAGCTGGCTCCGTTGCTGGCGGAAGCGTAGCGGTAGCGGGTGGTGGAAGATGACTTACTATGACGGCATCATAGATTCGTTGACCTTCATCGCCCAAGTTGTGGATGAGGATCAATTGACTGCGAACGGCGGAAAACTCGGCAGCACCAGCTGCATCCATGTAGCGCTGAAACCGCTTGTACCATTCGTCCCAAGGTACCGGAGGTAATCCAGGTGCATCCAGAAATGGCTTGGGTGGCGCGGTGTACGAAAAAGCCATCTTCTGTTAAGAGCGGATCAGCTTGCGGCAATCTGATGTCCTGGTCCGATCTAGCAGGAGGCTGTGTCAAAGTTCTCGGAGCGAGGCCTATAGGCAACCTGCAATGCTGTTTGGTTTGGCGCCATCTAGCGACTGAAGCTAGAAATATTGGGTACACCTGGAGTGGCGGCTGCATTGTTCAAACGTGAACATTTACTCTGGTGGCGCCGCTTAGCGTAGTGTATGAAGCAAGAAATACTGGGTATCCCAGGAAGCCGTGCTCGCGTAACATGCCAGTACAGCGGAAGCTACGGCCCTGGCGGGCCATTGGGAACGTGACTGCGTATCACCGGAGAGCGCCTCTACTCCGAAGAAGTATCAGGCTTTTCGCTGCGCCATGCTCCAATATGAGTGCGTTGCGCTCGTACACATCGCGCATTTGCAAGCCTTCGGCACGCAATGTGGGGCTTATCGTTCACCCTTTGCCAAGTTACAACGAGGCAGTGTATAGCCGTGGGCTCTCACTTTGCTGACGCCGCCTGGCTGTTGCAGGCTGGCTATGTCCGAACGCTGAGGTGAGGCCTAACTGCGCTGAGTCCAGAATGAACCATTTCCGAGAAGCGTTCTGCGCACGTACGAGCGCCCAATGCCAAGCGCGGAAGTCGGCACGACAAATCGAGGAAATTCGGAAGGAGGCTGTGGATCAGCGAGTAGAACACGTAATTTCAGCATATATATAATTGTGTTTCACAAAAAAAAGAAAGTGGACGGAAAGAAAAACACGACATTTGGATCGTGTTGAGCACGCGCCGCAGCTCAGAGAGCAAAGAAACTGGTAGTGCAGCTTTTACTATCGATTGTTAGCACAGGTAGGTCACTTCCTCGATTTTTAGTTCGTGCAGCCACCGCCTAGTGCCGTCGGTATGTGAAAAAGGTCCATTGAGCTGCGGCAGGATTACAGATCGGCGGACCAAGGGAGGCGAAGACGCGCAGTCCCCCGATGAACTTGGAGGCTAGCAGGGACCGTCAAGCATCCTCGTCGCCAAAAAGATATGTCCCAGCGCGGGACAACGGCAGGAACGTCGTGACTGAACAGCCGCCATCAGGCCATTGATGTCTATTCAGGGCTCAAGGACCCAGCTCGAGAAGGAAAAAAAGACCAAATGGCATCTAGTGGCCGAGAATTCTAGATGTGGCAAAGATGTGGCAATGAAAGAATAAGTGAGGATACAACAGAACCATTAGGAGTTTGCATGCCGTTTTTCTACATTATTGTCTACAGACTTTGTGCAAACCTTTGTGCCTGTTGTCTGTTGCAAATAACACCTCATTACGGTGTCATTTACGTGAGCGGAGCCGTCGCTTTGGTGCTTGGAGCGCGTCTCCTACTGGTGTGTTTACGGCGTCCTCAAGCGCGCAGCCGTGTATAGAGAGAATTTGGTCAGGGGGGGCGTGGGGCAGAACCAGGGCGTGCACCAGACGCAGAAAGAGGGCTTGACATGCTCTCCTGGCCAACCAGAAGCCGAAAATTGTTTTACGCTGCGATGGTAGCGAGAAACAGTTTTCATCATAGGTATATGGTTATAATAAGTGCGTATGTGTTAAATGTAGTAACCCGGCCTTCCTGGTGTAAAATAGGGTGCAAGTGATATTTCGATTATGATCATGCAGAAAGATATAAGAAACGAATGTGCCGCTCGAACCATGTTTTGCTCGGACACAGTGCAACCGCTCGGACGGCAGATTCCCGGTTCACGGCGCCTGGCGTATGAATTATTTCGATCGTTCCACTAGTTGGGCTCTTCCACTATAATCTTGTGTGTCTGTGATTAAAATATCACGTGCATTATATTTTCAGTCACTGAGAGTTACTCCGACGCACTCATTAATTTCGTTTCTCGCGACCACTGCCAGGGTATTATTTTCGGCTCCTGGTTGGCCACATTCAAATTTTCGAAGACGCGCTGGATCATGCCCAGCCCGCTTTCAGCCAATGGCGCCTTTACGTTTGTCTGCTATACTTCCCAATGAATGACCAAATTCTCTACATATACCGCTCTGCTCGAAAATGGTCTCTCGATTTCCGCCTGATGACGTCCTCTAAGTGTAATGTTGTTACACTTAGAGGACGGTGGCACAGCACCTGTGGTTTTTACGCCGGAAGCCTGTTTTGCTGTAGGTCGACCTGAAGCCAGGCAATGGATTGACACCCTATCAGAAAGGAGATGGGGCGCCGTGACGGCAGCGACCCTTCCGTCCGGCCGCCTTTTTCGCCAGCTTTTCTAAGACCAACTGCCATAATCGCGACATCCGACAGTATCATGTCATATAACACCTGAGACTGTGGTGGAAGAAATTGGAAACTTTTTAGTAGAAGGAACAGACACAGAAAGGGACGTCTCAAACTCAGCTAGCTGGTTTATTTCTCGACCATCTAATGTATACCCATGAAGCCCTTTCTAACCACACTCTACGCAGAAATCTCCTTTGTTGAAAACAGTTTCAAATGGAGAGAACATACATGACACACAAAGAGATCAAGCGCACACACAGACAAAAGAGGCCCTTATATGTAGGACACCTCGGGACATGGTAGTAACCTTGATAAAATTGTCGACGACAGAACACATAAAACGAGACTCTGCAGGAGATCACAGTGACCTTGAAAGAAAAGTGCCGAACTATCCTAAACAAAAGCACCAAATCGCACGCACCCTTAAGAAAAAAGTAAAAAACCCTGAGACAAATCATTGACTTAAAACGCAAGAAACACACAAGGGGACGAAACAGACGACACAGCTTTCGACTTGCAACGACAGGTTTACTGGGGCGGTTAGCCGCTCAGAGGTGGTGGTGGTAAAACATTTGTTGCCAAAGCAAAAGGGGAAGAGAACGGGGTCTTCGGTTCGGTGAGTGGAATCCTCTAGTCCGGGATCCCTTGGGAGCTTGCTGCTAGCTTGGTCCGGTTGATCAGGTGTATCTGGATCTTGTAGACCTCGCTGCGCAGCATCTCTTCCCACCGCCGGTCGTCAATAGTGTCGCCAAGCCCTGGAGTGTCCGGGCATGCCCGCACCATGTGCGAGAAAGTGGCTCTTTGCCCGCAGTCTTTGCAGGCGTCGTCGTCTCTGCGCCCCATGTGTTTCAGGAGCACCGGGTTAGTGTAGTTGCCCGCCTGGATCCTTCGCCAGGCAGTACTCTCGGCTTTGCTTAGCTCCCGGCACGGGAGCCCGCACTGTCTCCTCTGGGCCTTGAAGTGGTCCAGCATGTCCGAGTACACCCACTGCCTCGCTTCTGCCCGGTCGACATATCCACGGGCCCGAAGGTCTGCAGCCTGGTTACCTGGAATACCCTCGTGCCCCGGGACCCAGATAATTTCGAAAGTTGACGAACCGTTTGCGGCTCTCTCTAGGATTTTCGCGGCAGTAGCGCACACTCTGCCTCTCATATAATTCCTGCACGCATTCTGCGAGTCTGTCAGAATGTACGTGTGCCCCTTTCCCGCTCTGATCGCCATTGCGATCGCCGCCTCCTCTGCTTCCGTCATTGTCGCGTCTTTCAGTGACAAACTGTCCAGCTCTTTTCCGTCATGCCCGACGCAAACCGCGACTTTGTTGGTACCATACGCCGGAGCATCGGTGTACATGACGTTCTCTCTTCCTTCCATCTTTACTCTGCAGTAGTCAGCTCCTGCCTTTCTCCGTTCCTTGTGTATTTTTGGGTGCATGTGCCGCGGTATGGGGCTGACTCTGTATCGTTTCACAAAACTTTGGGTCAGCTGCCTTTTTTTCAGGTTTCTCGTCCTTATATCGCCGTAGCCGAGCCGGACTCCGGTCTCCCTTCCGACCTTGCTGAACCTCCATCGCTCCTTTTGTCCCAATATGACCGCGTCTCTCAATTCCCGGAAAGTGTTCGTGATTCCCATCTTTTCTAGTTTTTCTGTCGGCGTGCACGCCGGTAGATGCAGCGCAGTTTTGTAAGATTCCCGTAGTATGCAGTCCACCCTGTTCTCATCTGCCTTCGTCATGTTGTAGTATGGAAGGCAGTATCTTATTTTGCTTACGATTAGCGCGTCTACTATCCGCAGCGTCTCGGCTTCCTTAAATCCCTTTTTCCTGTTTGCGATCCGCTTGATCATACCGCAGATCTGTTTCGCCGACGTCTTGATCTTATCGATCATCGTGCTCGGCTTTCCGTTGGATTGCAGCCACATACCGAGTATTCGGATGCAGTCCTTCTCCGGTACCATTTTCCCGCCGACCGTGATTTCGATCGGGACACTCTTGTCGTATCCTGCACCGTGTAACCGAAGTATCTCCGATTTCTCCACCGAAATTTCCAGCCCGCACTTCTTTACGTGTTCTTCGACTCGCTTCACCGCTTGCCGGAGAATTTCCACTTTCCTTCCTAGCTTCAGTTCTTTGCTTCCGACCCACAGCGTGACGTCATCCGCGTAGAACGCGAAGCCGAGGCCGTCTATGTCGTCGAGCTTTTTCGGTAGTTCCATAATGGCGATGTTGAACAGTAGCGGCGATATTACCGCTCCCTGTGGCGTTCCCTTATTTGTGAGTCCCACCAGTTTGGGATGCAAATCTCCAACGTGTATTCTTCCTTTCCGGTCTCTCAGGAAGTCCCTCACGTAGCTGTAAGTACGCTCGCCACAATTCATCGCCGCCAGCCTTTCCATCACGTATTCGTGATCGACGTTATCAAACGCCGCCTTCAGGTCTATCGCCATGACCACTCGCTCGGTGTTCCTGCCTTTAGGAAATTCATCCAGTACGTTTTCTTTTAAAAGCGCAAAAATGTCCTGCGCACTAAGGTGAGGCCTGAACCCAAACATTGCGTTGTGGAAGAAGCCGTTCTCCTCGATGTACGGTTGCAGCCTGTTCTTGACGACTCTTTCCATTAGCTTCCCAACCGCCGAAGTCAGAGAGATCGGCCTCAGGTTTTCGAGTCCGATCTTCTTCCCCGGTTTCGAAATAAACTTTATGTCGGACTGCTTCCACTCATCCGGCAGCTTTCCTTGCTTCCAGACTTCGTTGAACATATCGGTGAGTCTCCTGTACTCCTTCTCTGGTAGGTTTCTTAATGCTCCGTTGGTGACTCCATCTCTGCCCGGCGTGCTGTTTCTCGCTTTCCTCGCCGCAGCCTTGACTTCCCCAATTCTAATCTCCTCGTCCAATTCCTGGTTTGGTCTGCCTGAATACTCCGGCAGCTCTTTGCCTCTCGTCCCGTCCGGGATGTATCTTTGTCGCACGTACTCTATGAGTTCGTGATCGCTTCCCTTAAATTGGTGAATGATTCTTTGCATCGTCTTGCTTCCTTCGCTCCTCATCTTGGTCGGATCCACGAGGTAGTTGAGCAAAGCCCACGTATCCTTGTTCCCGAGTCCCTTGCCTTTCTTCATATCTTAAACACCGCTGTTCTCAGTTGTGCCGAGCAAGTTGCTGAGCGTACTCTTCTATTTGTCGGTCCATTTCCGTCACTCTCTTTCCGATCTTGCGGTTGTATCGCTGCCGCTTCCATCTCCTCGTGAGCTTCCGACGTTCGTCCCACATCGCCATGAGCTTGTTATCCGCCGCGGGGTACTTGAGCGTCAGCTTTACCTCGCGGGTATTCTTCTTCATCACTTCCTTGATCTTTTTCGCCCAGACGACCGGGTCCGTAACGCCGTCGAGCTCCGCGTCCTGTCTAAAGTCTTCCCAGTTTGTGTGTCTGGTCTTGCCTATACTCCTTTCCCTGAGGTCCGTTTCCATCTCTATCTCTATGATATAGTGATCGCTTCCCAAATTTTCGCATGTGTTTGACCATTTTACTTTTACGTTCTTGCAGATCGTCAAGTCCGGACTCGTGTCGCTGGTTCGCCCGCCGCCCGTCCTCGTCGGGTTCCATACTTCGTTCTCTATCGAAAGCCCCTCCTCTTCAATTGTTTCCAAGAGTTTCTTCCCCTTGCCATTGCTGTATTTGTAACCCCAGCTTTCGTGTGCGGCGTTGAAGTCCCCGAGAATAAGCAGTGCGCTGTCTCCCGCGGCCTTAATCGCTTCTTTGAAGAGGTCCTCGAAAACGTCCTTTTGTTTCCTCGAGTATACATTCAAAATGAAAACGCTCTCGTTTCTTCCTCTTCTTTTAGGCACCAGTTCTATAAGAACGTTCTCGATGTCTTGTTCCGTATCGTGCACGATCGCCGTATAGTTCTTACTGACGAGCGTAGCTACCGCCGGTTTCTCCATGCTATTGACGTACGCGTCATACCCCGTTACCTTCGCGATTGTCTTGACTTCCTGCAGCGCCATCACTGCCGGCCCGTCACCGTTTATGAAGAACTGCAGATTCTTAGCTTTGGGTCCTAAGCCTCTACAATTCCATTGCCATATTTTGATTTCCCTGTGCTTAGACTTGGCCATGTTTACCGGCCTTGATTTCCATTGCTTCCATGATATGCTCCATAAATAGACTTAGTCTCTGTTCAATCGCATTCTGGCATTGTTCCATAAACACATTTATTCTCTGCTTCATTCTATCGAGGCGCTCGTGCATGTTTCCAGTATTGCTCGGCTCTCCCCCTGTAACACACCTTGTTTCCATATCTGTCTCAAAATTCGTTCTCTTCTCCAGTATGACCGGCCTTCTGTCCCCCTGCCCGGCTCTTGCCTGCTTCTCCCTCTCATCTCTCCTTTTTTTTGCCTGCAGCTTCTCTCTTTCCGCTTGCTCGGCTTTCCTCTGTTCCGCCTCCCGCAGTTCTTTTACTCTTTTCGCCTCTGCGCGCTTTTTTTCCTCTATTGCATGCTGCTTGCGCCCTTCTGCCGCAAGCTCCTCACTTTTCCTGACCACTTCTAGCAAAGCCGTCGTTCCTCCGTTCATTAGGTTCTCTATTTGTTGTAATATTTCATGCATCTTGCTTGTCTCTGTCGTTCGCACATTGTTCTCCATGTTTGCCGCTTGTTCTGTTCTGTAACCGGCCCAAGTACTCGCTTTTGGTAAGTTTCTGAACCGCCCTTCAGGCGGCGCCTTGTACTTCTTTTCGCATTCTCTGTCTCCGGTGCGATGACCCTTCCCGCACAGTACGCACTTGATGACGCACCCTTCCTCCTTCGGGTGCGTCTTTCCGCAGTCTCTGCAAGCTGCCTCGTACGGACATACGTCGGCGCGATGCCCCACTCGCATGCATCTATAGCACACCTGTCGTCTGGGTGTGTACTCGTACACTCTGTATGCGCCACCGTAGAAGTACACGTACCTCGGCTTGACATTTCCGCTGAATGTCAATAATACGACCTTCGACTCTCCTAGGCGCCGTGCCGCTATGAGCTCTACGCCGGTCTTTGTTCTCGTATTTTCCAGAATTTCTTGTTCTTTGCATTCTGCGCCCACGTTGTGGATTACACCTCTCGTCACGTTCTGCAGTACTTGGTGAACGTTGTACTTAAGCGTTCTTCCCTCTTCTAGCTTTAGCGCCTGAATTTCATTAATTTCCTTCGCGGTATCTTCCCGTTCCGTCATGAGAAAAATCGAGTTCGATCCACCCATGACTTGAAAAGAAAAGTCGCTCACCGTGCAGATGTGCTTCTTGCCGACTGCGTCTACGATGGCCCGCCCGTAGACGTGCGTCCCATACTTGTCCAGTTTGATCCCTTGCTCGGCCTCAGCGTGAACTTGAACTGGGTGCCCTGCGCCGCCATGACTCTGGGCTTGGGCTTAGCCTTCCAAGCCGGGCTCTCCGTAGAAACGTCTTCTCTCGATTCGGAGAAAACTCGCCTTCGACGCTTTCTTCCCTGGGTTCTCCACTCGTCTTCGTCCGCAATGGTCCCGGTGGTATACCCCCGAAAATCGGGGGTCCCCGGTGCCTCCAGTGCATACATGTACGTAACGCGTTACAAGTAACGAGTTACTTGTACCTAGTTACTATTTTCGGTAACGAGTAACGTATTTAGTTACTTTTTTAGAAAAGGAACGAGTAACGGTATTTAGTTACTTTGAAGGCCAAGTAACGAGTAACGGTATTTAGTTACTTTGAAGGCCAAGTAACGAGTAACGGTATCTCGTTACTTTTGAGGAGTAACGTGTACAACACCGCTTAAACGGCCTTGTTTTTATTCTAACCTGAGTATGCGTCTATTGTGACAAAGGCAGATGGGCAACCCGAAAAACAACGAACCAGTATGACAGTACAGCAACGTATATCGCTAAACACGTCAGTCGAACGGTTCGACTGACGTGTGCAGCGATAAACGTTGCTGTACTGAACTCTACAGCTGGGAATGTCCTTCACCCAGCGAGCACAATCAGGTTCGTTGGTTGAACCTTCTAGAAACGGGTAGGACCGAATGTAAACCCGGAGGTTGCAAACAGTGTTAGGCACATAACCCATTACCCGCTGTCTTCAATGAAGGCGCAGTTCTCGAAGATTCACCAGCTCTTCCTGAAGCACAACACTGCCGTTCCTTCGAGCGCGTCGGTAGAACGACTCTTCAGAATCGCCGGAGATGTATTTTCAAGGAAGCGGGGAAACATAACTGATGAAAACTTCTACAGGCAGCTGCTGCTGAAGGGCAATGACTACTAAAAAGAAAACAATAAACCATGAAACAAAAACAGTTGTGTATTTGGTCGTCAAAGTAACGTGGAAAGTAACTCGTTACTTTTGAGGTAACTCACGCGTTCCTTTTGAGAATCGGTAACGAGTAACGTATTTAGTTACTTTTTGAGCGAGTAACGAGTAACGGTATTTAGTTATTTTTTGGGGTAACGTGTACATGTCTGCTCCAGTGTCGCCTCGTGATCCGTTAGGCTTCGTACAATAGCCGACTGGCAGAGCGCGCCGACGAACGTCCGCCCCCTTCGGCTGCTCCGCAGAAAATCCGCCGCTCAGAGCTCGACTTGGGGAGGCGATGGGGAAAGGGGGGAGGGGGATGAGGGGAGATGTAAGAAACACAGGGAGACCGCTGCGGGGGCGAACACAGCGGGCGGTCGAGAGTCTGGTCCGTGTTGCCTCTCTCGTGGATGACACCTCGCGTCGCTTCGTGCCGTCGGGGGCGCGGCGGAGAGCGGGGAAAGGGGGGGGGGGGTCTCATCGGAATTCCTTGGGGAAGACGCAAGACGGACCAGAGGGTCAAGCGAGAACAGAAGGCGAGAAGAAGTAAGAACAGAAAGCGGCTTTCCGGGGTTGTTTTTGGTTTTCAAACCTTTAAGCTCTAGTGCCGCGGGGGCTGGGGGACTCCCCAGCCTCGCAGGAAGCGAATCTCTCTCTCCGATAGTGAAAGAGATGGGCGGGAGAGGTTTGTTGTCGCCGACTTGATTTTTACAGATTCTATTATTTCTCTTCCGAATCGAGATTGGTGTCCCCCTATGATTTTTGTTTGGGTAAAATGGGGTGTACAAGAGGGGCAGTTTCTTGCGTGGACAACCACCGGATGCAGGGAATCCTCGGGCGGGCTCGTGATCTCCCTCGCGTGTTCACGGAGACGGTCGTTCATACATCGGCCCGTTTGACCGATGTACTCCGCTCCGCACGAAAGAGGGATCGTGTACACTTTCTCTCGCGCGCAGGGGCGGAAGCTCCTGCGCGCAAATCACTTTGGGAAAACACATATTGGTGACCTTTAAACCGCGGCGACGGACCCTAACTGCATATTGTCTCCCTAATCCCCCTTTTTTCCCTTCCTTTTTGCTGGCAAATCGGTGTGTTCGTTAATAGTCTCATAAACCTTTCGGTTTTCTTATCATTTCTTTAACAACCCTCTTGATATCATATCGCTTTTTATGTAAAACTTCCGTTTCTGACCAGACTTTTCTTTCAAGGTCACCGCGATGCCCTGCAGTGTCCTCACTTTATGTGTGCTGTCGTCGACAATTTTATCAAGGTTACTACCATGTCCCGAGGTGTCCTACAGATAAGGGCCTCTTTTGTATGTGCGTGCGCTTGATCTCTTTGTGTGCCATGTATGTTCTCTCCATTTGGTACTATTTTCAACACAGGAGATTTCTGCGTAGAGTGTGGTTGGGAAGGGCTTCGTGGGTATATGCCGGATGGTCGAGAAATAAACCAGTTAGCTGCGTTTGAGACGTCCCTTTCTGTGTCTGTTCCTTCTACTGAAAAGTTTCCAATTTCTTCAACCACAGTCTCAGGTGTTATATGACATGATTAGCTAATAGCTATCACCAGCTCGCCTGCACACTCACTGTCTATCCGACAGTATGACAAAGTGGAATGTGTGACATAATTTGTTGCCATACGGGGACAGTTTCCGAAGCAGACCAGACAACAAAGAGTGTTAGGGAACCGTTTTTCCACATTCGATACGGTACGATGAGCCCTTCGGTACGAAGTGTGCAAATGGGAGTCTTCTACGGTAGTGCATGCGCAGCTCCAACCGGACGGCCCATCGTACCGTATCGGATGTTCGTAAACTGTTCCCTAGAACTTCTAAAGGCAAGATCCAGGCATCGAACTCTAGCTCGAAGAGACCAATGTTGTCCTCGCGACGCACTTAACGAAACAAATGCGGAAGCGATGCTTTAAAGGATTTCTCCGGCGACTGCTGTTTATTGTCCAAAATAAACTCGGTTTCCCGTACTCACTCCCACATTCCTGCAGAAAAGAAAAAAAAAATGCACAAGTTCGCTCTTATCCCATGGTCACTGAAAGGAGTTGATATCCCTTGTCGATTGAAGTCACATGCTGTATTTTGAGCTCCATGATCTGCGCCTGGCAAGCATGTTTATAATTTCAAGTTGGCCTGCTTTAAGATAAATTTTGCGAAATAAGTCAATTACGGCTTGAACAAAGGGAATGGAAACCTTTCCATATTGTTCGCGTGCCAATGTTTATCCCCGCCTAGAGTATTTTAAGTTATTTTTACTAATACAACAAATCAAAACGAAAACATATTATAGTAACATATACTGCCTGCAGCGGAGTACATGTAGTAAACAAGAAAACTTGTTCTGAGTGAGGCGTGTGTGTAATACCAGTTTACTTTGTATGCTAACTTGGCGTTGGCAAAAAGTTTTCTGGAAGGCATACGGGAGTGAGCGTGCCACAAAAAGTACGATTTTTTTTTTTCAATTAATATATGTTCGTCTTATGACAGCACGAATGTTACACGGACGGAGGAAAGAAGTGGACGATACAGGCACTGAATAACAACTGAGGGTTGTGAGTCAGTGCCTGTATAACTACCAACAGAGGGTTTTTAGTCAGTGTCTGTAGTGTGAGATAAACCGCGACAAAACCTTACAAAACACATATGACTCTCTAATTATGATTAAATTGCGCCTGTGCATCACAAAATTGGTGTCATCGGTTATACAAGGCCATGAAAGATCTTCCTCGATCTAAAAAGCCTACCTCACTGTCCATCATCCATCAATGCCAAGGAAGCCTGACTCACGCAGTTTTGTTCCTACTTTTTCATTCTGTGAGCCTCTACGATCTCGGAGTACAGTGCCAAATTTCACCACGCCGTTACTGTTAACGAAATATAGTGCTCCATGAGGTGAATTTTGAGGCATCTCCCCGTCTGCCGGATGTACACCTTCCCGCACAAGAAGGATATTTGATACACTAGTCCCTTTTTGCATGGTTCGAACTCGATGCGGTGTTTCATGCAACATCCGGTCTCTCCCTGTTTTCTTTTGTGTTCATGTGTTTTTCCAAAGCCGAGAATATTCCGCTCCACTGTTACGTTCCGAAAATACTTACATCTACCCCATATCTTAAGGCGGCTCTTTTAAAACAGTGTGACATGCCGTGCACGTAAGTGATGATTGTCACGCACTTCTTTACTTT
This sequence comes from Ixodes persulcatus, assembly GCA_013358835.2. Taxonomy (NCBI): domain Eukaryota; kingdom Metazoa; phylum Arthropoda; class Arachnida; order Ixodida; family Ixodidae; genus Ixodes; species Ixodes persulcatus. The sequence continues at coordinate 270,119 of JABSTQ010010617.1, forward strand.
TTTCGTAACTTTACCACGCGGCTCCTCTTGAATACAGTTTGCTATTGTTTTCGTGGCTGAGGCGATTACCGACTCTGGGTAACCAGCGTCTTTTACAGCCGAATTCATAAACGGATCTCGACTCGACACTCCGCCTCGACTCTAAGAAGTGGAGGAAAGAAACTCGCCTCCACTCGTGGAGCTATGGGCCTCAGAGACGCGCCTCGGCGTTTCCTCGGATGAGAAGCTCCCCGAGAAACCCTCCTCCCCTCGAGGCACCTGGAGGAGACAAACGAGCTTGAGTATCACTTCGAGCGGTAAACCGCTACGCAGGGGCTGCAGCGGAAATGAAAACCCCCCGGTTGCCGCCATCTTGCCCGTTTGCCACATTAGTGATCACGCGACGTTAAGATGGCTGCGCCCAGAGGTGGTCCAGATCAGACTGGCCAGATCACGGTAAGCAGAGGGGCCCTCTAGGCTGCGTTCGAATCTTAATCGAATGGATCCGCGTTACTCCGGTGGGTCATGTCACGTGACAAGACTGATAGAGCACCTGGACGCGGGTAGGTTTTCGAACGCCAAGGTACAGAACATTTACCCTAGAGTGAGATCAAGTCAATTTTGTGCCGCGGCCCTGCTTACCATAATCTGGCCAATCTGAACTGGCGCAACTATGGGCGCAGCCATCTTAAAGTCACATGATCACTAATGTGGAAAACGGTCAAGATGGCGTCAACCCGGGGGGGGGGGGGGGGCATTTTTGGCCGGTGGTTTACCGCTCTAAGTTTACTCAAGCTCGTTGGAGGAGACGCGACAGGCTTCTAATTACGAGGTTGTAAAATAAAAGTAAGTTAAAGACATTATTGTGGTGTGAAGTATGAATAATTAGTTCATGTTACCTAAAGGGAAACATTTTTCTAACATTGGATTGCGAGTTTGGAAGATTTCTGAATTTTATGCGTTGTAGCCGGTTTTAGAATAAACAGCCACAAGCCTTCTCCCGTCTGGAAACGGTGGCGGCCGCTCCTCTAGCTACTCCGTCGTAGGTAGGGGTGTCGCGAACTTTTGTCGAACCGGATTTTTAGGTCGAACTTTCGGGGTTCGACTGGGTCGAACCGGTTCGACGAACCTTCGAACTTTTCACCAGATTCGACTGGTTCGACTTTGTGGACAGTGTGGCCAGACCATGATACAAGCATGTCTAGGTTGGGAGCATTGTTTTTTATGCAAAGGGTTATTTTATTTTATGAACAATTGCAATTAAAGGAAACCAGTTCCAATCCCTGAAAAAGTTAATAACTTAATTTTTTTGTACTGTATTAACTGAAATAACTAATCAGCGCTGCGCTCAGTTCATTCTTTAGCCATCAGCATCCAATCCGAAGCCAACTGGTTAGCCTGTCGCGCATGCGCACACGAGTCGAACCTCAATACAAGGTTCGTCGAACTTTCCACTAAAAGTTCGAAAAAGTCGAACCTCGTCGAACTCGAACCTCGGCCGGTTCGCGACACCCCTAGTCGTAGGGGCTCAATCAGGCGTAGCTTCGGGCCTCTCTGCGAATCGCCGTCCCGCCCGTTCTTCGCCATCTCACCTTTTCTCACCGCCTATCGGCATCGCTGTCGCCGCCTAGAAGGAGCATCTTCTTCATAATTCCCCTTTCTTCAGAGTTCTACTAGAGTGCCTCTCCCTACAACGATGTCGTTCAACGAAAGTGACCAGAAGGGGCAAGTGGTTTACACGAAGGAGAGGAGGTTCTTTGTGCTACTACTAATAGGTCCCCGAAAGAAGCTAAAATTGACGCATAAAAGAGACTGCACCAAGTATAACCGCCCGCCAAATGTCCTCTTATGAGTGTTGGCACAGCGGTAAATCCAAGTGGAAAAAAACAGACTCCGGGAAGAAACGAGGGCATCCAAGCAACAGGTGTGTAATTAATTTCTATATTCGGGCGTAAGAACGTAGTGATTTGCAAAATCTTATGACACGACGTGTGTACTAAATACCTCTGCGGGGGCTTCGCTGTGGCCACCTGCAGCGTCCGCAGGAGCTAGTTAAGCACGTTACTGTCGAGGCCGTAGGTGGTGTTCGAGGCGGGGTTTAGGCCTCACGTCCGGAGGCTTCCTGGCTCGTGACGACGACCATTCCCCGAAGTGAAGAACCCAGGGGTCCAGTGGAGGTGGGAGAATTGGTAACGTAACGAACGGTTTAATTACATGGTTGCGATACAGTCGTCAAATCCGAGAGAACAACGGAGCAGCCTCACGCTCCGCCTTATATAGGGTCCGTTTTCTCCCTCACTCCCCGCCAGGGCAGCAGGTGCAACCGCCAAGTGCGTTGCAGCAAAGTCCGCCGCGTCGTAGCCAGAAGTGCGTCGTAGCCATGGTTCTCCGCAGTTAGGCCATGCCTCTCTCCCCTTCCGGAGAGCACGAACCCACACGCACACACACACACGTCCCGTTGACGTCACGGACGCGTTGAGACTCGTTTTGGGCAGGCTTCGACAGGTGGGCGACAGTCCTGAACAGATCGTGACTCGTTTCCGCAGCGTGGAAACTCGGAAGAAGGTTGCCGAAGGTTCCATTCTTAACAGTGGCCACAGTGACAGTGCATTGTCGATATCCTTGGTGCTGCTTCTCCTGACACCGACAACTTACGTTTCCGCGTCGTGCTCTATTCAAACAAAAATTGCGCAGCGAGCATTCTGGTTGCGCCACGCTACCCTGACTTGGACTCCGACCCTTTTCTTGAGAATATTCGAGAGGCAACTTGAGTGTATCAGTAAAACGCGGCGCACGAAACTGACACTAGTGCACGTAAAAGTTACTGCTAAGTAGGAGTTTAGAATTTGTCATTTAGACCTAGCATCCTCATCTTCTTGCATGATAATATTTTGTAGCAAAAAAAAACATTGCGCTGGATTAATTGATTACCTGCTCTCATTTCTTAATTTTAACCTCCTAGGAAATGTCATTATGTGAACATGAGAAGTGCTGGAGTCCAGTAGTTGATCGCTGTCCTTTTTCAGCTAGCCATGTTAGTGTGCAATCATTGTCGTTTTGTTTTAAGATAACCAATGCATTGTGCCGGCATAATTAAGCCAGCGCTAATTTTAATTTGGGTTGTAGTAAATGTTATTGATTTGAAACATTTTGTGTCCGCGATATGACTCTTGTCGATGATCACATTGAACTACTCCAGCATTTTCCATAGACATCAAGAAACAGCCCAGGTATGACATCATCACTTTTTTCGCATTTCATTCTTGCAGTTTAGTGTCGAACAACAAATGTAACGCATACGTTGCACTATGATTTGTTTTTCTTTCTGCGTCGTTCTCTGTACATCACTACTCATGGATGCTGTCAGAGCATATTCTTTGGCCTGTCGCTGCAGGAGGGGACACTGGTGTCACACCCGCCGACCAATGAGCCCGTCCCTTCATCTTGTGGGGGAACTGGTGTCTTACATGGCAATCCGGCTGCCAAGCCCCCACAACAGTGGCATCACCTGCGCTGGTTCGCCAATGCTGTTAACGTCGCTAGCCGCCATCCCCGAAGCCACGGTGAACGAGCATAATGACTGTCACATGGTGCCGGGTAAAGACGTTAGATTACATTTGATATGTAGGGTAGTTGCAACTAGACCACATATTTTTCAATGTTTATTTATAGAAAAATTCGTCGATGCTCTCCCGTTTATTTATTATTAGAGCGCAGCTCTTAGGCGCCCGTTCCCGGCTTGAGCGGCGTCGGCGTAACCGTGCGGTGCATTATGGGAAATGTTCCTTAATGCACCGCGCGAGCCCCCCCCCGGGGTCACGTGACCTCCCCCCCCCCGAGGTCACGTGACCCCCCTCCCCCCGAGGTGCATTATGGGAAATGTCCCATAATGCACCGCGCGAGCCCCCCCCCCCCCCCCGGGGTCACGTGACCTCGGGGGGAGGGGGGGTCACGTGACCTCGGGGGGGAGGGGGTCACGTGACCTCCCCCCGAGTCCACGTGACCCCCCCCCCGGAGGAGATTGAAGAATGAGGGGAGGAGGAGGAGGAGGTGTATACCCTCCCGTCCCCTGAGTACCCTTCCCCCCTCCTCCTCAAGAGCTGCGCTCCAATTCGGCGTTAGAGGGAGTTGTAAACGGCTTTCACTTTTTTTCGATTTATGCATACTGTCTCGTAGGAACGCTAAAACAGTGACAACGAGCCGCGTTTACATGAATGCGAGTTGTGGGTTTTCTCTTTGGGGGTACCACGTAAAACCTCAGTAGGTTCTTTGGGTCAGGATAATGACGTGTTTATTGATGAATACGCGACACGTTTGCCCGAAGCCAGCAAGGTCCGAGATGACGGCGCTGTCTTTCTTGACAGTATCGTCACTCGTACTCCGCGCTACCGCTATTGACAGTAACACGGAAGGAGGAGGGTCAGAACAAGGAAGGAAGGCTTCGTCGAGCAGAGCCTCCCCTAGCGATAGTTGCTCCTTGGCCGTTGGGTTTGGCCGTCTTGTATGGCCTTCGGGCATGAATGCGCACAGGGTGGTCGGATGTAGGTTGGCTCCCCGGAGGGCGAAGGCGTTTAAGTATCAAGATCCCAAAGGGTGTGCCTGAGCCAGATCACCCGAGAAGGGCGAGGGAGAGCTATCCACAGGGAAATACGGCCTCGCCTCGTATCCGGGACGTATCCCACGTCCTGCCTGAGCTAAGCCTAGATATGGATACGGGGAACACGTAGTTCCCACAGACGTGAGTGCATCGAATCCAATTGTTTCTGGAATGAAGCTGGCGCACGAACAATTGAATGGATGGGCATCAGGCCCTATGCGAATGTAGCACGATTCCGTATCACAACTCTGTACATCTCAAAATTAAAACTGTATTTCCGGCATTCGCCGCACCAGATTACCACGTTTTCTGATCCGTGTTTCATGCGCGGAGGTCCTATCAATGAGTGTAAAGATTGTACCCGCTGTCCTTGACGCTCTGTGAGAAGTTACAGCACACAAAAAACATGAAGACCCCTGTGCTTCAGGCTCCGGGCCGGGACACTCTGGAACAGAGGCGACGAAGGTTCGCACGTCCTGGCAAACAAGACTTGTTTCCAACTAGTTGCTGAACATCATCACTGCGCCAACCATACTCGGAACGTGAGGCCGAGAGGTTCTAGCGCAAGCCGGAACAGCACCGACGTAGGAGCTCCTCGTTCTGAGGTACCAGTGCTCGGAGATCTGGACATTGTTAATGCTTGCACGAGAGCCTCTGGGACTCTCTCTGATGCGTAAGTCGTGATTCGCAAGGCCAGGAAGAAGCCGCCCTCACAGAGCAGCTCAGCTATATTCACCTCACTTACAACCGCAGAAAAAACCTCGCGTCAATTTTCGCGGGTGAAGAAACGGGGCCGTGCCGTTTTCTGCCTGCGCCGTGTTCTGCACTGTTCACCCCTTCCTACGGCAAGTTCCCTCCCATAATTATCCTTGTTCCGACATGCGATGCGACCTCTTTTTACATGGGCTGTAGCCTGCATGAATGCCCATCTTCCCTCTAGATCGCTGCTAGACCTCCGTCTAGCAGCTTGAACGCGATGCGCGTCCCTAGCACATTATGTAGTTTACATGACTGCCCCCATGTGACAACTTGAGTCGAGGCGCTTAAGTAGCATTCATGTAAACGTGGTTATGAGTGAACACAAATGTTTGTAGACGCAAGACAGTGCCCAGATTGCTTTTAAATATTGTACACCGGTTCGATTCAGTTCGTGTTATTCACTGTGGCGAAGTTCATTTTCGTTTAATTGAGAAAAACATATTTGTGGTCGAGCGGACGAAGACAAAAATGCTCCAGTAATGTGACTGTAAACCAGCCACAGCACTGTGAGCGGTGCAGAACAGGACCCCTCAAACAGACTTTCCAGTTTACCAACAGTTGGCATTTAACATTCCCGTAGTGGGGTCGTTGGGATAGTTTTTACCTCTTCTCCGGCGTCTTCACCGTGCATGTAGCACTCGGCGTCAAAATTATGTGCTTGCCCAAATTCGCCTGTCTCACCACCGTTGGACTGGGGTAACATCATGGAGGTTGCTGTTGCTGCGCCATCAACCAGGTTCCCGACTCCTCTACCTCCTCAGCCACCACGTGTGGTCTTCTGAGTGTAAACAACTGGAGGCCGCACCGATGCTTTTGAGCATGTGCTTGCTTTCGAGAAGGAGGCCCTTGCAGCCGTCCTCAACAAGAGGAACAGCGCAAGGAGCTGGACCTGCTGCAGATGCAGCTACGTCAGTGTCAGGGTGCCTATTACCAGGCGCTGGCCCAGGTTTTCCATCGGCGGCAGCGTAACGAGCTTGTTCGAGCTTGAGCTGGTGCAGCTCGACAAACTAATCAAGTTGCAACAACTGCTTGTTCTCGGGGCCCAGCCACAACAGTAGGCTGATTAATTCAATTTGTTTAATCATCCTTTTTAGTAATTACAATGTTTTAAATTTACTTTGTGTTTGAGAATGTATTTTTAATGTTCGTAACTTGTTTCATTTTGTGCCTGACCTGAAGTTGTTGCAAGCATAGACCGTATCTTGTTCAGCAAAGCATTATTTCAACTTGTTGCTCGAATGACTATTTGTAGTGAACACTCTATGCAAAAGGGCACTTACGTTAAATTTAAATGTACTCTCTCAAAGTGGCGAAATGTTACAGAGTAGTTTTCTCTCTTACTAATTATGTTGTTTGTATGTTTAGACGATGAGAAGTTAGTCAGCCCCAGTGCACCTGTTATATCCACTGTAGACGAGATATTTAGCCAGTCCCGTACCACGGCTAGCCTGGGGTCTTTAACTTACATCACAGTAGCTTACACAACCTCAAGCCGGTACAATACTCGTCCAGTTCGGTACGGGCAGGGGCGGTGTTTGAACTCAGAATTCCTATGTTCAGCTGTGCGAGCTTTCACTCCACGTGCTCCAAGTTCTGATGCGTTAATTCAATCGACCACCAATCCCCCTGAAGGCAATATATCAATCTATGCTTTAATGTGTATAGCCAGGTGTTTTCCTAAACTTTGCCACTGTTATTCATGTAATGCCAATTTTATTATTGTGTCGCCCACGTGCAGCCTCATTCATTAAATGCTCTTCTTAGCGAGTTTTGCAATAGTTGTAATTGAGTTTAGACATGTTTCATTCAATGTCCAGGGGTTTGTGCCTTTCAATCCTTTATGGACTTGCACCGCCTCCCAGAGTAAAGTGAACACCGCCTTGACTAGACGAGGTTTGCTTATTGCCTTCCTTTTTATTGCGGCGATAGCGCCGTGTAACCGAGTTTTCGGTTGCTCGTCAAGATATCCTCAGGTGGCCGAAATTAATCCTCAATCTTCCACTTCGGCATGCCAGATGCCCGTCGCTGGTTTGGCACATAAAACCCCTAAATGTCACTTTGATCTGACTTAAATGCATTTTCACGGCACACTACTACAGTGTGGACGTAGAAATTGGTTTCAAGTTTGCAGCTGACCATATACTGATGCAGTAATTGAACAGCGGTTGCAGCTAAACACTGGTGTGTTGCTCAACCCATTCATGCTCTCACTAAGTAATAGTGTGATGCCATCAATTCGAGTGCATAGGCACTGCGTGCTTGTATTGTTTGGTACAGCTAGGTAAGACACCCTTGACCGCCTACAACCGAAGGTGTACTCACATGGAATTCCTACACTTGTGCAATAATTATTCTAACCGAAAGTTCTTCATGCGTGGTCACAGCTGCAAGACATGATTTCAGACATTCTCAAGTACAAGTTAATTTCAAACAAATGTGCACTGAACAACTCACTGAAAAGTCTCGAGTCTGAACATAGCAAACATTTCAGTACTATTTAAAGGTAATCACCTGAAGCTTTTCATTTTTTTTTGTATTGGGCTTCCCCTCGGCTCTGTGTGACGAATAATATTAAATTCTTTTCAATCAAAATGTTTCAGCAACAAAGAAGGCAAGTTGGTCTTCCGTCCAGTTCGAACCTGAGTAGAACAAAGACATTGCGACAATCCGTGGAAAACTGACAAACAGGTGGATTTTTTTTTTTTTGTTCAACCTAGAAAGTGTGTGACCCTCGTATAAGTTTGATTTCTATCTTCCCTGATTGCATCTTGAGCATGAACATGGCCGGTGACTTGACCGTTCGCTAACCTAAGCTAGAAATAAACATGTTCTGCATTCGATCCCTACTGGAAGCACCACGCAATGAGTTGAGCCCGCAACCATGCTCTGTTGAAAGTGCCCACAAAGGTCTGAAATCGATAGGAGATGAGGCTGCCTTCGACATCATCAAGGGTGACTGGTGGAGCGGAAAGAGCTGGGGAGAACGGCTCGTTCTGCAGGCGGGCCAAGTTTTGCAGAGCAAGTCCACCAGTGATCATCACATCTGACCGTATAGGCTTGTGCTGCAACCACATGTCGAGGCACGGAAAGTGTCTAGGCCCGCCTCACCGAGTTCCTAGTTCGGAAGTGTGACTTTTGGTACCTACACAAGAAAAGAATAAAGAACCATTAAGCATAATTTTTTCTACTACTGCTTACAGTATTGCTACTCCACACAGGAACAATACAGCACGTTTAGTGTTTGAATAGAAAATGTGGCACTAGTTTCTGCAGTAGTGTATGTTCGATTAATGCTCAGACTACTGTTATTGACAGAAAGTGCTGTGAAAGATAACGCTCTTCAGAAGTGTACACACCGCTTTTGTCATGAGCGGATAATGTCCCTTCCCGCATATTAAGCTTCACAAAGTCTATTTTACATGCCTGGAGGCATAAGTCCGGTTCGGGTGGTATTAAGTACGATATGAATTTTGGCTCTAGGTGTGTTTTCGGTACACTTTGCTGCTTGCCGAAAGCAATCGCTCTGCGAATGGTGTGGTATCGGGATATGTTTTCTAAATTATTGTATATTTTTGTGGACTCGCAAGCCGTAGTCTCATTTTAGGAACGAATGCCAAGAACCAACACCAACCAAACTCGATAAACAACAAATGTTCTCAAACAGTGGGTGTTCGCAGTCCAGTTTGGCAGACATGGCACAAACACATGCACACACAAGCACTGTTTACATATGGGACTTTTGTCAGTTAACAATTGCACAGACAACCTAGTGAATGCCATCAATTGAATGCTTCCATGTGTATGTTTATTGCTTCTGCATGCCATGACCTTCAGAAGGAAGTGAGCACTCGCTCAGGAATCCGTTTTATTTTAACGTATTTTTGTGCTCTCACATGAGCGAGACACCGTTTAATGACGTGATTTCATTTTTTTTAGGAGAGCGCGAGCATTGCACGCCTGGTCGTGGAAACTGTTGAGGGATACAAATTTGTTTTGAAGTTTTGATTGATATCGTTACGTCAGAGTTTAGACCTACGATACCGCATTGCAGTATACAGTTCTATTAATTAAGGATTGCACTAATAACACAACCACCAGGAGTGAACTTACCTGCACGTTGATGGAGAAGTATCCCTTTCTGTTTCCAAAATACTTCCGCGTCAGGACAGCCGGGTCCTTTTATCAATGCATCCAGTCACACCTCAAAACTTCAATTCGGAGGAGCCCTACATGAACCCGTTCAAGTTTGCCGCGCCGTCCGGGAACTTCACTGAGCGGGTGAAGAGGGCCCGTGCGAAGAGCCACGAAACGCGCTCCGCAACCCGGCACACTGTCGGCTGCGGCATGGTTCCATGGTACCCATAACAACTTGGAACGTCTCGGCACCATGAATCCTCAAAGCAATGAGGAGCTGTAGCATCGGTGAGGACGGCAGGACCGTAGTACTCGCGCTCTCCGCGGAGACAGCGGAATGTTCACTACGGTCGCCTTTGTGAAGCGGTACCGCACTAGAAATTTGCGGACATTGAAGTGTTTCAGCGGGTTACGGTGGTCCCTAGAACATCGTCTTTTCACATGTCTCGATTAGCTGTCACCTGCGTCATCGTAGAGGATCTTTTCTGCGCTTATAACGAAGTACAAGAACTCTGCGAACGACTCGTCGACCGCAATGACACTCCAAACTCAAGTCGAGGAGCGGCTCGAGGAAGCGCAATAGCTACCTTGAGATTCTCGATGGAAGAGTCGAATTTCCTTGAGTCGAGGGGCGTTTGGAGTGGAGGTCTGTTTATGAGAAGGAAAACCGGCCTCAAGTGGAGTTTCGAGTCGATTTCGGGTAAAGTTAGAATCGAGGGTTTCCATGAATTTGGCTGTTAGTCTCCCGACCTCGGCGCAAAGGTTTTGTTTCCACTCCGTGGAAGCAGGAGCCTTTTTGTCGCCGAAAGGGTACATGACTCAGCGATTACTTGTTTGACGAGCTTTGAGTGTTCCCATCTAAAATCAAGAATAATTTTTGCGGTTCTGGGATGATGCCACCAAAACATGTGACTGTTGCTCACGTCTACTCAAAAATAAGTAAACTGGATTGTCTGGTGCTTAGAAGCCTCAAATACGGACCGCAAGCTCAAACCTTGCCTCCTGAACGCGTTCAGCACGAAATCAAGGGGTCCGACTAAAGTCCCTTTGTCTACAAAAGCGCGATAATCCTCTACGTATCTGAATAACTTCTTTGCGGGCGCCTTCATCTAACTCTCTAGTGCCCTGTCAATCTTTCAAGGAAGAAATCACAGTCACTCAAAACAGGTCCTACCCTGGACCCTATGCACACATTCCACGTAACTGAGCATGTACACCTTTGCTGCAAAGTGCCATCGCGGTGTACGAACATAGTCACCAAACAGCTCGCGAGATTGTAGAGGCTCAACAGAATAAAAAAGCTCGAGGTACACCTAAGCACTTCTTATGAGTTGTAAATGCGAAAGCACGCACGCCGCTTTCGCTCCCTTCTTTCGTCTGTGGCGTTCAGCGCGCTGACCTTGGGCGTGGAGCGGTGGAGGTGGAACCGCTGCCTCGCGGACACGCAGCGCCATCGGGTGAGCGATTGTTGAAACTGACGTGCAGCGGCCAATGGGAGCCTCGTCGATGCGCGCCAGCCAATGGGACCAAAGCCGAAAATTCATCAGCTTTACTTCGCTCCCTTGGGATCGGGGAAACTAGGTGCCGTGTCTAGGCTTTTTGCGTGGTTTCATAGCTGGGAGCAGGCTTTACTTGGAGAAAGGATTGAAGGTGCTGTTTCCGCGCTTTAAACTGAAGACGTCGGCTGGTTCCACGAGACAGTTAATGCTGTCGCATTAAAATAAGGAGGGCATACCTGCGTGAGTCGGGCTTCCTTGGCATTGATGGACAATGAGGTAGAATTTTTAGATCGGGGATGATCATCCATTGCATTGTATAACCGATAGCACCCAATTATGTGATACACAGGCGCTATTCTATCATGATTAGAGACATGTGTTTTTTTAGTATTTTTCCGCGGTTTCTCCAGAATAAACCCTCAGTTGTTAGTCAGCGCCGGTATCGTCCACTTCTTTCCTCCGTTCGTGAAACATTCGAGCTATTTCAAAATGAACGTACCCATGCCAACTAGCCCAGTTATTCTGTCTCTTAATATATATGTTGAAATGTTACAGCCGAGTGAATACTAAGGACCTGCCGCTTACAGCCGAAGATTCTGATTTCCTTCAGTGAAAGACACTTCTTTTCCCTATGACCTCATGATCGTGCTCGCCTTTATGCATCCTGGAAGTGCGTAGTGGCGGTGTGTTATGAACATTTAGTCGTCTGCCCGGTTCGGTGTTGGTTATTGATGTTAGCACGCTTTCAACAGTTTCAAAAAGTGTGGCGAAATTCAAAATGGTTGCGAAAATTTCAGAAGTTGGTGACGCTCAGATACTTTTAATCTCATTGATTGCCGCCGAGAGACTAACAGGAAGATATTTTTAAACCCATCATGTGCCCCAGCTAGCATTCCACCATTGCACCACCTTGAAAGTGTATTATCTGTTATTTGTTTTCACAAAAGGCAATAAAAAAAAAATATTAACACTCAGGAGTGTTACACAATTTCATTCATCCGAGAAGTCTATCGTTGCCCTGCTTATGTTTGAGCTCGATCCCTACAGCGCTACTGTGAAGCTGTGATACTTTAGGCTCAATGCTTTTATTTTTAGATTAAAGTTGTACATAAAAACAATATAAGTAATTTATGGGTGGCATGAAGTTACCTGCTTTTTTGCACTTATCTGGCACGGAAATGTTATCAGCTTGCAGTTAATATGTACGTTTGCCGAATATTATGCGATATGAGCATAATTACTATACACTTCACAAGTGTAACTTCATGCTAAGTTGGGAATTTCGAATTTTGAACACGTTTTTGCTTGTCAACTGCTAGTTGTATATAATTTGAAGTAATGATTTCAGTCCATGAGTGCAGTATGAAAGTAGGAGTGTGAGAATTGTTAAGATGACAGTGGGTGACACGGAGCACATGCGTAGAGTCAAGTGTTACACCATGCGTCACATTTTGCCTTTCGATAATCCACGCCGCGGTGGGAAAAAAGGGAACCTCATAAGAAATTTTATTATTGAAGAACAATTTCGGGAAAGCATGCTGTTTCACCGCTTATGCTTGCAGTATATAGTCAATCAAAGGTGACTCACATGTTGATCACTTCCACCAACGATGAGGTATAAAAGGTAGAAATGTTCTGCCATTTTGAAGTACGATACTTTATTTAGCGAAACGCAGTAAAGTATAGAAGAAAAACACCTTGCAAGTGGAAAATCGTAAGATAGGTTTCAGATGAAACGTTACTTGAAAGAAATCCTGGGCTTGTACACAGTAATACTGATTAATATATTAAACCGAAACACCGAACAAATACACCAGGTAGCTTAATGTGCTTAAATTACTTAAAGGACACATGCAAAGAAAAAAAAACATTTTTTTTTAAACAGCTTAGATGGAAAAAGGATATTATAAAACGATTTTACAACGAAGAAAAAAAATTTTTAGAGCTATATTTACGGCGCTATACGAATTTGTAGTTGGCGCCCGCCGGAGCTGCCGCTGGTCACGTGGTAGGCCCGCGCGCCACCGCCCTGCGTCGCCGGCGCCGTAAAGCCACGCCGCCGCCGCACGCTGAGCGTTGTGCGAACGCCGCTTCAACGCGTTTCTCCACGCCGCCGTCGCTGCCGCCGTCGCCGCCGCCGCACAAGTTCGTCTGGTTCGGGGCGCCGCCGCCGTCATATGACCGGCGCACTGGTCTATCACATATGCTTGCGCTTTTTCAGAAGTTTCCTTTGGGCTCTAAAAGTTACTTATTCATCTTAGTGTTTTGTTATACTTCACACAAAGATGAATAAGTTACTTTTAGAGGCCATAGGAAGCTTCCGAAAGAGCGCGAGCACCACGTCACAAATATGGGCCCGTCACGTGATAAATAAGGGCCACTTTCCTGCGGCGCCCGCCGGCGCCAACTACAAATTCGTATAGCGCCGTAAATATAGCTCTAAAAACTTTTTTCTTCGTTGTAAATTCGTTTTATGATATCCTTTTTTCATCTAAGCTGTTTAAAAAAAATGTTTTTTTTTCTTTGCATGTGTCCTTTAATAGAGTTTCAATCTCTCCACACCCCTGTTGAGCTCCCAGGTGCAGAGGTCTGGACAAACTTTAGCTAGCAGTTTCTTGTCGTTCTTTCATTCGTAGTCCGCATGATATATATGTCTTGTAGACCTCAGCATTGTTTTTACCGGTGAGGACTGAAACATGAGTGATGTCAAATCATTTTTATTGCTTGCCTCTGCACAATTAAACAAAATACTGATAGTATTATCTCTAGTATCTCGCCAGAGAATATAGCAAGCCAGTTTTACGTCAAGCAATAAGATTTCATTCTGGGAATGTAGACAGCATGTTTTATTCTTTATATAAAGAAAGAAACACTTTTCTTTTGTTCAAGCTTATATAAAATGTTATGTTGCCTTACGTGCTCATTTCGAATTACTTCCAATTGTCTGGGAAACATTAAAGTTGGCGGTCCTCCAAAGAGTGTTACCCTGTTGTTGTTGCTGTTGTTTTGCTATGCTTTCTTTTCAAGGTACATCGGGATGGAAACATTCTTGTTGCTGCATACCATGCAGTGAGGCACAATTTATTCATCCTAGAAGTCTATCGTGTGTTCCGCGCTTCTGGTTAAATTTTGAGCCCAACTGTCCTGAACACTAGTTGCTTAAAAGTTCTATACTCTCTGTCTGAAACACCAACAAGTTTGTAGCCGCAGATTGAAAGACAGCGTTTATGAGCGGGTTTGCACAAATTTTCATTTCTCTGTTATATTGCAATCGGTTAAAAGTTTGGATGCTCAAACAATTGTCAGTTTTTTGGCCATGCTGTTTTAAGAAAGTCTAGCTTTAGCTAAAATTCTGGAAACATTTACCAATAAATTAGAACAAAACAAAAACCTAGGCATTTTTGTTGTACCACAGAGTGTCTGTCAGACCCTCCAATAATTTATAGCAAAAATTTACGGCAGAAGAGGGACTGAAACAACGGAGCTGCGGGAGTCGCGAAAACACTCATTTCCGCTGAGGCTGCTTCAACGCTCCATAACCCTAAATCAAACAATTCGCTGAAACTGTTGTATTTTGCCTTTTTTCATATAAAGAAACCTGCATGAGACATATATGTTCGTCGAAATTAGAGTGTTGAAATGTTTACGATTCTAGATGTCAGGTAAACTCTTCAGTTGTCATTAGGCAACTCACTACAAACAGAAATTTTTCCACAAAGAAAAAGCAATTATGTTAACCATCTGTGAGTCACCTTATCATACACATCTTGCGTCTTAGAAGCAAGTTTTGCCAAGTGCATGACAAGAAAGACAAGTATAAGATTATTGCAATCGATAACTCTTCAAGCTGATTGTGTTTTAAAGGAACCAATAATTGCTTTTTTAATTTCTTCCTCTTTTGTCTTAATTTTACAAAAGCGAAATAAAAAATCACGTGGTCGCGACCTACTAGGCAACCGGTGCAAGCACTCAGCTTCCACCGTGCTTCTTAAGCACGCCATGAAACTTGGCATTCGCAAGGACTATAAGGGTCGCCACGGCGCTCATTGGCCACCAACGGGAGTCCAAACATTTCTCTACGTCCGAGTGACGCCCTGCTAGTGTCCAATATGTGACCTGAGGTCGGCTGATGTGGTTTGGGCACCGCGAATGTATCAGAATGCAAATCCTGAGAGGTTTCAAAGGAAAGCAGGTGAGAAAGAGTCCGCGATATTTTCGAACTCTTTTACCTAAAAGTAATTAGCTTTTGTTTTTCTACCCTTTTTATTTTGGCCAACTAACAATCTTCAAATAGTAAAATTTGAATATAAAATAATTTATCCCAACCCAAAAGTCATTTCCCGGCCCCTTTAAGAAACCTGGAACCGGTATATGGTTTACAGACTAACGTACGATCAGCAGAGACATGGGCTGTAGATACTTAACATAAAAATCGAGCCTGTTTGTACGGTTCAATTTTACACAAGAAAGAATAAAGAACTACGACGGAGCACAGAACACGACAGCTTTCACTCTTTCTGAACACGACATCTTTCTGTGGATACTACCTTGACACCCTGCCATCTTGTCATTAGTGAGCGAGTCTGAATAATTCAATACAATGTTGTTTTTCTCGCGATTCCCAACGGCTAGAGGACATTTGCGATAAAGTACACGCACACATAGACTTCTTAATTTTAGAAAAAAGCAGATTTGTACAAAATTATAGATGTTAATAAACTCCTTGTTTGCCACTGCTCAATCTTTCAGAACCTGTGATAGCGTATAGTAGTAAAACGCTCTGTTACCTAATTTTTGTTTTCTAATTGCTCTGAGCGGCAGGCAAAAACGTACAACACTGTGCGTCGTTTCTGTTAAATACAATTGTTGAATATATATTGATTGGCAGAATGATGCCTACCGCCTTGGCTTCAATGCTAGAATATTTTTCCTATTTAAACTTGTTTGTGATCCTACCAGAAACAAGAAAAAAAAAACTTCGAACGTGCGTTGAACTTACCGATCTTTAAATAGAGAGACTTGCCAAGGAAACGCTTTGCAACACTCAAGTCTTCCTGAACTGCTGGAACCGTATCAGTACAGGGCATAGACATGCCGCATATAGCAGACGCATCGGCATTTTTAAAGAATAGTAACTCACAGGCTTCGCGTCAGATTGTTACGTTGGAACTTTTTTTTTAAACTTTCTTGAAGTTGTAAGTTTACCAACACCACGTCCGGCGTCACAATGTGTGCACAGAGATCCTCTGAAAAAGGTTTTAATTACCACTGTAACCTAGCAAACGTACGACTTAGTTTTTCTATATTAAGTATAACAGTTGAACTTTTCCTAAAACGCCGAACGGTTTTTAATATTGACACTTTAGTTATCTTCAAAACATTATCAAACACATTGTCGTATTTTGTTCATTCCAGCGAGTATCTTTAAATAACTCAGTTCCTTTTCCCAACCTGGTAAGCACAGAGTATACTTTGGAAATTTTGTGTATTGCTTATCCTGCATACACCTGTCCAACAATGAAGCATGACGCCTAATTTAGTGAGCCCCAAACACGCGTATTTAGCCACTCTTGTAGGTTATAACTTTCTCATAGTTACTGCACTCACTCCGGAGGTGTCTCCCCGTTTGAATGATATACTATATAGCTTTCCTTTTAGAACTTCCCAAAACCAGCACGGCATTTAGATAAAGCAAACCTAGACCGCTTTTGTTCTAGAATTTATAGACTAATTGTTTGAGCTTCAAAGGCATAAAAAAGTGCTATGATTTGTGTTTTTGTGATGTTTTATTTCTTATGTATATTTTAATTATTATTTACTGCTCTACAAGGGTATAAGTTGGTCTCGCATCGAGCTAGAACGTTATTAATAATTAAATCTCGAATATAGAATGTGTGAGTGCTAATGATGAAGTTGAATGCGCCGTCGAAGTGGCGGAATACAATAGCATAATTAATTTATTCATAGCAAAGATTCTGAAATGTAATATATCTAGTGAATCAAAGAAAACGCGTATTTAGTCATTTAGGGTTCATATAAATGCTGCCCAACCTAGCGTTGACTAAACTAAAAAAAACGCTTCAAGCAATAAAAAAAGAAGGAATGAGTGTTGTTAGCATACGCCTTGGAAAAACTCACTTGTTTTAATACTAATTAAATAGTATTTTAGCTATATCTTTATATATTCATTTAAGGGTCTAAGCATAAACTATAACGTTATTAAGCGCCTGAAGAAATGTAAATTTTAAAGCGCAATTTGTTTTTGTTGTCATTAAACCCGTCTTTATTCGAGGTGTACAACTTGAGTGTATAATTATCTGGGCATTATACATGCACACCAAAAATATTAGTGTAACGCATACAGATCGCAGTTAATCAAAAATGTACCTAATGCGCGTCTGAAATTTGCTGAACTGATTAATTGAAAGTGTCACTTTTTTGTTTTTGAAAGATTTCCGCTCATGTATAAATATGTCCTCCTGTGACGTCATTATATTTTTGTTGTTGTTTCAGAGAATTATTGTAGTTTTTAGAATTGCAGACGAAAAAGTTCTAATATCCTAAAGGTCTTTAATTAGCTTTAGGTACAATTCTAAGAGTATCTAGCTTTTGCTAAAATTCGAAAAATATTTAACTGTAGGTAAAAAAGAAACAATAAAAAACGCATTTTTGTTGCACCCACAGAGTGTTTGTCAAGCCCTCGAATAATTTATAGCAAAAATTTACGGGGGAGGAGTGACTCAAACAAGGGATCTGTGACAATCGCGAAAACACTCGTTTCCGTTGCGGCTGCTTCAGCGCTCCATAATCCTAAATCAAACAATTCGCTGAAACCGTTATATTTTGTCTTTTCTCATAGAAAGAAACTTCCGTAAAATATATATGTTGGTCGAAAGCAGAGTGTTGCCGTTTTTACGATTCTAGATGTTATGTAAAATCATCAGTTGTCTTAAAGGAACTTACTACAAGTGCATATGTTTTTCCTCAAAATTCGAGGAGCTACGTCGGCGCATTCGGCTTAACGCGCGTCTCACGCATTTGTCATTTAATGGGGTGTGTTGTGTTAGCAGAGATTCCTTTGTATGCCCCATGTTGCAACAGACTTTGTAAAAGAGACGGAACTTCTTCAGTGCCGTCTCCTTTTAACGTTTTCTGATCTACAATTTGCGAATTTTTCAAACGTAGGCTGCAGTTTGAATGGTCGACATTCAAACGAAAAATAATACTGACATACATATTAGCCAATATCTCTATAAGGTCCATTTCATTAACTCAAATCCGTCTACTATGGTTTACCCGATGTAAAAGGAAATGTTTTCTGGTAGGCGGGCTCCATGTAGCCAACGTTTCTCCCGCTAGGTGCTTTTTCTAGGGATCCGTCTGCATCAGAGTAGCAGGCGGCTTTCCTGTTAGACGCTGCATTCGGATTCACTGGATTGATTGGAAGACTCTTTCAACCCGTTTGGTTATACCGTAATGGTTGATATCTGCGAACAACGTAGGGCAATTGAATTTTGTTCCTTGTTTAAACAAAATGCGGCGGAGACGGCAGTTATGCTACAACGGGTCACAACAAAGCTGCTTCGAGTGAAACAAAAGTTTACGAATGGTTCTATGATGTTTTAACGAGACGAAATGCCGATTTGCAACGGACCTCGTTTCGGGCGTCCACCGAGCAGCCGAACTCAAGAGGCCCTGAAAAGAATTCGTCAAGCCATCTTTGATTACCGCTGTGGGACCATCCATGAACTTGTGGAGTTGACTGAAGTGTCTTGGAATTCCTGTCAACGACGAGTTGTAGCAGAGAATTTGCACATGAAATGAGTTACTGCAAATTTTGTGCTCCCTTGCTCACACCCGGACAAATAGGCAATCGTCTGGCTGATTACCAATGTTTGAAAAAGCAGCTGGAGGAATACTTTGATAGTTTTTTTCAAAGTCATAGTCGGAGATGAGCTTTGGTGCTACGGCTACGACCCCGAAACAAAACATTGTGGGGATGTCTACGTACGCTCACCGGCACGTGGTCCGCGACCAAGCAGGCCGCACAGGGCCCGTCAATTGACTACGTACTTAAAACATACATAGGTTGCACTGACGTAATTTGGTCCTCCTTTCAGGTGGCCGAACTTCCTCGAGCGTAGCCTTTACTGTGCATATTCTACGAGCAGTACACGAGCGTCGCGAGCGAGCGGAAACGAGTGAGCACAGCTTCATTATACTTCATTTCACTTTATCTACGAGCGAAGCCAAAGCTAGAAGCGCGAGACCAGCGCCTTTTGCGTTTCTGCCCAGCTCGCGCGCTCGAGCAAAGCCTGAAGGCAAGGAGCCTTCGTGCTCGCGCTTCCAGCTTTGCCTTCGCTCGCACATAAGGTGAAACGAAGTATAACAGCAGGTTTTGGCCACCAGAAAGGAGGAAGGATATGACGTCACGTGCAACCCATGTATAACTCTAAAGCGCGATACATGGATCGCCTGAGGAGCGGAGTTCCTCTTCTGTTTATTGAACATTTATCAAACGCAAGTCCAGCTGTTTCTATCTATAGCACATGAGCTAACTAAGGCAGCCGTACAATTGTCCCGTGCCACCCGGTTCACAGAGAACCAGGTATGATGTACGGACCGCCACTTGTATCCGTGGTGTCAGCCGTCAAGACACCCGACCTGCGCGACTTTGAACTTTCACAAGTCCTACTCTGAAGTCCAGGGGGGGGGGGGGAGAGAAGACCCCCGCATAAATAGATAGAGTACCGCAAAAGAAGAAAATGAGATAGCACCCCGGTGCGCCGTCTTTTATAACCGATCGTCAAGCAGGTCTTCCCCAACCACCGCTAGATGGCGCCGAAGCGTGACTTATTGTGGGTAGATTGCGAGGGCATGCTGGGCGAGTTACAGAACGGGTTTCGGAAACAAAGAAGGTTGGAGGAAAATATATTTTCTCCAACACAGTGTATAGACATAGCGCAAAAAGAAAACAGACAGCTCTGGCTGGCATTTCTGGATATCAAGGGTGCCTATGAAAATGGGAACCGAAGGAATCTGTGGGACATAGTGGAGAGGTTAAACATAGATGAAGGACTAACAGCAATATTAAGGAACATTTACGAAGGTAATAAGATGATTATAGCATGGTAAGGAAAGGCAACAAGGAAAATAGAGACAAGACGAGGCATTAGGCAGGGGTGCCCGTTATCGCCTTTGCTGTTTATGTTGCATCTGAGAGGATTGGAGGATAGACTGGAGAAGAGTGGGCTTGGATTCGACCTTTCGTACAGTAAGCTAGGCCAAAAGATTCAGCAATCCTTACCGGGATTGATGCATGCGGATGATATCGTACTAATGGCTAACAAGAGGATAGATTTGCAGGAATTAATGAGCATCTGTGGTAGGGAAGGAGAGGAATTAGATTTAGAATTCAGTAGTGAAAAATCAGCAGTCATGATTTTTAACAATGATGAAGGTGAGAGGCTGAAGATGCAGAATATTACAGTTAAGACAGCTAGTAAATACAAGTATCTAGGAGTATGGATATGTGATGGTGCAGAGTATCTCAGTGAGCATGAAAAGTATATAATATGTAAGGGATACAGAAATGCAGCTGTAATGAAAAATAGAGCACTTTGGAATTACAACAGGTATGAGGTGGTGAGAGAGATTTGGAAAGGGGTCATGGCTCCTGGCTTGACTTTCGGAAAGGCAGTGCTATGCATGAAATCCGAAGTGCAAGCAAGACTAGAAATAAAACAGCGCGGAGTAGGTAGGCTGGCTCTGGGGGCACATTGAAAAACGCCAAACCAGGGAGTACAAGGAGACATGGGATGGGCGTCATTTGAGGGCAGGGAAACTGTGAGCAAGATAGAATTTGAGGATCGGTTGAGGCAAATGAATGGGGAGCAATGGGCGCGAACGGTTTTCAGCTATTTATACATGAGGAGTATAGACACAAAGTGGACATAGCGAACTAGGAAATTAAGAGGAAAGTTTTTGGGCTAGAGTGGAGTTACGGAAGAGCAGGTATCAGTTAAGAAGAACGTTAAGGCCACAGAAAGATATCGGTGGCTAGAGGGAATGCAGACAAAGACGGCTCTGGAAAGCTATAGATTAAACGAAACAGTTATTGTCATAAAAGCATTTATGACAATTCTAGGGGAAACTCATTGTTGTTAGTAGCAGGAAATGGATATAGTGTGCGCTGCTTGTGGAGAGGAGGACGAGACGGCTGAGCAATTGATACTCTACTGTAAAGGGCTTCACCCTATGCCCACCGAAGACAACTTAGATTTAATAAAGTCATTGGGTTTTAGAGACAGCGAAGGAAAAGTGGATTTTAAGACAGTGGAGATTATCAAGCAAATATTAAGTGAATGGTGGCAGAAAGCGAGAGAAAACTAGTTATTTTCTTATTACCTATTGGCAAGGGGATTTTATAGCCTCACTTTCTTTTCAGTGCGGAGGGAATATAGTTTTCACATTTAAATATTCTAAGCTTAAATGGTAAAACAAAATGGCTAAGTGGCGTAAGCTACCGCCCAATCCAAAGGGCTCAGCCGCATTCATCCATCCATCCATCCATCGGTGAGAAGGGCAAATAGGGGCGAGACGACTTCGCTCTCCCGAATCGCGCGAGGGCAAGAATTCAGAAAGATGGGCTCCCCTTGAAATCACTTGGTGCTATGACATCTGTTCATTGAATAAAAAACTACCATTTACCCACGACCCAAGAAAGCGCGAAAATGAAGTCCAACCTGAATAAAATTATCATCAGTTTCTTTGACGTGAGAAGGATTATTCACTTGGAATTTGTTCTTCTGTCTCAAGCGGGCAACGAAGGCTTTTTCTCTAGAAGTTTTGAATATGTGGCGTTATGATTTGCGAAAGAAACGTCCCCAGTTGTGTCAAACAGCAATCTGGCTCACCTACCTAGACATCGGGCCCGGCAACATCACGCTGAGTAATTACCAGTATTTTTTTTAAAATAAAAACGGCATGGTTTTTGTTATTCACTTTCTCTATTCACGCGACCTCGCAATGTGTGACTTTTATTTTATCACACCAAATGAAAGAAGTAATGTAAGCGGAACCGTTTGCCGATTTGCAAAAAGGGAAAACGGCAAAGCACTGACATTCTTTCAAATCGATAAGTTTAAAGATTACTTTGAAAATTGGAACAAACGTCTGGACAGTGTATGGCGTCAGGAGAAAGGTGCTTTGAAGGTACCCGATATCTGAACGTGTAAAAATAAATATTCGAATATGCAAAAATAACTTCGGGTTTCTCTGGATCCGTCTTCGTACAGTCTAAAACCAAGGTCGGCTCTTCAGTCTGATGCAGATGAAATAATTATGACCAGTTGAATAAATGTATCTGATTATCATTGCGCTATGGCAAATTCCCGGGGTGGCTAAACTGCTGCTCTTCGAGGGTTCATGTGCGCATCGCGCCCCCTTAATGACCCCCCCCCCCCCTCCCCCCATTCTCACCTGTGAACTTAGGCGAAAGAGGAGAATAAAATACAGCTTTCGTTTTGGCAGCCATGACACCACACGTACTGGTGAGAGGCACTAATGTCAACAATAAAGGCACTAAATCCAAAAACCCTCACGAACACCTTGATCGGCTACTCGGGAGTGGAACGACGTAATTTGCGCCGAACTTCAAAGCGCTTGCTTTACAAACGGGGTCGCACAACGAAGATACATAATGAGTGATTGCTTCGTCAGTAGAACTCGGTGGGCCCAAAAACTTATTTCAAAATCTGCAGTGTCCTCTTTTTACTGCGGTTCTTAAGTAATTGTTAC
The DNA here is from genome assembly GCA_013358835.2 of Ixodes persulcatus. Taxonomy (NCBI): domain Eukaryota; kingdom Metazoa; phylum Arthropoda; class Arachnida; order Ixodida; family Ixodidae; genus Ixodes; species Ixodes persulcatus. Next base: position 292,886 of record JABSTQ010010617.1, read on the forward strand.
TTTTTTACGGGTTTCTACATAGGTTTACCTAGCTAGCCCTGGTATATTTCTTAATTACACCGCCGCTATTGACCATCAGACTTCTGCTGTGTGTTCTTTTAAATCGATCATTATCCTATAAAAATGAATATATGATTTGTCCAATAAACATATATAACGTTAGCAAAATAATTTGTTGGCCTAGGTGGTTAAACATCACGAAAATAGAAAGCGGAAAATACAAGGACAAGTGGGACACTACAGTAAACGCGTGTCCTGTGCAGTCTTCCACATGTCCTTGTCTTTCGCGCTTTCTATTTTCGTGATAGGTAACGTTATATGAAATCTTAAATGATCTTAAATCTTCTCATGCGTTTATTGGTCACAATATACTTTGTCGCTAGGATAGTTCTTTCCAATTATCTAGTTAAGTTTCTTGCCGCTTTCACGGAGAGGTAAAGCATTCAAGGTCCCGCCCACATCATATATTTTTCAGTTAAACCTATTGCGCGTGTCAAGAGACATCATAGTATGGCATGTCATTATTTCAGAGCTCGTAAACCATGAATACTGCGCCAATTTCTTTTAGTTTCCCGATCACTGGCCCTCCGAGCTTGAAGCGTTTGATAGCGAGATTTCGAAAGCGTACGCTACAAATGTAGCGTCACCGCCATGGGCCAGTCCAAAACGAAGTTTGGGATCCCGTTTTGCGTGCGTGGCTTGTGCCCGCGTACGCAAAAATAGCCTTGTCTGGAATTCATGCGCAGCCCCGACGGCGATATTTTTTTTCGTACCATAAGTTTTTGCCTACTTTGTTTTAAACTCGCTATTGAAGTGTCCTCGAGACGTTCCTTGCTTTGAACATGGGCGTCACATTTTCTTTTTCTCAAACCGTTCTTAGCTTGAATTCGCAAGACAGACCCACATAAAATAATTATTTTTCTGAAATCTATATATTGTTATGGTGCATTTTAACGACACGTTGTACATCACTGATTCGAACCTGCTGGCAATGACGTAAGTTTAAAAGTGTGTTGTGTTTCCAAGCGGCTCAATGGCGCAGGTAAAAAAAGACTGATGAAAGTGCAGAGAATTAGGAATGAGAGTGCGCGAGAAAAGAAGTTTGTTTTTCACTAAGGATAACATAGTGTCCAGTATTAAAACATTACTATTGGCACAGTCGACAAAGCCTTCAGCACCACTACGTAGGTCGATCCACCGCTGCTTCTCCTACCGTCGCCAGAAAAGCCTGCAATTTCTTAGGGCGCGTGGTACACCCCTTACGAAACTAGCATGATCGCTTCCGGCAGATTTAACGATGGCTGACGTCAAAACTGCCATCTTAATTTTAGGCGATTTAAATGCTCACAATCCTATGTGGGGCAGTGACCGACTTGATTCCCGTGGCAAGGTGATAGAACGTCTTTTTACTGTCTTCAGGTTTGTGTCTTTTACATAACAAAGAACCAACATTTATAGTGCACCTTATAACACTTTTACGTCCATGGACCTGTCTATTTCATCACTCTCATTGTTTCTTTGTTTTCTTGGAACGTTCTAAGAACCCTTTTTGGAGCGACCACTTTCCGGTCATTTTAAGAAGCAACGTCGCACTTCCCAGCATTTTAAAGCGTGTTCTTAGGTGGAAGTTGGAAAAGGCAGACTGGAGGCTTTTTAAATTAAATGCAACGCTTGACGCCTCGCTCCTTGCAAATCTGTCCCCAGAGGACGCCAGATTATATGCCACAGAACATATCCTAAGTGCTACTTTTGAGGCTATTCCGCAGACTTCCGAAAACAGGCGGGAGGTGTAAGCCATGGTGGAACAAAGACTGTTTATCTACAACAAGAGAACAGCATAAAGCATGGGATACGTTTAGAAGGTACCCTACTCCCCTCAATAGAATATACGTAGTTTAAAATGAGAAAAGCAAAAGCTCGATGGACGAGGAAACAAGCTGAGCGAGGAACTTGGATGAAGCATGTCTCTTAAGTGAACAGTTTTGTCTCGTCCAAGGATTTTTCTTTTACGTTATCCTACAATCTCGCTAAAAGATGCGGCTAATGTCCTCGGAGAGCAGTTCCACACTGTTTCTACCTCCGATAATTACAGGACAAAATTTAGACAGTCCAAGGATCGTGCAGAATGCCATCGCATTAGTATGTCTGTAGGAAATATTACAGGATATAACAAATCCTTTACAATGCTCGACCTTAAGTTGGCTCTTAGTCTTGAAAGCAGTCGGCCCCTGGCCCTGACACGGTTCATTACGAGATGATTCCTCAGCTTGACACAAAAATGTCTGGAAACTTTGCTTTGTTTTTTAAACACCTGTGAACGCAGGCATATTTTCCCCAAGCCTGGAAGCAGGCCCATGTTATGCCACTCTTGAGACCTCATAACGACCCGTAAGTGTCCCATCCAGCTACCGCCCAATTGCACTTAAGAACAGTATTGGCAAAATAATTGAATGAATGATCAATAGGAGACTTATTTATTTACTTGAAACGCAGGGTTTCTTTGATCGGAACCAGTGTGGTTTTCGGAGAGGGCGGTCAACTGTTTACCACCTAGTGCGCATAGAAAGAACTATACGTAGTGCTTTTGTGAACAGGCAGCACTGCGTGTCAGTGTTTGACTTGGAGAAGGCGTACGACACGGCATGGTGGTATGGAATCCTTAGGGACCTGTTCGCATGTGGTTTACGTGGTCGTATGTTCTGTGTTTTAAAACGCTTTCTGTCTGATCTAACATTCAAAGTTAGACTAGGTGCCACATATTCAGACCCCTTTATTCAAGAGAATGGGGTGCCAGAAAGGGGGTGGGGGTCTTAAGCGTTACATTATTTGCTATGAAGATCAACTCTTTTTGCGCAGGTAATGCCACGCACCGTCACTTACTCCTTGTACGTTGATGACGCTCAAATATCAGTTTCTTCTTGCAATCTCTCCAGTTGTGAATGGCAGCTGCAGCTCGCAATAAATAAAATGAGTAAGTGGGCCGACGAAAATTGTTTCCGGTTCTCACCTGAGAAGACGCGGTGTGCGTACCGTTCTCTCTTAGACGTGGAATAACGCTGGATCCGTCATTAGAGATCACTAGAACTCCCATAAGTACCCGGAATGAACACTATTTCTTAGGCCTAATTTTCGAAAGGAAGCTAAATTTTATTTCACATCTGCAACAGTTAAAGCTTAAATACCTAAAATCTGCTAATATCATCAGTCTTGTGACACAGGTCATGGGGATCTGACAGAAAGTGTCTGCTGCGCCTGTATAATTCCCTCGTGAGGTCTCGCCTTGATTACGGAGCAATAGTCTATGGATCGGCAAGGTCATCGGCACTCAAGATGTTGGATCCTGTTCACCACCTTGGCCTTCGGCTTGCCACAGGGGTTTTCGAACGTCACCAACCCTCAGTTTATATGTAGAATAAAATCAGATGTCGCTGAAAAAAAAAACGGCATTAAATTAGCTTGATTTACGCCTACAAATTCCTGCCCTGACCCTACCCATCCAACATACTGCTGTGTGCAGGACTCTAGTTTTTCTCTTATTTTTCAAAATAAGCCTGGTATTGTGCGGCCGCTCAGTTTTCGCCTTGACGACATTCGTCGATCTCTTAGTCTCGAACTGAGTGACATCAGCTTACTCGAAAGGACCGACACTGTTGCGCCTTGGTACCTACTGCCAGTCAGCTGCAATTGGTGTGTCACCAGGTTCAACAAACAATGTTTGTCAAATAATCATGCAGCAGGAGTTTCATGAGGTACTAAGGAAATACAAAGATTGTTCACAGTTTTATATCGACGGGGCAAAGAACTCCTCTTTTGTTGGATCTGCTGTGTACACTTAATCATTCACGAGCGTTCAACGGTTGAACAGTGTTGCTAGTATATTCACTGCAGAACTTCAAGATGTATTAACAATAGTGGATTATATATATAGAAAGTCGTACAATGAAGGCCGTCGTATTTGTTGATTCACAAAGTGTCATAGCTGCAATCAGCTCCGTAAAAGATTCAAAGCATAATCTCATCCAACTCATGCGTGCAAAAATTAATAGAGGCCTACAAAAGGGGCATGACATATTTGGTACCCAGCCATGTTGGGCTCAATGGCAATGAGAAGGCCGAAACACTTACGGCCTCTTCCAAGAACATGCTGCAAACACGTCTACAATTACCACATCAAGACCTGAAACCCATTTATAGGGCAGCAATTTTCCTAAAATGGCAATCAGAATGGGACTAACAGCATGGCAATAAGCTGCACTCCGTCAAGCCTGTTTTAGGTAGATGAAAGCGCTCTTCCCATGAAACCCGGTCTCGTGAGATATTACTTTGTCGCTTGAGGCTTGGTTATTCTTATGCCTCCCATGTATTATTGTTGCATGGGGCAGATCCACCTTTTTGCGAACACTGTGGTGAGAACTTGACGGTCTGGTATACTCTTTGTCTTTGCTCTGCCTTTGCACAACAAAGGCGCTCCTGTTGTGCGGATTTCTCATTGTATTGTATTACATTTCACCCTGTACTTGTGCTTGGTGAGCAGCGGATTATTCCTTTCGAGCGTGTTGTCATCTTTCTTGAGGAAACAGGTTTTTTGCGTAAGTTCTATCTTTGCCATAATGCACTTTCTATTGTACGTGATCACCACAGCTAATTATTTCTTTCTCGGCATTTTGTCTTTTACCAGGGTACCTGACTTTTACATTAAATAACACTCTACCTTTGCTTTGCCTAAATACTTTAGTTTGGCGCAGAATGATCGCGTCGCAGTTGCGCCAGAAAGCCCCTAATCATTCAATCACGTGAAGCAGCTTGATGAGGGGTGTATACATTTTTATTCATCTGGAATTAAGATATATATTTATTTCAACGTTCTAGAAGTGTATAAAAGAAAGTATATATCCCATGAAATGGACGGGATGTGTTAACGTATGTAATACCGAGAATTCCAAATAGACCACATGCTAAAAAACAAGCATATTAAAATCCCTTTCAGTTTTGACTGCTTTAGAGTTCTCGGGTCAGTTTCATGTTGCACCGAAACGGACAAACTTCAAGCAAGAGAATTTTCGCATTCGTGTATTCGAAGTCGACATCATATATCTTGTAACCTTCAGTATTGTTTTTGCTGGGGATATCTGGAATACAACATATGAAAAGAATTGTGGTTAATGCGGGAATAATCTCTGTCAACCGTCGAAACATTGGCTCGAAAGTATTTTATACTCTACCACTTAATGAGCTTACACTCCTCTAGAAGGAAAGCGATCTCTTAGCACTAATTCGGAAAATTTAGGCTTGTCTTTATTGTTTTGAGAGGAGCATAGAAGGTCACGTGTATTATGTGTGCGTTATGGTTAGTTAAGCTTTCCTACGGGGGTGCGTTGGGCGTTTTCGCAGGTGTTTGCACACACGATCCACTCACAAGCTCACCGGGTTTATGAAAATTACCATTATCAGTTTTTTTATTTTATCAGGAGTGAAATGTGTGATAAGAATGCTTTAACGTGATATTTTCATAGGTTCCACAAATGCTTGACTAGGAAATACATCTTACAACGCAAAATATATAGCCTTGTCGCCGGCAGCTTTAGCGTAGTGTAAACGGCTCGACGCAAGGCGCAAGCAACTTTGGGGAAATCTAACTGGGAGCATAGCTCTTTATACTGGGAGAGTTGGACACTCTTATGAAGATGCCGACAATCCAGCAACCGCAGCTAGAAGTCAGGCAACCAGAAGATGGCACCTTGCCTCCGGCATTCCGTGTTATCGAATCTCGAACTCACTCTGGATTAGGCACGCAAGGTATGCTGTGACCCAACATTGTAATAAAACATTTATCGCTAATGTAAGTGTTTTTGGCACAGCACAAGTAGTTAGCATCTCCAACTATTTTTTTGTTATGATATATTAATATTATGTGGCTTAAAGTTATCCATCTTTGGTGAAAAGTGAATTTGGAATACTTTGAATATTATGCCTCAAAAATCGTCACCGCTGGAATTCAGTGCCGTGACCGGCGCTATCTAGGAGAGGCTCTGCAAACCGTTGCGCTCAATCGCCAAATTAATTTTTGTTTGAGAAAGCCTAATTTTGTTTAAAACTAAAAGAAATAAAGCTTATTTGTAAGTTATGTTTTCGGAGATCAATAAAGGATGGCCAGTACTTGAATATAGTGACCAATTGGAGGCATAACAAAATGTCAGAGATTAATAAATTGTGTTTATAAAATAACTACTAACCGCGCACTTGGACCAGTCCACGCAAGAAGAGTGGCCAAAAGCAAAATCCTCCATTTTGTGTTATCGTAAATTTCGCTTGTTCTAGCGGGCGACAGGCTCCGCCCATCGGACATACTCTCCCAGTATATAGGGCTCTGACTGGGAGGGGTGGCTGCCGCCATCTATCGTCGTGCAAACCCGCCGAGACAGCGAAGACAGCCGTCTCCGCTGTCTTGGAGAATCCGGCATATCGCTACGTAGTGGCAGCCCTCAACTTCGGCCCAGCGCGAAAGTGCGATGCGCATGCGATTTCTCGGGCGCCGGGTTTACAAACCACTCAAGCAGGATTTGGGGATGGAGGCGCGCTTTCTAATGCAGTTGAGCGAAGCAGAGTGTATTTTTCTAATTAGGTATTTTGGTTCTGCTTCTTCCGAGGGTGCGTGCAGCTCCTTGACTCCTTAGTGCGGTTTGATTGCGAGGAGCCTACTGTGGTAACTGAAGTCATTGCGAGGAAAGGAGGTTTATTTCACCTGCTCATCTATTCAAAGGTGTGTTTTGCTAAAACGTGAGGTCAGACGCCCGCTGCGTTATCCGTTGATGCGTTATGATCTGCCCCGCGATGTTGTGGGATCACGTGAAGAGCTACGTTACGTCATTCGGGAGCCAGCTGCGCGCGCGGGCGGTCACCTGTTCACACAGGCTTCCTTGAGTCATACTTGGTACTGCTGTTTGCGCTCTCGTGTTCGGGTTTCGATTCTCATTGAACCGCTTGGTATATGTCGCTTGTTACCATTTATTATGCCTAATTATGAGTACGTATAAATAATTAGGAGTCTAATATTGTTTTTTGCGTGTCCACAAACAGCTCAATGCTTTCTGTGTGGTAGACAACAAATACGAAATAACTCTAAAAAATACACACTTAGATATTTAATTACGCGAGTATTTTAGCGGCAAGATTACGGCGAAATGTTTTTACATCACGAATTACTTCAAGGTGGGCACAGTCACACTTGTGAAACTCAAGTTGCAATCTTATAATAGGAGACGTGGCAAAAAGCTCATGTGGGTAGAAAATGCTGAGTACGGCTAGTACGTGGTGGGACGTGAGAACAGAGGGAGCTCAAGAAGACAGGCGAGTCTACAATTCCAATCACAACCTTATACAAAAACAAAAAAAAAATCCCGATACCACCGTTTATGAAACGAAGAGCCTTATGCTCTTTAATAGACGGTGCACCGGGATTTTTTTTTTGTATAAGTTTCTTAAGTAAAATATCAGAACTGTAGAACAAGAGCATTTTTTCGTTGTGTGCCTATGCACTGACTGCTATAGGTTGTGTAGGCTTTATGTTGCCTTGGCCTGTGTGTCACTTTTTGGCCAACAATGGAGCGTGACGCTTTTGGTATAACAATCAGCTCATAACGACATTCTGTGTTAAAAAAACTGTAACAGAAACTACCATTTTATAAAGCTAAAACTCGGTTGCTGCAGCTAACAGCGCCTACCTTTTTTGGTAAAGTAATGGTTTTCTACACGTTTTATTAAAACGACACTGAAATGAAATAAAATATGTTTTAAAGGTCATGAAAATTGTGGCATTATACCTACTGCTCCCTTAAAATGAAAGACTTCCTTTTGGCTTTATAAGACCATAGTTTTAGTCTATTCTTTTTCCCTAATTCGACGAGCAAAAAAAAATCTGCATTTACTTACCAAGTTTCACGTAAAGTGACTTGCCTTTGAAATATTTTAGAACCGTTATATCCTCTGTCGCCGCTGGATCGCAAAATCATGAATCATTAGAATGAAAGTTAGAACCGAATTTTTTGTCGTGATTACTTATTTTGTTGAGGCGTTTAAGCGACTTTATATTTTGTATTTGTAATTCTTTAGACTAAACCTTCGAAGAGTTGAGAAAAACATCAGTAGTCGAGACATTTTTAGTAAAAATAAAAGAGTGACGTGTGACTTGGAGCTTTATCGTAGAGTTGTGTGCTCATGCTGAATTGTAAAGATTATTGGGCCATCCAATCTGACATGGTTAAGAGCGTTTAAAAAAAATAAAATTAAAATTTTATTCTTGTGAAGTTTACATTTCCTTCTGATAAAATATTTTCTCTAAATGCAAAAACTCTTGTTATGCAATATGCAAAAAAATCTCGTGTGTTGCGAAGTTAGGTTTTCAAGAGCATTCGTGCGCATTGCAGCTCTTCTGCATAATAAGTAAATTATGTAACACAACTGCTCAATCGTAACTTTCTCAAGTTTTGTTTCCAAGAGTAGATACACGGAACGACGTGGAAGAAGCGAGCTCGAGCTGACCGACGTGAGCCAGCCAGCCGATCGCTGCCGTCTGCCGATACCGGAATTACCCTGATTGTAAATAGTTGTTTCAATTGAGTGCTAAAGGTTTATTCGTAACGACTACGATTACTCCATGACTTTAGATAAACAAAACCAGAGAGCACAATGTGATTATAATTGTTTATCGGGAAAGTTAGTCATCTTCAACATTAAAAAAAAAAAACATTTTCCTAAAGCTGCTTCAAATGAATAATTTTATATGGTGTAATCCAGATTATTTGACTGGGCGTGCATTACGCGAGGAAACGTGTAGTATAAAATACTAGGGTTCAGTATACCGTAATATCCCGTGAGAAGCCCCTGAAAGATAACCCATCCCTATTTTTGGAACGATTTGTTATTCTTTCAAAAACACCGAAAGATAGCCCACTTCTAGCGGGCGATGCATTCAGTGGTGACCTCGGCAGAATTGCTGTTACTAAGCCACTGCGAGATATAAGGAGCATTGCTAACTGGGAAGGACAGTTTCCTATGCTCCATTGCCCCTCCATGTAAAAGCAAGCTTTGCGGGCAACAAATGTTTTTTTTTTTATTGGTTTTATCGCCAACAGTTAAACTTATTTCACTCCTCATTTTTACCTAAATTGCTTTCGCTTTTAGGTGGGAAATCACTCAGGATATTAGGAAGCCCAGATTATAATTTTATTCTTTGGTGCATACCTGCATAGATGTATGATGAATCTTTCATTCAGATACTCTTTTTCATATCAGACATTTTGGGAGTTTAAACGCTTCAGCATACTAAGGTGTGTACCATGCACTTGATGAACAACAATAATTTAACTACATAAAACGTTATATTTTCTAAATAAGTAAGCAGTCCCAAAATATAAATTCAATATCAATGTTATTTTTCTTTTAATGCGCCTTATATGCTAAACTATTCTGCATATAAGCGTCAATTTGAAGGTTACTACCTCAGTCGTGAAATACTCGGAAACATCTGCATTTTAAGTATACTAGAAGATTCAAGTACACAAAAAACTGTACTCAAGAATGCTATGTATTTTAATTATTAAAAATATATGTACACCAATTACTAACGGTATCCTTCATTTGTTCCAAATAACCGAGTACAAATCTAACAAAAATATTTAGCACAAATCTCAGTAAACCGACAAAACCATGGACAGATTTTTCTGGAAGAAGCTAATCTTTTCTAATGTATTTTTCACAACGACAAGTGGTCTATACAGGAATAGCAGCTGAAGTATCAGACGCCTTGACCTTTAAAGAGTGTAACTATAATTTTTTTTTCCTAATTTCTGCCATCTCGCCATCTAATTGAGTGTTCTGTCTTTGATGCCGTAGGGACTGTATGTTGGTAAGATTTGTAAGTTTTATACATTTGGGATTTCATCATCAGATCTATATTAAAGTTGCTTCGGCTGAGTTTTGCTGGTTAGTTTGTTTAATATCTATACAGTTGTCGGGGCTTTTTTTTTAAATTTCCTATTGCTTACGACAATCGTCAAAAATATGAGATTACTCGTTCCTAAGCGTTGGAGAGAAGTGCGGCTTCAGCACAGTTGTCTTTTTTATTCGTCCATTGCATTAAACTTAGGCGTGAGCAATTGTGCGAATTAATTGTTTTATCTATTTACATAGGTCAATTAATATGACTTGTTTTTACAGTTTATACTTCTTTGTTACGAAAATTATTTTGTTTTGTGACAATATAGCCATAGATGGAGGTTAGTTTATCATGATACATTATGTAGATTAGCAGTACGATAAGAACACATTATTCAAAGCTCAAATATACCCTCCTCATATGCCTGGAAGAGTTGTGGAAACGCCGATCCCAGGAAAGGAAAATATAGCAATTCAGCTTGCTTTCGCTATGCATATTCTAAGTGCTAAATGGTCGCTTCTTCTCGAGTTTTATTTTGTGAATATTTTACTTACTTGAATTGGTGCGGACTCCGACACCTCTAGCAGCATCGTAACGTGTCTGGAAGTTACTCCTATCAATCGGAAACGAGTTCTTGAGCAAACAAATTAAGATATACCATATTATATAATCACTCTGATCCTAAACACTTTACAATGTTTAAGTTCTCTTATATTACGAGACTCAGACTATGTGATAAAAAGTTCAAAAGACGATCCGTAGTTCAACTTCCTACTACTATACTGAGATGATCCTTATTTGCGTTTAACACTGCTCCGAATCTCTCACGTAATCGTAAAATATGTGACTGATCACTAAGTAGATATAGAGTAATCACGCAACTATGATCCAGACTTGTACGTAGTTCAACTACTCTACTCAAGTTACTGTAGTTTAACTACTTTTCTGAGTAGTTTAGTAACTTTCAATTACATTTTTATTTCGCTAATTAGTGGTTTATTTTAATTACATTTTTTGAGTTACGTCTACTCAAGTTACAAATTACTTTCGAATTTTAATGGTTGTTTTGCCTATACAAACATTTCTGCACAAAGGAGATAAGATGTTGGAAGAGCAGCTGATATTTGCAAAGAGGGGGAAGCATGTGGCGTAGGAAAGGGAGGGGGGGGGGAGAAAACTGGTTTGGAAAATCCAAAACCCCCTTCCACCTAAAAATAAATTCACAAGCGCCCTCCCCCCCTTTCCCCCCTTTCCACTGCAACTACACTGCTACGAGGCGCGGTGAGCGAACATACACGACGCAAGAGAGGCCGAGTAACTGCGCGATTAGCGCCCAAGATTGGCGTTTCTCTGTGTCCCGAAGCTCAAGGAGACTTGATCACCAGCGTAGAAACTCTCGCCCACTACAAAAGGTGCACACACTGCATCCTCTCTCAAAGGAGGCAACAAATGCAGCACCTGCTCTGAAACTCATCTGGTGCTCCCGTAGTTTGTGCTGTACTCGAAGAATCGCGTGCTAAAGGGCAACGCAAAGATTACATTTTTGCGTTGCCTTTCCTCCCAAAACTCAGAATATGCAGATCTTCAAAGATTCAAAAATCGTTCGAGAAACCTGTAGTAATTTCTCCAACGTTTTATATAAGAAATAATAAACAAGCAGTGTTGGGAAGTACTCTATGTACATGGTACTTGAAGTACTACTGTTTAGAAAAATTGTACTTTACTTGAAGTAAATTCTCTGAACATGTACTTGTATTTTTCGAGGAAAGTACAACTCCCGACTTCAATGTACATTCCCCAAATTTTTAAACAAAAAATGGCGGTATCGTCGCGTGAACACGCGCTCTTTCGAGACGCCATCTGGTCATTTCTCTGAGTGAAGTAATGGCGGCTGTAAGACCCATGGAAATAATTGCCTTATACGTTGATTGTGTCAAATAGCTCGTCAGCGAGAGTAAAACAACTACTCTGCGGCGTCTTGACCTTATGCAATATTTGCTGCCATTTCCGTAAAAAAACTGATGCACCTCCGATTACCCCTGGAGCAATACCTACCAGTTAAAAAAACACTGTATAGGGAATGAAAGGGCATCATGAACGATTGTGTTAAAAGTGCTTTTACTTTACCTTGAAATATATTGTATTTATATACGTTACTTCAAGTAAATTGCACCCGGTGTACTTACTACTTTACTTGAGGTACATAACCTCTCATTTACTATGTACTTTACTTCAAGTACTTTTTAAATGTACTTTGAGCAACACTGTAAACAAGCAAACAGTGTTTAAAAAGTCAAGCTTAGACAGTGCTAAACCTCAAAGTAGAAATGACACATTCGCAGTACATCATTGACCAAACAAACAAGAAAGTATAAAACAATTAGGCACGCAGAAGCATAACCAGCTATTAAAGCATTTTTGTGAAAAAACAAGCCGATTCATATTGGGCTATCACAATTTCGCTAACGGATCAGAACCTCTGTACTTTCTTTTTACAGTAAAGAAAAACATAAAAGTAGCTTCAAAAGTAATTCGCAATTTTTTTACGGTAATTAGTAATTTTCTCAATTACTTTCTATTTGAGTAATTTCTACTCTACTCAAATTACTTTTGAGGTCAATACTCAGTAACTTAACTTAATTACTTTTTTGAGTAACTTGCACATGTCTGCTGTGATGTGGTGCTGCCAGTAGAATATATCTATAATTGTAGACTACAGCAGTCACGGGGAAATGTTAGTGTCCTTGAGCAGGTGTTTTTGCCAGTTTCCGTCAACACTGATAGCTATCATTGGGATAAGACCGCCATGTGCCACATTCCAGGTCAGTAGCAAGCATGACCAAACAAAAAAACATGAAGTAATATCGGGGGTGTAGTTATATTATTTTAACGTATAAGCTTTCTCTTCCTATTGGCAGCGGTTAAATAGTTTACTAGAATGGTTAAATAGTGTAATGCCTTACAATTCATTTTCTACCTCGATTTCATCCGGATAAATATTTTATGCGTTTCAATTTTATTAATTCATTTACTTTATTTTAGTGCCACACGAATAGCCGTGCAGTGGTGCACTACGTCAAAATAATAAGAATTCACATCAAAAGAAGAAATGTTGACATGTCAAAACAAAAGGAAGACATTAATGCGCTTTCTGTTTGCTCGCAATGAAATTTTCAATATAAAAAATGTATCTAGCTTTGATTGGAAGTTGTCAAAAACCAGTGGAAGATAAATATTGAGATCAGAGTTTAGTAAAACAGAAGTATAAAGCAATAAAAGTACACGACTAGACCTTTGAGGAACAGGTAAATACAAACAGTTCCGTAGCACTGTGCAATCAACTAGACCATCCACAACCTTATGCATAAACATTCAAACACGCATCATCTGTATATCACAAAGAGTGTAAGCCAATTAGTTTACATATTCTCTTATAGACAAAAAATACCTTGAAATCTAAGACATGTTCAATTCTACAAAGCATATAATGATAATAGACATGGCCTACGTGACAGAGGACATTCGTGCTCTGTCACATCGGTCCTCTGCAGGATTTTCGAGCGGCTGCTAAATTGGACTCATATACTGGGTCATTCAAGGAGAGGCCAGGCTCTTTAAATCGACCGCAAAATTCAGTTTCTTAGCCTATCGCGCTACGACTTTGTGCAGCGTTGCCCACAGATGGTGCATTTTTTTGGAAAATTTGCAAAGAGCGAACTTACCTGAGGAAAACGTAAAGAAAGAAAAAGGCTTAGCTCCTATGGAAACGCAGCGACGCCACCGGTCTTCAAACAACACGGCGCCGTTTCGCACGGTAGACAAGAGATGCGCAACGAACGCCGCCAACGAACCAGCATACGACGCCGAGAGCCGGCGTCTTTAGCAGACGATGTTTTCGACTCAAAAGCGGAGCGCGTTCCGCAGGCGGCGACAATCGCAGAAACAAAAACAGGCGTGGTACCAACAAGTAACTGCAAAGCAGACGACATCGGTACCCCGAAAAAAAAAAACAGTCAAAATAAACCGACAAACCATTTTTCTAATCGATTAAGTGTCCATTCAATATGCTTCCTCAGTAAGGATGAAAAAATAATGCATTGGCAACTCATATCAGAAAAGCTCGCGCCGCTTTTGAGTCGAAAAGATCGTCTGCTAAAGACGCCTGCTCTCGGCGACGTATGCTCGTTCGTTGGCGGCAGTTGGCGTCGCGACCGCGTGCGCCATCTCTTGTCTCCCGTGCAAAACGGCGCCATGTCGTCTAGAAAAAAAGAAGTGGGCCCACGACTGATCCCTGAGGTACCCCAGACGTGGCCGTGTACTTAAAAGATTACGCGCCGTTCTCACGGGCAACACATGTTTTATTCGACAAATAATTCTGAAACCAGTAGTGTAGCCCTCCACAGGCACCAATACCACAAAGTTTTGATAGAAGAATGCCATGGTCAACCACATCAAAGGCCTTACTCGGATCAAAGTAGACCACGTCGAGCTGGCCTCTGTGGCACACAGCTTTGGATGCAATGGACATAAATGAATTCAAATTTGTTGTTGTCGAGCGTCCTGATACAAATCCGTGTTGGTTGGAACTTAATACATTTTTTAAATGAAAGGACAATGTTTTGTTGACTACCATTTCGAAAAGCTTCGAAAATGTACACAGCACAGACACTGACCTGTAGTTTGACGCAGTGGTACGACTTCCAGACTTGTAGACTGGGACTACGACTGACTTCCTTCACATGTCAGGAAACACTCCTGCTCTTAAGGAGTTGTTGAAATTATCATAGAGCATGGGTGTGAAAATTTCCTGGAATACCGTTGTGACATGAGGACATGGTAGGCCTCAGTTTTTTTATGCATTCCTGAATCATTCCCTCATCCACAGGCAGGGAGGAAATGGATCCGTTCACACAAGGGGATGGCGGCTGTTGGTACCCACTCCTATTGTGTTTATATACAGAAATGAAATGACGCGCGAATATATCGCATACACTGGACGTGGTCACATTCTCCTCATTAAGTATAATATCAGGATGTATCAATTGGGAAGAGCTGTGCTTCAATAAGGAGTCTTATCGGGTTTATTGGGTTTATCGGATGACAATTCACTTTTACTTTTAATTACAATAACTCCAATTAACTCGTATAAATAATGTCTTATTGGACTTTTTAATAGGGTAATCAGAATAATTTTGAAACTTGCCTAGTTTATATAAATTTATAATTGTTCTGTTCGCGTAGAAGTTTTCTTTCGTTCTCTAGCACAGTTTGGTTGGTAGAAAATAAAAGGATGTCAAAAAAGATTGGGGCTAATTTCATGTCTGCTGTTTGGGGAATATTAATTATAATAACAGTCTGTACCCGCTTGAAACAAAAATATTTCAACATGTTTAAGGGGAAACTACTACGCAGGGATTGTTATCGCGTGTATCTTGTACTGTATCCAGTAAGGTGAGACATTGCACTTCATTCTGAAGCAAACTTATTTTGAATACGAACCAGACCGTCTTCGCCCCAGTCATATTTTACGTCCACCTTCTTCAATTTTATATCAACATAGTATACTTGTTAAATACATTCTAATACACTTATTACACATTCAGAATGCAGACAAGTTACATACATTGTAGAACTCTTCTGTAGGGTTCTTACGGCCTCTGGAGTCACACGCGTTGAGGAGAAACGATGAAAATAAAAACACCAGTAGAGTAATTGAGGGTTTTGCATACATCGCTGCCAAAGTTCTGAAAAAGGCTGAAATATGCGTTGCGCCATCGTAAATATACATTTGCAGGATCAGTGTTCATATATATTGAATATCATTATTATAAAAAAAAAACTATGATTATAACTCGCTACTTTGTAAATTGCAAATGACGTCCTTTGATGAGAGAAGAGATATTCGCGATTTGTAAGTTTTGCATAAATTATTGAACAACGCAGTAGCTTGCCCAGTTCTGCTAAGCGATATAAGCCTTCGCGTACCATCACGCTCCTTGAGATTTAGTGAACTTCTTTGTACTCCCAGATATTCTAAACCTCTCGCCTCTGACAAGAATGATGGCCGTGTATAACAATTTTGCGTCACCTGCAAAAGATGTCTTTATATATTTTAGCGATTTTAAACACGTGGATGTAGCAAAAATTACATAGGACATCTGCATTCAATGTCGTCTTTATATCTTTATTATTGCAGTGTTCGGATTACTTGTTTCGTTGTGAATGTATTATGGTGTACCACTGGTAAGGCGTTTATCTGTTGGTCAAATTTTGAACTCAAGAATAAATAAATAACACTAAATTCCTCGATCCGTTTAATATGGCTTCTAATATATATATATATCTATATATATATATATATATATATATATATATATATATATATATATATATATATATATATATATATATATATATATATATATTCCTTGTTTCGTTCTGGACACTGCCGACCTCCAACAGCACTTAGCACGAAGTGGTTTAGGGACACATGCATTGCCCCTTCTGGGGCCACGGGCCTCGTCCAGGCATGGTCGGTTGTGAAAAGGATTTTGTTTGCTCTGCCTGAACAATTTTATAGCCATGGTTCACAGAGCTAATCGAATATTTAAAATAAAAAGTTTTTTTCCGCGCTTAGTTGCGTAGTAAATGTGCAGCTCTTACCTCTCCTTGCTAATATGCACCTATCAGACACTATAGATGTCTTCCCTCTCTCTATATATATATACACCAAGTAAATGTTCGGAACTGGAAAATCTGAAACCTGGTGACGTCACTCCACGTGCCCATGTGATTAATGTAGAGTTCTCTGACCCCGCAGCAAGCAGCACCGTTCACCGAAAACTATTGGTTGAAATGGGATTTTTGTCTATTTGGTGTTGATTTCCTGACAGGCCGCTCAAGCGCGGAAGTTTCTTTTTTTTTTTTGGCCAGGAAAGTTGACGCACGAGGCCAAATCTCAAACCATAAAATATACGAGGATTTTACTCTACCTGAAATTGACTGGCTGGCCGTTTATAACTTGTTGACGAGTAATGCTACGAGCCTGAAAGCATCAAGTGTGTTTGACTTTATTTATTAGAGCGCAGCTCTTAGGGGCCCGTTTCCGGCTTGAGCGACGTCGCCGTTGCCGTCGCCGTAAAGGCACGGCCACATTGGCGTCGCGGAGGCCTGCGGCGTGACGGTCGTCGCTGCCGGTTGCCGACCGAAACCAGTTTTCGGCTTCACCGGCGCGACGTTCTACGCCGCAAAGCCAACCGCTCCTTGCGCGGTTCAGAGCTCGGCGCCGCTCGCCGCAGAAGAGAGGAGCCAATGGGAGGTGGCGTAGATAGTGACGTTGCAATGCCATGGCAACGCTCAAGCCGGTCCCCCGCGCCTCTTTCACCTTCCGAAGGACGTGTTTCGTGTCGTCTGCTATCCCTACTTCGCCCCCGATGCCTTCCCCAACGGAGCGGTTCCTTGAAACTGTGCGACTGGTTCCCTTTTTATATGACAAGACGCAGCCAGACTACCTAGATAATGACGCTAAGAACAACCGCTGGGAAATTATAGGAGAGGAATTCGGAATTACAAGTGAGTTTCTCCGTGGCACTTGTTGCTCGTCGTCTAGAAAAAAAGAAGTGGGCCCGCGACTGATCCCTGAGGTACCCCAGACGTGGCCGTGTACGTAAAAGATTACACGCCGTTCGCACGGGCAACACATGTTCTATTCGACAAATAATTCTGAAACCAGTAGTGTAGCCCTCCACATGCACCAATACCACAAAGTTTTGATAAAAGAATGCCATGGTCAACCACATCAAAGGCCTTACTCGGATCAAAGTAGACCACGTCAAGCTGGCCTCTGTGGCACACAGCTTTGGATGCAATGGACATAAATGAAATCAAATTTGTTGTTGTCAAGCGTCCTGATACAAATCCGTGTTGGTTGGAACTTAATACATTTTTAGATGCGGAGCATCTCTTGCTCGGGTCTATGTCCCGCGGCGTCGGCGTTGAAGTCGGCACTCGAACTACGCACGCGCAACTCTCCTCCTTTCCTCTCTCCAACAGCTGCGCGTTACTCTCTCCGCTCTCTCTCTCTACCAGCTGCGTGTACTGCGCGTGCGTACGCTTCTCCTCACACCGCGCGCGCACGCGCAACTCTCCTCCTCTAGTTTCCTCTCCTTCAAGTGTGAAAAAAAAATAAACGGCGAGCGGCGAGCGTTCCAAGTTTCTCTGCCGCGAGCCGCGACGAAGGCTCGCGTAGGGGGTAACGCTAGGGCAGTCGGTGGCGCCACCTCTCGACGTCAGCACGCAACTGACTCTTTCCTCGGAACCAACACGATGCTCCGCATCACCCCATGGTTCCCCTCGGGAAGATGGTGTAATTTTTAAACGAAAGGACAATGTTTTGTTGACTACCATTTCGAAAAGCTTCGAAAATGTACACAGCACAGACACTGCCCTGTAGTTTGACGCAGTGGTACGACTTCCAGACTTCTAGACTGGGACTACGACTGACTTCCTTCAGATGTCAGGAAACACTCCTGCTCTTAAGGAGTTGTTGAAATTATCATAGAGCATGGGTGTGAAAATTTCCTGGAATACCGTTGTGACCTGAAGACATGGTAGGCCTCAGTTTTTTATGCATTCCTCAATCATTCCCTCATCCACAGGCAGGGAGGAAATGGATCCGTTCACACAAGGGGATGGCGGCTGTTGGTATTTACTCCTATTGTGTTTTTATAGAGAAATGAAATGACGCGCGAATATATCGCATACACTGGACGTGGTCACATTCTCCTCATTAAGTATAATATTAGGATGTATCAATTTTCCACCTCGAGAACAAACATGTCGGTAGAGTTTTCTTGGATTTCTCCTCAATTCGGACTCCAATGACTCTACATATATCTTATGGTCAATCCTCTAATGTTGCTTACAGAGGCGTCTATAATGAATTAACTCAGCCTCCCACCTGAGACTACCAGTCTTTTTAAATTTGCGGTGAGAGAGGCTTTTTTTCTTCAGCAACGTTTTTAAAATACGGAAAAAACGAGGAGGAAAATTTTGAATTGGTATGCTTCTTTAGGGAATGCAATGATCCATTCCCTCCTGCACATAATATTAATAATAATATTAATAATAATAATAATAATAATAATAATAATAATAATAATAACAGTAATAATAATAATAAAATAATAATAATAATAATAATAATAATATAATAATAATCACTCAATCAATGTTTTTATTGAAGTGCCCAGAAACAACCTTGAGGTCTTGGTACGGGTGCACTCAGGAAACATGAAAAACATATCACTACACACAACAAACAAACAGTAAACAATAAAAACACTTAAAACAGATCACATATGTCACATAAACTCTCTACGGTATACCACCACGATAGCGAAAGAAAAGGAAAGCGAGAGTATAAAATTTGGTTCTGAGAAACTTAATCAAGGGCAAGAAACGGTAAGCAAAATTTAGGTGAGGACCTTTAGCGCTCTGATGAACTCCGGTGCGTAATTGTTAAATATATTAATAGTGTCTGTAAAAGAGGAATTGTAGGTGTGCCCAATTCTTGACACGGGGTCGTGAAGATTAGTTATGCGAGCATTGTAGAAGGATGCATTTTGCCGTGTAGTTTTTACGGGAATTTTCAAACGTACATTTGACATCAATGATGTGCAGTCAGTGATGCCATGAATAAGTTTGTACAGAAATAGGATATCGGCATGTTCTCTCCTACGCCGCAGGGTGGGCAATGCCAAGCTATGTTGGACTGGGACTGCTTTTGAGGGAGACGCATTGCGCGACGAGAAACGATGTCTTTAGATACATAAAAACTTATTCTGAACACGTTCGATTCTAGCCGAGTTTGTCGCGCAGATAAAATAATTTTATTTGCACATACTGGAAGGGGCCCATGTGGTGGTGTGCGGGGCTAGGGAGATAGATGAAAACCCTTACGCAGAGCGCCTGCCAGCCAGACTTGTACGTAGTTCAACTACTTTACTAAAGTTACTGTAGTTTAACTACTTTTCTGGGTAGTTTAGTAACTTTCAATTACATTTCTATTTTGGTAACTAGTAGTTTACTTTAACTACTTTTCCGAGTGACTTTTACTCAAATTACAAATTACTTTCGAATTTTAGTGGTTATTTTGCCTATCAACAGAGCTAAGATGTTAGAAGATCAGCTGATATTTGCAGAGGGGAAAGCATGTGGCGTAGAAAAACAGGGGGGGAGGAAGAAAGCAATTTGGATAGTTCAAAACCCCCAAAAATTTTAACGAGACCCCCACTGCAACAACACTGCTATGAGGTGCGGGGAGCGAACAGACACGACGCAAGAGAGGCCGAGTAACTGTGGGGTTAGCGCCGAAGCTCAAGGAGACTTGGCGCATTTGAAAAAAAGGGCTTGTCCCCGCTTCTCCCCAATGTAATAATTCTTGCCCACTACAGGAGGTATACACACTACATCCTCACTCAAGGGAGGTAACAAAGTGCAGCACCCGCTCTGTGCTCCTGTATAGCCTGTGCTGTCTTTCGAGACGTCATCTGGTCATTTCTCTGAGTGAAGAAATGGCGGCTATAAGACCGATACAAATAAGTGCTTTATAAGCTGATTGTGTTAAATGGTTCGTCAGCGAGAATAAAGCAATTCCTCTATGGCGTATTAGTTGCCGCCATTTCCAAAAAAAAAAAAAACTGATGCACCTCCGATTTTGCCGCCCTTTCCGAAAAGAACGGATGCACCTTCAATTTCCCCAGAAATTATGCATACCGGCCTGTTAAAAAAAACAAAAAACAAACAAACGCTGTATAGGGAATGAAAGGGCATTCTGAAAGAGTGTGTTAAAAAGTACTTATACTTTACTTTGGAAGTACATTGTATTTATAGTACTTCACTTCAATTACATTGCACCCGGTGTACTGTGTACTTACTACTTTACTCACTTTACTCAGTAACTTAACTTAGTTACTTTTTTTTACTAGCTTGTGCATGTCTGCTGCCAGCCCGCCACCACATATGAAAAAAGAAAACAGAAAAATAAATGTACAGAATATACACACTACAGAAAGTACGTAAAAAGGAAAGAAAAGAAGGGAGAAAACATGTATCACATTATGACGAGGATGCCAGCTGCATCCCATACATTCTGACAAGCTCTCATGACTCTGCCCCGTTTGACGGCAGTGTGCTGCGCACACTGAGCGTGATTGTGCAGTTGTCAGTCAATGTTTCATGTTTCAACTACCTCGTTGCATCAATGGAAAGGTCAAAGGAAAATCACGTTATCCAGAATGCACCGCATCATTTGTCACTTGCGCAGTGGACTGCGTAAATTACTGGTCGATCTTCTGTTCCTGAGGCAGAAAATATTGAAGAGAACCACACTCGCAAAAGCTCAAAAACGCACAGTTACCGTGTCGCCTACTCCACACCTCGCCGTAACCACTGGTTGTACTAAACTGTACGATAAAAACCGCGCGACTGCGCGGCGTCCATTTGCGATCCATGGCCCCGTCAGCGTTCGTGCGCGTGCGCAGACATTTGCCAAATTTTTGTCGAATCTTTGCCGAACCTTCTATCACAATGCGTAACTTTGCCAAATCTGAAGTTCGGAAGATTCGGTCGATAACTAACTCTTACGGCGTGTGTGTGTGTGTGTATAGGCGCTGTAAAAGGGGGGGGGGGGTGGAGGAGAGGGCCAGTTCTGCATGCGCACCGGGCGCTTTGGTCACTGGCTCCTTTTACGGCGCAGTCGATAGACACCCTAGCAACGACGCTCACGCCGGATTGGCTGCTCGGCATTGCGCGGGAACTTAAATTTCGGATTCGGACGGCGCGTGTATCACTCGAGCGCGCTAACCCACGCCCGCGCGTGCGTTCACGCCGCTTCGCGGCGACAGTGTGCGGCTGCTAATTACCAAACTATTAACCCACTTAGCTCCCCCCTCCCCCACCCCTCCCCTCCCCCCCCGCCCCCCCGCCGTTCACGCCGCTTTGAGGCGTCCAGTCGGCAACCTAATCCCCGCTGTCCTCCATGCACTTCCGTAAATAGAGTACCATACGATTTAGTTCAGCGCTGTTTCGTCAACAACATTTGTTTTTTTGAGTGTTAATCGTAAAAAAAGAAATGTCATAAATATCGCCAAATGCCTCGACAAAACAAAATGTTCGAGGAAAAAAAAAAATAAAAGAAGTAAGCCCACACCATGGATAGAACCCGGGTCTGATACGTATGAGGCAGGCACCTTACCACTAAGTTACGCTATCGCTTCGGAAACTCGCATTGTATCCGCTGCCTATCTTGACGGCGACAGCTATCTCCACGAACCAGCGAATCCGGCGTAAGTGCCGTTGCTAAGGTATGTATCGCCTGCGCGTTAAAAATATGCCCGCGCGGGTCGGGGGATGGTGCCCCTGGTATTCCTTGGGCGCCGCCGGCCAGTGTTTGCCCTGCCCAGTGGCGGCCGTTTCAGGGGGGGCAAAACACATGCCTTGCCCCCCACCCCCCCCCCCCGGTTGGTACGCCCATGCACCCCGCGGTGGGAAAAGAAGAGAGTTCATAAGAAATTGTATTATTGAAGGACCATTTCGGGAAAGCATGCACTTTTACCGTTTATGCTTGCAGTATAAAGATCCGTTCACACTCTTGCAACCGAGTGCGACCAAGAGAGACCAGACCGGTTTTTAAGCCTATTGCGACCCCTTACGACCGGATGCGCTGCAGCGGAGCTGGTCCTAAGACGTAGCAAGATGCTTAAAAACCGGTCTGGTCTCTCTCGGTCGTACTCGGTTGCAAGAGTGTGAACGGACCTTAAAGTTACGCACAGGTACCTCACATTTTTATTACTTTCACAAACGCTGAGGTAAAGAAGGTAGAAAGGTTCAGTCTTTTTCAAGTAAGATATTTTATTCAGCGAAACGCAGTAAAATATAAAATAACACCTTGCAAGGCGAAACTCATAAGATTGGTTTTAGATGAAAAGTAGCTTGCAAAGAATCCTTGGCTCGAACACGCCGTAAAATTGATTAATATCATGAACTGAAACATCTAACAAATCCACCGGGTAGCCCAGTGTGTTTAAGTTCCTCAATATAAATTCAATCGCTTCACACCTCTCGGGTGAGCTCCCAGTCGCAGGGGTCTGGACAGACTTTAGCTAGTAGTTTCTTGGCGTTCTTGCATTCGTAGTCCACATCATATATCTTGTAGACCTCAGAATTGTTTGGACTGGTGAGAACTGAAACATAAGTGATTGTCAAAATATTTTTATTTCTTGCTTCTGCACAATAAAAAAAAAGATACTGATAGTTTTATTTATAGTATCTCGCCATAGATTATGACAAGTTAGTTTTACGTCAAAGAAACAATAAAATTTCATTCTGGGAACGTATACTGCATGCTTCATTATTCATGTCAAAGTAAAAAACGAATATTTTTGATCAGCTTATAGGTATAAAGTGCCAGGTTGCCTTTCATGCTCATTTCGAATTACTTGCAATTGTCTGGAAAACAGTAAAGTGAACGGATCACCAAAGAGTGTTCCCCTTTTTTATAACTATGCTTTGTTATAAAGTTACATCGAAATGAAAACATTGTTGTCGCTGCATACCATTCATCATGATGCACAATTCGAATCATCCTAGAAGTCTATTCTATGATCCCCGCTTCTGGTTCAGTTTTAGCCTTTCGGCGCTGAACACTAGTTCTTACACTTTCTATATTCTCTGTCTAAAAAACTGAACAAGCTTATAGCCGCAGATTGTATGACAGCAGTTTATGAGCATTTTGCAGAAATATTCCTTACTCTGTTACATCGGAATCGGGTAAATCTCTGAATTAACATCATGGTGAAAAACTTGTCCTACAAAGCAACTATGCTGAACATGTGTTAGTCGCCTTGCAATCAGTTTGAAGTCGCTAACCCTTGAAACTGATTGTATCTTAAAGAACCCCTAAAGAAAGAAAAACAACTTTTATACAGTTTGGTTGGGACACGCTTGTCAAGAAATAAATTTTACGCAACAAAAAACACATATTTTAAAGTTATATTGACGCCGAGAGATTTATTTGAAATTCTGCGCGCAAAGTCCATGACGTCATGGAATGGTAATTCGCTCTTTCCACTTCAAAGGGAAGGCGAAGCCGATCCACCTCTCCTTCACGCACCCGAAATGCCGAGAGAGAAACAAGTGGAAAGGAGGCGACTACCGACGAAATCACGTCTCACGCCATCAATATTGCTCCAATATATTTTTTTGAGGTGTGTGTGTAAAATTACTTTTTTGACACTCGTGTCCCAACCAGACTGTTAAAAATATATGTTTTTTTTTTCTTTTCAGGGGTTCTTTAAATGGATCATGAAATTATTTATAACTTCGTCCTCTTTAGCTTCAATAGCGTAATAAAAATATCACGTGGTCATGACGTATTTGGGAATCGGTGCGAGCACTCCAAGCTTCCACCATGCTTTCTAAACACACCATGCATCTTGTCTTCCGGAAGTGATTATAAGGGTCGTCACGGCACTCATTGGCCACCAACGTAAGACCAAATATTGTTATGGATTGATTGTTGACGAGCGCATACGTCCGAGTGACGCGTGCTCGTGTTCATTATGTGAGCTGGGGTCGGCTGACGTGATTTGGGTACCGCGAATGAATAACAGTAAAAATGCGAAGATCTTTCGAACGAAAGGAGGTAAGGAAGATTCTGCCATAGTTTCATATATTGGTGCCTAAAAGCAGGCTTTTGGTTTTCTACCCTCTTTCTTTTAGCCCACTAGCAATATTCGTATAGTAAATACCCTATATAAAATAATTTATTCCAAACCAAAGTTATTTCCCGGCACCCTTAAGAAACCCGGAACAGGTATATGCCTTACCCACTAACGTATGATCAGCAGATACATGGGCTGTAGATGCTTAATTAAAAAAACAAGCGTGTTCCTAGGGTCCAATTTTACACAGGAATGAATAAACAACTAGAAGGGATACAGAACAAGAGAGGATTCACTCTTTCTGAACACGACATCTTTCTGTGGATACTACCTTGACACCCTGCGATCTTTTCATTAGTGAGCGAGTCTGAACAATTCAATACAATATTGTTGTTTTTCTCGTGCTTCCCAACGGCTAGAGGGTCTTTGCGACAAAGTACACCCATATCGATTTTTTAAATTCAATAAACGGAAATTTGTATAAAATTATGGATGTTAATAAACTCCTTCCTTGCAGCTCCTCACTTTTTTCAGGACCTGCGATAGACTGTCGTAGTACAATGCTCTGTTTCCTATTGTTTTTAATTGCTTTGAGCGGCAGGCAAAAACTTTCAACACTCTGCGTCGTTTCTATTATTACAATTGTGGGAATTGTTATTGTTCGGCGTAATAGAGCCTGCCGCGTGCGCTTGAATGCAATAATATTTTTCCTATTATTTAAACTCGTTGGTGATCCTACAAGAAAAGGAAAACTTTTAACATGCGGTGAACTTACCGATCTTCAAATAGAGAGCCTTGCCAACGAACGGCTCTACAACAGTCAAGTCTTCCTCAACAGCTGAAATCGAATCATTACAAGACATTAAGATGCCGCATATAGGAGATGCCTGGGCATTTTTAAAGAATAGTAACAGGCCATGCGCCAGGTTGTTACGTTTCAAACTTTTTTTTACTTACTTGAAGTTGTAAGTTTACCAACACCACTAGCAGCGTCATAATGTGTCGAGAGCGATCCTCTGAAAAGGTTTTAATTATATGGTTAAAAAGACATGACAAAGATAATAGGCAGAAAAAAAAAGAGTATTGAGTGTATATATAATCAATCTTGAACAAAAATACTTCCGATCTTTTTATTCCAGACGTATACACAACACAATAAACTCGATTAGAAGCGAGGTACGTTTTATTGTCAGAATTGCGATAACAATGATAATGGCAATGCTTTCATAACTAGATACAGTACTTTATAAAATATTTGTCACCTAGTAAAAAGCAGTAAGAAAAAACTTTTTTTTTTAATTTTAATTTACCAAGGAAACAGGACTTAATGTAGCATAGCCATGCATTATTTGCATTGACGTGTCTCCAGCT
Organism: Ixodes persulcatus; assembly: GCA_013358835.2. Taxonomy (NCBI): domain Eukaryota; kingdom Metazoa; phylum Arthropoda; class Arachnida; order Ixodida; family Ixodidae; genus Ixodes; species Ixodes persulcatus. The sequence continues at coordinate 318,914 of JABSTQ010010617.1, forward strand.
GCAATTATGGGGTGGTAAGCGCGTACGTCCGGCAGCATACATTTCACACAATCTAATTTTTTTCTGCTCGTCAAGTAAAAGAAGAAATTCGCCAAGAAATGACAATACAGACGAACAAACGACTTACAAACTTGAAGCTTAATAAACCACGCGAAGACCGCGAATCACAAGAAATGCCACATCGTTTCAGTATAAAACACTCACTTCAAACAATTATGACTTATAGTATTGCGTATAAGAACAATCGCATGCCCTGTGCGTTTGCAGTAGCGTTGCGTGTTCCACGAAGCAAGAGAAACACGCAAACGAGACGGACTTGAGCAGCTTTCGTCCTCTTTGCGTGTTTCTCCTGCTACGTCCGTGTGTTTTTTTGTGTTTTTTTTTGCGCTGTTTATTCATTGCGAACAACGAATACCAACTAGGCCAACTGATGACGTTAATTTAGAAATTTCAACAAAGAAAAATAATTATATTTACTTTGCGAATGAGTGACACTGGTACTCTTCTCGTTTGGCCACAATGTGTGACTTGCATAAGAATATATTATGCAGCATTTGTTTTGTAATTTTAGTTTAATATTTTTAAAGTAGATTTAAGTTTGTGGGGGACTGCCTTTTTGAACGAAAAAATTTCGTTTTCTGTTTTATTCTTGTACTCTTTTTCTTACTTAAGTATACGGAACATTCAGAATAACCGAATTCAAACTTATGGTCCACGTTACAAAATTATACGGCTCCGCATACAAACAAAAGACGCCAAGCACCAGCTAAAAGTGTTTTCCCACAACCTAGTGATACGTACCGAGTGTAGGATTTAGGCGTCCCCGAAACTGCGGTCCACGTGGTGCCAATGGCGTCTGTAGTGCTTGAATCGGTCCCGTCCCAGAGAATGGTGTAGTTAATTGAGCCCGGTGGATCAATGCTGTTGCCGCTGTGATAGCATTGGTATGTCAGGATGGGCCTTGTTTCCATATCCTGTAAAGGCAACAATATATTATGTTAAAACTAACACTCCGTGTCCCGCGGAACGGCCTCAGTAGTGGCTTCTAAGCATGTCTTTAGGACGGTGAACGAGAGTTCCGAGAGCTTGTATTCAGATTTTTTTTCAGTTCGACATCAGCGAGTATTAAAGAACAATTAGATGTTTTTTGTGGTTCAATATAGATCTTTTTTTACAAAATGAAATAATGCGTTTGTGAGAAATATTAATCAATATCTGGATTTTTCTCTACCCGCGCTACCCCACTCCCCTGACGCCTCATTCCCCTGACGCTCCATCAGCTGTTCATCAAGTGAAAACACACCAGAGATCAAAATCTGCCCCCGTCAACAAACTGCACCTTAAAAAAATTGCCTCGTAGTGTAAACAGAAGACCGCCAAAAGCAGAACAAGAAAAGAACGCTACATGTAGCAACTGAAACAAAAATTCGAATTACTTTACGCATATATGGCAATTATCTTTGCGCCGTGCCCGGGTATAAATAAATAAATATATATATATATATATTTATATTTATATTTCACGAATGCATTCAGCATATGAGACGGTGTCGGCGGCCGATTAAAGCTCTTTCGTGTTTCATCATCCCATGATTATTATGGAACTCGGATCTATTATACCCTTATCTTTCATTGTTGTCCTTTTCTTTTCTTTTTTTTTACTTTTTTCTCATGCTTTGAAAATGTGGATGAGATGTTTTGAGCATCTCACGCGCACCTAAATTAGCGCTTTCTAGTTGTACCCACTGGCCGGCTATGAAAATTACTTTAGTATATTGAGTATTCGACTCCATTTATGGAACACCAATGTTGTGATCAGTAGATGCATAGGGGTAGCTTTTACATACGTCGTAAAATTGTTTTGTTGGGTTACTCGGAGTCTTTGCTTCGCTTTGATGGATCAGGCACGATGAACAAAGGAACATCAGCACAATTGCGGTCGTCGCTTCCATTATTGAAACAGTCCTACAAAATGCAATAATCATTTTGATGTTTCAATGGCACAGACATCGCGGCAGTGTTTGTATGTTTGAAACACTTCTTTCTCAAACATATATAGAAATGTCGCGCAATACTAGTTTATCTTTTTAAATGAAAATGTTCACCAAACGCAGGCTATAACATGTATACATAGTTATTACAGTGATAACACGGCAGTTTCGCGGTTCTTCGCGGCATGCAGAAAAATCTTCAGCACAAGAGGAGACAAAAGTGCGCTTCATTCCACCCGATCTCAGCTCATAAAAACCTATTCAGTAAGAATACGCTGAGAAACTCTTAAAAATTACTCGGCCTGTGTCATGTATTGGAATAGTGCAAAAAGCATACATCATAAAATCACGGCCAATATTCACAGCGGTGTTTGCATTATATAACGAGAGAAGACAAGCCCACATGAGTGGTGTCTTACGCCTAAAGTTCTTCCTTCAAACGCGACTGCTTTTTATATTTTTATGTGCTTCTCACATATTTCTGAAGTATAAACCTCACTAAGTTTTGTGGATAGAAACTTACGTTGCTGAAGGGCGAGGAGTATACAAGTAAGGGGTTAATCGGTTTTGAAATCTAATATCCGTACCTTCATCCCTGTAGAGGTCTAAGAATCTACTTCCGGTGAGGAGGCCCTCTGCGCCTATTTTCTTTTTACCTAGATATTGTAAAATACTACAGCTTCTGTAAAAACAAAATTCCCAGTTCCGTTTTTTTATTGTTTCGAAACAACGACTTTGCATGAGCTAGTGTAATCGTACTCACTGATCTCTATGTCTATTTGCTGGATCGCGTTTGACCAGCTCCGCCTATGGACAAGAATGCGGCCACGGTCGGCCATCTTTTTCGTAGAGTTATATCATCTCTAGCCATCATAGTAATATGGCGGACAGCGCAATGGCGGCAGGCTGCCATAAAATAGCCGTAGTTCTAGTACACCTACCGTGGGCGATATTTCGTGCTTGATTGAAGTTGTTCCACGAAGCAGATTCTTGAAACCCGGCGTGAACGGTAGCCTCATCTTTGAGGACCCGGTGAAAGTTCTACGAAAGCGCAGCACCGGGGGAAAGCAGCGCAGCTCGCATCGATAGCAGACTCCGTTTTGGCGTCTGCTTTCGATGCTTCTTTCGATGCGACTTTCGATGCGTGCTGTGCTGCTTTTCCCCGGTGCTGCGCTTTCGTAGAACTTTCGCCGGGTCCTCAAAGATCGGGCTACCGTTCACGCAGGGTTTCAAAAATATGTTTCGTCAAACAATTTCAATCAATCACGAAATATCACCCACGCTTTTTTGATGGCAGCCTGCCACCACAACTGCCACAATGCCGTCTGCCATGGATGGATGATACTGGCTGCAGCAGCTGCACCTTGGCTAGAGGTAATATAACTCTACCAAAAAAATGGCCGCCAGTGGCCGCATTCGCGGAGCGGGCAAACGCGATCCAGCAATTGTCATTGAGATGAGTGGGTCGTACTATACGAAATAAGAACATTTGCCAGCCGAATCGCTGCCGCCGACCGTTCAGTTAATACTTTTTCATAAATACAATTAAGTATGAGCTTTTTCACTCGGCTTGTGTGCACATTCCACAACTCAAAGTTTTCATTTACGGCGGACCCTTTTCTACAAAACGAAAACAAATCAGTAGTGTGTTGGTGCAGTGTTTTTGACGTAGACATTATTCAAGCACATCTTTTTCTGCACTTACGTAATAAATAAATTAACATATTACTACTGGGTCTGCTACATTGCGATTATGCAAAACTATCAGACTTGTTTTTAATGTAATGTATTTATTCATTCTAGCCTTTTTTGAGCAGTGCATTTGAACTATTATATGTTCGGTGTCCCGGCTTTTGATCTCGTTTTTCTTTCTTCAGGCATTTGACTCAAGGTACAAGCATTCTTCTCAATTCAGTCTAAAAATGTCTGCTCTTATTGAGCCCAGGTACCATAAACCAAGACTCCAATAAATATTTGGATGACACTTCATATTATATATTCGTTTGTATTGTGACATCGACATAAGAAAAGCACGAACATGGAAGGGTGCTGCCGAGAAATCAGTAATTTATTCTATTGTATTTGTCGGGTTCAAGGCTATATGTGCATTACAAGCGTTACGTTGGCGTCAAACCAAACGCTTGGCACCAATAGTCAGTGAGGCTTTAATATTTCGACTGCATCTATAGTTTAGTCTATGCTCTCTTACTAGCGCTATTCGCGGGTTTATTCTAAGATTTCCATATACAGAAAATATGCAACGTGGAACTCGAACCATTTGTTTAGTTGTAAGTTCTTACCTTTCGTTGCTGGATCTAATAGAAATTCTTCAAAATCTTCAAGAAGGCCGGTGAAAATATGTATGGATGCGTCTGCTATATATACCAAGCGGTATTCCCATCGCAGCCAATCAGAGCGTTGAGTAAGGCCATGTGCGGCTAAGTCACAATTTCTATTTTGCTTCATTCGCCAATATACAACGGATGCTGACAAGGGAGCAATAGCAGCAGGTGGCTGTTTTATTATTATTTTCAAACTTTTCTTCAGCCCTCGGAAAAATAAGTCATATATTTTTAAAAATAACGTATTACTTTAACTACAAGCGCGCTCATGCCACTTGATGTTCATTTAATACTGTTATTTTAAAAAAGTGCCACGTGCCTCTAGTGTTTCTGTAAAATAGATGTTCCAATAAACGGAACGTCGGTTATGAGTGCGGTCTACATTTATTTTTTAATACTAGACGTATGACTGTTCCATCAGAAGTTTCTTACTTGATTGTTAGCTGACCACAAAATTGTTAAAATATATAAACATAAATGAATGACACCATCTTGAAAAGGCGGAGATGAGTTTCCAAATTGGCGCCTCAGTCACTGGGCCTTTGTCATAAATTTTACTTTAACGACCATCTACGTTCATCATTCTTCTTATCATCGCATTACATTTTTCGTCGCATTGATCACCACGCAAACGTTACCCTTTCTTTTACCAGAAACATGGCATTTCGAAATTTCTTTCTTCCGACAACATGTATGGACTGAAATTTTCCCGAAACCATCGTATAAACGAAAGACGACACCTGATTTTCTGAAATGGTGACATGTTTATTCAACTAACTCCCTCCCTTAGGTACCCTAATAAGCTCATCCCAGGGTTTTTTAGAAAGAAAATACCTGTATGCAATATATATATATATATTATCTAACATATCCACTAAAAAACTTTAATTCGATATATCTTCCAAGCCATATTTACCAACGCTTCAATTTTATCACGATACAAATATACGGTTATATCAAGTAATATATGGGCACCCGACGATTTGTACTTTATAGACGTTTTCCAAACATATTCTTTGCGTTCAGATTTCGTGTCTATGAATATGAATGCCGAAACAGAAACTTGAAGTAACTTTGAATAACGTTCGACCCCTCCATCCCCAGAACTTTGTGCCGTAGTATACTTGCGCCATCTCTTAGCGGGTTACGGCGGCGCTCCCATAGAAGTCCATTAATTAATATACAAATATGGCAGTAAAACCGAAACGTTACGCTTTGAACAATTTTCCGTGCTACTACTTCATTCTATCATATACAGTTATTCTTGTGCCAAAATTTCAAGCTGATGACGTGTAAACCCCCCAAAGAGTGAGGTACAATGGGCAAAAAGAAGATAAGACTCGAAACATAAAAAAGCATAAACACACAAAGATAGTAGAGCGATGCACAGGCCTGCATTTTCAGGCACAGCCAAGCCCGTACCCGCTGAATCTCAGTCTTACCCGAGGCGAGTCTCACCCGGTGGGATGCCTACCTGATCAGGCCTGGCTCGGGGATCGGCCCAGCTGGAAACGTGAGAGATGTCTCCAGCCTGACATATCTCCGGCTGTTGGAGATGAAGCACATCTCGGAACTGAGTCAGGCTGATGCGGGCTTCATCTCGTAAATCGGAAGCCCACACAGGAAAGTGCCGAATGCATTCGATCCGGTCAAGAAAAACTGCTGCTCATCGGCCTCTAACTTAAAAGAAAGATTCACGCACAAGATCACAACTTTAGCTTTAATCAATCAAAAAAGCTTTCTGAGACTGGTATATAGTCTTTATGTGAGAGGTTCCGAATCTACAGCCCACCAGCATTCACTTCTACCCGAAACTATTGGGGACTGGAATGGCCTTCCCGATAACATCGTCACCATCACAGATAACACCAAGTTTCGCCTCGCACTAAACCACCACTCCCCTCTGTAATGCCCCTCGGGGCCCTGAGGGTATTTCTAAATAAATAAATAACTAAATAAATGTTTGTCTGAAGTGTTGCAGATCTTCAAGTGATGGGGTTTAGTTCCACCAATATTTCCACCGGTCGTGCAGGGGTTGCGCCAACTCAGCTCATTTGCCGCATATGACGGAAGATGATCTAAGACTGAATATAATTAACACGTCTGCGGTCAAGGCCCCGGGGAGTGACGGTATTCGCTTGGGAGATAGCTTGGCGAACTTTAACAAACTTAAATACGTGCTGCTGAAAAGAATTAACCCATCTCTTTCAACGGGTAGAGTCCCGAGTGGCCTGAAGGCTGCAGTTGTAAGGCCTAGCTTTATGTAGGAAGTAAAAAGGACAACTTGAACTACAGGCCGATGTCTATATTATCTGGGGTATCTCTAATCATGGAAATGTTTGTCTTTAGAACAATTACGTCGTTCTGTGAGTACTATTCTTTACTGTGCAGTTCCCAGTATGAATTTTCCCAAAACACAGGCAAAAAAAAATAAGTGTACAAATCTTTCTAATGCAAAACTAGAGCGCAGCTTTTGAGGAGGAGGAGGAGGAGGAGAAGAAGGTATTCCCCTCCTCCTACTCCTTTTTCCATCTCCATCGCCTTTAAAGTCCGCAATTGGGCGTCTGACGTATCCTTTGTAGGAGACTTTGCGCTAAGATGGCCGTGGTTTATTTTCTCTGATGTCTTTTTCGCGACATTTCACCATGCAGCGAACTGTTTCATTTGGCAAAAAAGTCTATTCATGAGTAATGAGTAATTTTATCAAAATTGCTACAGTCAAGTATTTTATTACATTACTTATTTGCCAGCCTCGAAAAGAAATTCATTACATTAATCATTGCCACAAGAAGTAAATTATTAACTGTAATTTAATTACAGTAATTTCATTACTGTCGTCGTTGTCGGCTCTGTCGTATCAGACAGATTCACCTGGAGGGGCCCACGCTACCGTACTAGGCAGATTCGTGGGAAGGGGAAAGCTGCAAAAAGAAAGATGCTCGGAGGACCACAGCCTCCCCCAGCGTGCGTGCGTGCGCTCGCACGCTCGCACGCTCGCACGTGCGTGCGTGCGTGCGTGCGTGCGTGCGTGCGTACGTGCGTACGTGGTGTGTGTGTGTGTGTGTGTGTGTGTGTGTGTGTGTGTGTGTGCGTGTGTGTGTGCGTGTGTGTGTGTGTGTGTGTGTGTGTGTGTGTGTGTGTGTGTGTTTGTGTAATGGCAAGTAGTTTAAGCATACAGCAAAGACCCATAACCGGTGAAAAATCACCTCATTACACCGCTTCCTGTTGGACTTGCAGATCAGTCGCTGTTTCCGCGTTCACACAGACCAGCATGTTCTCGAATAACATGGTATGATCACCGTGTTTGTTATTCGGTTCTTATTCGTAGCGGTGAATAACTTTTTCGTTGCGGTTATTCACCGCGGCCTCTGAATTCGAAAAACCAAATAGAAACTATGTTTACAGAGATCACCGGAAACATCTGCTGAAGTTTCAGTGCACCAAAATACCATCAGAGTCAGTTTTTGTTCGGTTAGACTAGAACAAAATGCTAGTGTATACTGCTTGTGTCACACCCCAAGTTCAAAGGGACTCGTGTTCTTTTTTTTTTAGTTTCATTCGAAACGTATTGATTGTAACATCTGGCACATGCTGCCAGTCGATTATATAAAACAATGTTCCTATAGATTAAATGTTTTTGATGAGCACGTTCTACATTTATATGGTCGTCCCACTGTGACATATGTGTGTCATCAGTAGTTATTTTATTGTTAGATTAGTAAAGACCATGTCGTGATAAAAACGAAATCAATAAAGATATCTTGAAGAGACAGAGATGAGATTTTATCCTGACGTCCCGTTCTTACACATATACATCAACACGCTGTTCACAAACAATCCAGCGTTTTCTCACAACAAATCTGGATAGTGCGCCGCGCAGAAACTAGATTCGCGGGACATGATGCGCCTGTACATGCGCAGTGCCGACAGCAGCGCCACCGTAGTTGATGTTTATAAGTGCTTCGCGGCAAAAATATACGCAATGCGTAAAGAAAAGAAATGCGATAGCGATTTCTTACGAATAGCATATTTAGAAAAAAAAATCAAGGTTCTGCAAGGTTAGATGTTTTTTTTTTCAACTTTTGAGTAACTAACTTTCAAAATAGTAAGCTTAATGTTATGACTTTAGTTAGAAACTTTCTGGGCATCATTGAGAACCACTACATTAGCGCACTGCATAAACGTGTAAGTCCCCGCATTTGTTTCCGGCATTGAGAAAAAAACGGTCGATTTGAACGCACTTTTAAGGCCACTAAATTAATTTTCTTATATAGTCTATTTATGTTCATAGCTCAATCTATGTGCTCGAAACATTAAAAGAAAACATTACATTTATGCTTGGCGCACTTCACTATAAAAATCAATGTCGAAGCTTGCTAAAAAGTATGTTTTGGCTAGTTGGTTGCAGTGTTGCGGAATGGGCACCCCCATTCTATTCCCATTCCATTCCGGGGAATTAGAGTTTTCGAGAATTCCATTCCTTTCAACTCCTAGGAATGGGGACACTGGGCCCATTCCCACTCCTGGAATGGATGAATCGTTCCATTCCATTCCTCTAATTCCTAAACGTAAAAAAGGCACTTGACAACTACACTGTGTTTCAGGGTTGGGCAGAAATACTAAAAAATGTATTTGGTAATACAAATACTGGGACAGATGAAAAAAGTAGCTAAAATACTGATACTCAAACATATCCGTAAAAATGCATCGCGATACGTATCGGAAATACATTTTAAAAAGAGGCAACAAGTCTTTGGAAATACAAATACATGATTACATTTTAGGGAGGGCAGAAATACAAATACTGATAATGCAATACAATTTTCAAATTTCTTTGAGACGCCAACTGAGATGAGGCTTTAAGTATGAAGTGGAATTTTTTTTCCCAAAATTACTATCCCGCAGGCTTGGCACTTCGCCTTGAAGGTAGTGGTTCCGGACGAAGAGGAGTCTTCAATGGGTTCAAAAAAACGTTCCCAAGGATTGACCGCGGTTCCTTCCCTGGCATCCTGTCTGTCTGACGAGTGATGAGAAATGCATCACTCGTCAGACAGACAGGCTCTAAATACATTCCATCATAACATCACCACTCCCCTGTCCCATAAGGGCACCCCTGTCAACACTGATCACATGAAGTCACGGTGGAATGAACTAGTATTCTTGTATCTGTAGGTGTTGCCTTGAACATGAAACCTTTCCCACGCTGCTGTATGAAAGGACAATACGTACTTTCGTTGTAGGTGACCTCGTTGAAAACCATGTAGGCAGTTGTATTTGGAATTTTCGAGAATAGTGGACCACCTGAAGCATCCTGGAACATGTCTTATCTTTTGTTACGGTTGAAAAATTGATACGGTGGCATCCCTGTTGTGACGGTCCTTCCTGCCGACCCTCCTCCTCCAGCGCATGAATGGCAGTCCTCAAGTTTCGCCTAGCATCATCCAAGCAGAGACCTCGTGAACTGCGACCTGAGATGGCCGGCACAGATGCGAGTTCTCCGAGAAACAGCGCGTTCGAAACGAGTCGCAGGGGTACGAAGTCTGGGTCGGCACAGCGAGGCCAAGTCTGGCCTCCTTCCTGGTTATCGGATCACCAGAGCAGCGGGTCACGTTCACGTCGACTGATGACGTACCCTTGAGCAGTGCTATATTACAGGCGCAGACGCATTCGGATATGTGTTCAATTTCACTGCTTCAGTCATCTTACTATTTCAAGTCAACCACCGCCAGACTCGTCTTGCTGCGGACTGTGACTCAGCTACTCGGCCACAGGCCAAGCAACACTTCCTTTGATTTCCTATTTCTCAAGGCTCTAACTAACTAGAAGCGGGCATTGAATGCCAGCAAACAATGACTCATGAAATCCCTACCTAGGGACCTGCGGTATGAGATGCTCCAACTCAACTTCTGGTACGCTACCTGTTTCGAGTCCCGACTACGCAACATTTCTCAGAAGAAAAAAATAATTTGTGAAATCGGAAGGAACCTTGCTCAGCATAGTAACAATGCACCAATATCTCCCTGACCCTAATGCCCTCAGAAATTAAAAAAAAAGGCGTTCGGACTTGTATTTTGTTTTTCCGGGGGAGGGGGGGGGGTATTTCTCAAGAAAGGCAACAAAATACATTTCATCCTGATATTATCGCCATAAAAAGAAACATTCCACATGTATTTTATACAGGAATATAGATACTGGTGAACAAATGCATTGCGATGCAGAAATACAGATACGAAATGGATTGCTGAAATACGATACTGCCCAACCTTGTTGTGTTGCCGGCATAAGCAGTTGAAAGCTGACATTATCGAACGCATAGACAATAGCTGAAAAAATGCTAAATGCCTCAAAAAAGCGCTGATTTTACTAAGCTCACGGTGCTGGATTGGCTGGGGTGACTCGTAGCGTCTGCAGCGGTCCATCGCAAGGTGAAACAAAGTATGCAGAGAGAGACTAAAGTCAAAGGAAATGAACGGGAATACGCTAGCTTGCTTGAAACCCTAACCCACCTGAACGTAAAAAATATAACACAGAAAACAAGCATCGGAACTAAGACCAAGTACAGGCGGACTTACACGTAAAAATGCAGTATAAAAACAAGCGTCGGAGAGAAGTGCAAGAGAAGGGAGAAGTGAATCTCGCTTTGTTTTAATGCCGAAGCTAACCCAGATTTCTCACTTCAAAGGAGTGCGCGCGAATGAACGTGGAAGGCAGCAGGGTTGGCCACCTGCTAAGCAACGCTCCTCGAACTATAAGAAAACAATAACTGATCATCTTTCGGTGGCGCGGGAGTCAACGAGTTATCAGAGCTCTGCGAGTTACGAGTCTCAGTCTCAAGGCTCTGTTATACTCCGACGTTGAGCGCAGCGAACGTAACGTAGCGCAGAACGTGGGCCTTTGATTGGCCGGCGAGCAGGAACTCGATATCTGCGACCAATCAGCATTGGTGTCCGCTGCGCTGCGCCACGTTTGCTACGCTCAACGTCGGAGTATAACAGAGCCTTCAGTCTCAGATCTCAGTCTTTGCGCGCGCGTGCCTTCTGCATGAGGTCGCAAAAAAAAAAAAAAGCAAGACAAGAAGGACGATGAGGAGCCGTGCATGGCGGTTTCTTTCTATGCCGCACCCTTCGCTTCTTTTGCTTGGTGCTTGGTTTCTTGTTTCGCTCTCGTGTAACACCAGTGAAGCCCGTCACCAGCGCGTCCGTGAAAGGCGCCACCGCCGACCCGACCCCCCCCCCCCCTTCTCCCCCTCTGCTCTTCGCTTTGACGCTTGTTTTTTGTATTCATTTTATTTCTGAACAACTGACTCGCTGACTCACTCGGTGTAGCTGAACGTAACCCCCCCCCCCAAAAAAAAAAAAAATATATATATATATATTTATATATATATGTATACATAAGAAAATAAATAAGTAAATTATAATAATAAATAAATAAATAAATTAAAGAACCGGGCCCATTCCATTCCCACTCCATTCCGGGCAAAATGCATCCAATTCCATTCCATTCCATTCCCCTCAACGTTGCCGCCATTCCATTCCCATTCCATTCCGGGGTCGCGAAAATGCGGAATGATTCCGGAATCATTCGAACTCCGGAGTGGCAACTCCGCAACACTGGTTGGTTGATAGCATCTCAGTTTAAAACAGCGCGATAAGACAACAACAAAGAAAAGACGAGACAGACGATAGCGCGGACTATCGACTGAAAGCTTATTTTCAACGCTCCCACTCTATATACCCATGAGCAACATCCAAATAAACAGTGTGCGAATGACAAGACACAAAAATAATACAGTCTCACCATCTTACTAGTTAGATTATAGAGGGCTGCGTCATTGACGGTCCTTAACATACACCAGGGCCCTACACTCGTGAAACACAAAGTTGGAGCCGAAAGTTCGCGGAGCGCGCCGATTGAACGTCGGCAACAAAAACGCGAAGTCATCGTCGTGATTGTTCTATCGGTGTGCTCCGTCAACTTTGCCCCCAACTTTCTGTTTGACGAGTTTAGGGCCCCAGTAAGGAAACAAATTTATTTATCGGGCAGACAAACGGAGGCAATGGCGACAGATTTGTCTTTTAGTTTGTTTTTTCCTAAGCCTCTATTATCTCTCGAGTTAGTTTGTCACCTGGACTTTTTAGTATTTTTATCTTTTCGTAGTCGGGGTTCCATCCACAGTCACGGCAGTGAATCCCGAGAAGATCTGAAATTTGTTTTGTTATTTTATACTCATGTTCCCTTAATCGGTCATTAATGCTTTGTCCGGTCTCTTCGATGTAGAACCAGTGACACGACAGAGGAATAGAATACACAACGCGTTCTCGACAATTAACAAGAGGCTGTCGTTGATTTTTTTTTTTTTTGTTCAATGTTTTCTATCTTCGCTGACCTTTTCCACTTCCCTTCACAGGGCAGACAAACGCTTTGGAGCAGGGAAAAGGACTTCAACTTGTGCCCTTTCTCCTATTTATATTATGAGAAATCTTGCACATTTTTGCCACGGGTTTATGGGCATTCGCCACTTGTGGGACGCTTTTTCAAGTTTAGCGCTACAGCGTTAAGAACCTCGTGTCGCAGAAAATTCGTGTCGGTGGCGTGACGAGAAAATCGCAGACGCAAAAATCATGATTGGTTGATAGGGTCATGACGTCACAGCCAAATGACTTCGCGTGGGAATTTCAAACAAAGCACAACGCACACGTGAAACGTGACGTGACACGTGGAAAGAAAGTGATTAAAAACATGACATCTAATGCGAATTAAAGGTCGCCGCATGTGTCAAATGATTTCACCCTATAAAGTAAGTTTGAAACATTCTAGGCGAAATTTGACCTTACGTCTCTTCGGTTGCTAGCCAGACACGATACTAACTAGCCTTCGCAAGGCACGCTTGCACGGCTTGGGAACGAGACGGAGTTTATATGTTCCGATATCGTGTTCCACTACCAAAGGCGAAGCTTCAGCGTCCTCCAAGTTTTATATTTGTTCTATTTCACATTTTGTACATAATGTCATGTTTGTTATGCAGCGGAATTGCTTACATTTTTACGCAAAGGTAATATGCCTCGATTTAACGCTGATTCACAAATTGTTCAAACAAATCTCTATTCACCGCCTTTTCCCGCAGTGACGGTTCAGTAGCTATCCAGAAGCAATTCAGCCTTCAAACAAAGCACACCCTCCCGAGTACTCTTTGTATGAACGTATTCTTTATTTTTTGGTTCGCTTCCATCGAGGCTCTTCATCAAGGTCCGTTAATTGGAAATAAAATTTAAAAACAATAACATATCTACTTAGGGTACTAAACTTGCACTGCAGTTACAAGACACAGAATATTCATCGTGGTTCCCTTTTGTTCGGTCTGGCTATAAAAAAAAAATCTGGTTTACAACTTTGTCGCTAACGCCCGAAGCCTCAGCTAAAGTAGGGTGCAGTTTGAGAAATTGCGCTCGTTGAGTTTTCACATTTCATTTCGGTCGGTGGCAATACTATTCCCTCTCCAATATCACCTATAAGCAGAAAGGAAAGATAATTTTGTCCATGAAGACATCGGGCAGATACGCACTTGTTGGATCTGGCCTAGACATCTTCTCTCAATGGTACTTTCAAAATAACAAGATATATCAATCACTATTCAAGTGGCTCTGTTGGACACTCAAAAGCTAATGAAGAAGAACAGTCTTTCAAACTCTTTTCTTTTTTTTTCGCGGTTACCATACGAATTGATGAAGGGCTCTAGGATCAATGCACAAGAAGAATATCTCATTAGTTAGCTTAATGATATAAAAATAAGATAAACGGGATTACACCATACGCCCTATCAATGTTTGCGGTTTTTTTAAATTTTGTTTTCTGAAAAGTGTTTTCCGAGCCCTTTTGTTTTTTTAAAGTCAAGGTCGGTATGAGCTAAGGTGAACAGTACACGAACGCTCAAGAAGTGCTGTTTTACTAATTTATGTAACACGCGCTCAATAAGTGAGAACCTGATTAGTGATAAAAAAAAACTCAAACAACAGGCGAGCTGGTGACAATTATTATTTAAATGATCTAAAGAAATAAACAAAACAAAAAAGAGGCACCAAACACGGGGTTTTAATTTGAGACTTTGCATGTAGTGTCCCCTTTTTTCTGTTTTCCTCAATCCCGAGATTTTCAAAAGTGAGCCTCATTAGTGATTGCAACTGAACAATTTGTTAGTAAACTAAGACGAGCAAGAGTACACCAGAATTTAGAATCTTCGCTAAAGTTTGACGTACATCCTACTCCATTAGTTACTATGACCATTTTTGTTGACACTGTTTTCTCTTAAAATCATCGGCACGCAAAATGTACAGCGTAATTCGTTTTTTAAGCAGAGCCAATAAGCGTACTTGCTTAACACAAATAATTAAACGTTTGAAATATGCTTCATTTCACCACTTGTTTCATCCCTTATCGAAAGATCAGTCGAGGTAGAAACAAGGTTTAGCGTTCACACAAAGCGGCAGAATCTCTAGCCATTGTATATAAAAACCACCTTTTGTAATTCGGTGCGTTTCCGTTTCTGTCATGCAGCGGTCTCTGAACTGAAAATAAAAAAAGAAAAACACAATAAAGAGGATTTACTGGAAACATTTGCTGAAGTTTGAGGACACCAAAACTCAATCAGATATATTGTTTTGTTCGTCTAGATTTTAACAAAAAAACCACTTTACAACTCGTGTCGCTATGCCACAAGCGAAAAGTAAGGGTATAGCCGTAGTGCAGTTTTCGAATGTGTTTTCTTGGTGCTCGCTAATGTGACGCATTTTGTTTCTGTTGTATAGCCGTTTCTACTTTAAGCACGTGGTTTCTTAAAATTCCCCTAAAATCTTGTCTAATATTAGGTAGTGATGGAAGACACTTCTTTTCATGACCTCATTGCAGAAATGCGCGTGGGCAGGTCTTGTCCATTTAATTATTTACGTTTGAACAAGCCTTGCTAAATGTTTTGATAGATAAACCTTTATCTGGGTGGCGAAGCCGGATACAAAAATACGAATTAATAAGTCTTGCAATTACTGCATTTTTTCACAAATTAATATAAGCCCAAAGGAGCTTTTAAGCCCTGTGGAAAAGCAGACCATCTAATCAATTGTCATAATAATTTTTCTGATTATAAGAGCAAGACAGCGGCCTTATATATACCGAAGTTTAAGTGCATAATTCACGGTTTTTATTTTTCAAATAAACTCCTCGCCTTTCAGCAAGTCCCCGTAGTCTGCCATTATTTTTTTTGTTTCCCGGCACGTCGCATCGAGACGATGCGTTTTTAAAAGGGGGGAGTGATGCCACGCGCTTCGACGAGCGAGCGCGTGCGTGGCCGAATGGTTAGCGCGTTTGACTGTCACGCGGTATGTCAACTTGGCGCAATCGTAAGTTCGAGAACATTCTCGTTTAACCGAGTTCCGAATGTTCTACGCACCGAAAGTTCTACGCCGAATGTTCCAGAAACCCACGATTGTACATAAGGGACTCCGCATGGCGAGCGGAGTCAGTCTCGCCCCAGCGTTCGATCCTGCTGTTACGCCGACTTCGACGCTCGTGATGCTATGTTGTTATCTTGTATTTTCTTTTTGTTTTGGGAACAAGTTCGCCACATTAAACGTTTATTTCTCCCTGTTTAATTATTGTACTTTTGGTCACCCCCCCGTGACAATATCCCTCCCCCAGTAGCACGCTGGTGGTTGCGGCTACAAGAATTCACCTTCACGGATGTTCATAGAGAGGTAGATTCTATGCAACATGTTGATGCGTTGAGCCGGTCATCGACATGATCTGCGAAAGAAATGCAAGCCTATAAAGGACTTCATATTTACGTTACAATGATGACCGACTCGAACGACTGGCTGGTTGCTACTCAACAACTGCATACCGAAGCGAAACACATCAAAGACGTTCTAGGTAGACCTGCGCGTTCGGCGGATAAACGACGCATCCACTCAGAATATAAACATCAAAGAAATGTCATTTTCTGAAACACCGACGGAAACTCGACAAAGCTATTGTGGCTCGTGCCAAAAACACTACGATAGAAGGTAGTGCGGCGTTCCCATGATGCACTTGGAAATATTGGGATGAAAACACAATCAAACAGATCCAGGAAAAATACTGGTTCGCGGGAATGAAGCGCTATGTGCGTGGATGGCCTCGTGCGCGCAATGTCTCTACAACAAGAGTCCTACAGGCGAAGAAACCCGGCATGCTGCATCCCATTGACGAGATCAGTGTTCCGCTCCATACCCTCCATCTTGATCACTTAGGACCGTTTCCGAGATCAAGAGACGGTAACACATATCTTATTGTTGCCGTTGACGGGTTCACAAAGTTCGTGGTGCTCACTCCGGTTAGGAACAAAGGAGCCCAAGCGAACACACGATGTCTGCGACATATCGTTGGACATTTTGGGCCATCGGCCCGAGTCAACACGGACAGGTGGGTGGCTTACACATTCTCGATATTTAAGAAGTACCGTGACAAGTGTAAGATCACTCACGTTTTGATTTCAACGGCCACACCGTGGGCTGATGGCCAAGTCGAACGTTGTAATGGGACGATGGCACCGGCGATTGCCACCCTAACGAGAGACAAAACTGGAAAAAACTGGGATGAAGTTATTGATTTTTTAAATGGAATTATTGCAAAGGTGCAGGTGAGCTGGACAGAATAATCAATAATGACTCCTGGAGAAGGGAAACAAAAATAACAAAGGACAAACTCAAATCTAAAAAAAATGGAGAGGTTACTGGTTCGATACCAGGACCAGGCGGATTTTCGCTGTCGCGCTCCGGTCACCTAGCTGAATTGGAAATTTATATTTGCCCTTTATCCCCTTTGTTCTCTCTTTCCATCGACGTCAGACCGTCACTCTTGTCAGACCGTCACCCTTAGACGTCAGTCCGTTCACCCTTGTTGGTGTTAGACTGGTGGCTGCTGATAAAACCCGTTTGCTCTACTGACGTTTAACTCATGGTTAGCTCGAGCAGTTGGTAGAGAGCTCCACTGGAAATGGAGAGGTGCCTGGTTCGATACCAGGACCAGGCGGATTTTTTCAGTCGCGCACCAGTCAGCTAGCTGAACATGGAGATTTGTGTTTGTCGTTTGTCCCCTTTTTCCCCTTTGTTCCCCTTCTCCATGAATCGTTATTATTTATTCTTTCTGGCTCACCTGCACCTTTACATTGATTACATTAAAAAATGTATAACCTTAGACAGCAGGTTGTTCACCCTTGTTGGTGTTAGACTGTTGGCGGCTGATAAAACCAGTTTGCTCTACCGACGTCTAACACCTGGTTACCTCAGTTGGTAGAGCGCTCTCCTAAAAATGGAGAGGTCCATGTTTCGATACCAGGACCAGACGAATTTGTTTAGTCGCACACCAGTCACCTAGCTGAATTTGGAAATTTGAGTTTGTCCTTTGTCCCCTTTGTTCCGCATCTCCTGGTATCATTATTGTTTATTAAGTTAGTGACCTTGTCCATTGGAGTCTGAACAACACGTATCACACGGCAACTGAAAGCACACCGTTCACATTGTTGTTCAGCTACGAATCAAGAAGCATGAGGGAAGATCATATCGACGAAGCTTTGCGTGATGTGTCCAACAAAACGAAAGAAGATATCTCAAGTCGAAGGGCGGCCTCTATCCAAGCCATCCGCCTTGCCCAAGAAAAGCAAAAATGCCGCTACAACCAAAAGCGATGTCTAGCGCCCTCGTTTGAGCAAGATGACATAGTCATGATTCAACGAGAATTGACGTCAACAGGAGAGTCGCGCAAGTTGCAAGAAAGGTACAAAGGACCGTATATAGTCACGAATCGACTTTGGAATGACACCTATCGCATCGAGGATATACCTGGCCACAAGCGGACGCAACGTTTTACACGTCTACAGCTCCCGTCGACAAGCTGAAACGACTTGACACATTTGACGTGGACATTGAAGAAAGGGGCGATGAGACATCAATTGGGGACACTTGAACTAAAGGAATGCCGAGTGTAAGCGCGGTCGAAAAAGAAATAAAAAAAGGAGAAAATCTTAAACCCGAGCTCGCGCCACCACTGGCGTGGCGCACTGCTCTTTTTCCTGTGCAGGCGTACCCGCCAGACGAATATTATATGCCCTTTTAAACCTTCACTGATCCCCATTTCCCATGTCGAGGCTTTAACTCATAGGAGTAACGATACATAGGTCGTAAAATTGTTTTGTTGGGTTAGTCGGAGCGCTTCCTTCGCTTCGATGCATCAGACACGATAAACAAAAAAACATCAGCACAATTGCTGTCTTCATTTCCATGGTTAAAACACCCGTACAAAATACTTTAATACTTTTATTGTGGCAATTATACCGATATCATTACAACGTTTGTAGTTTTAAAACACTTATAGCGTCTCAAAAACATATAGAAATGTCGCGCCCTACTAGTGTGTGTTTACAAAAGAAAATGTTTACCGAACTCGGGCTACAACACATATACAGATTTATTAAAGTGATAACATGGCAGCTTCTCACTTTTTCACTGCATGCAGAGGAATTTTAAACATAGGAGGGTACAAAAAATGCTCTTCATAACGCCCGACCTTAGCACAAAAAAACCTATTCATCTACAATAAGCTAAAACCGTTACGAATTACTCGGCCTGTTTAATGTATGGGAATACCGCAGTACGCGTACATCATGAAGTTTCTTACAAAAGTCACACTGGTGTTTGCATATTATAACGAAAGAGGGCGAGCTCCTAAGGGTGGTGTCTTAAGTCTAAAATTATTCTTTGTTCCGCGACTTTTTTTTTGTATGTGTTTCTTACATATAGTTTCAGTATAAACCTCACGATGTGGCTATAAACTTACGTTGCTGAAAGGCGAGGAGTTAAAAGTAAGAAGTTAATCAGTTTCGTAACCCAATATTGGTACCTTCATAACTGTGTAGCACTAAGAATCATACTACAAAGAAACTAACTACTTCCGGTGAGGGGGCCTTCTGCGCCTATTTTCTTCTTACGTAGTTATTGTAGAATACACCAGCTTCAATTTTGTTTTTTTGTGTTCACTGTTATTTAGAAGCGAGGGTTCGAAACGATTACTGTGCATGAGCTTGTGTGGTGGTACTATATCAAAAATAATTTTTTGCCAGCTGAATCGCCGCCGCCGACTGTTCAGTTAATATTTGTTCATACATGATGTTGAACTGTGAACTCTCTGACGCGGATAGAGTGCACATTCGACAACTAATATTTACCTTTTATGGTGGTACCCTTTCAAAAAAACGAAAACAACTCACTATACTCCGTCTCACCCTACAATGGACTAGGGCCCGAAGGCTGGCGGGCGGAGCACTCTTTCAGAAAACCTTGCAACCGAATTGCAAAAGAGTCCGCGGGAGAAATTTCGATACGCCGAGTACGAAGAGCACTAATCTAAAGCATAGGGGTCTCTGTTATGATAGGACGCTATTTTACATTGGTGAAATAAAGGTACATAGTATTTAGTTCATAAACGTTCTTGCCATATTTCGTTAACATGTCAACTGTTTGGAGAAGTTTGACGGCGCGCAGGCAACGCTGACAATGTCGTTTCGCCTTAGCCATAACAATCCAATCCAATTCAACTTTTGCGTACCTAAAACGTGCTCGAACATTCCCCTCCCTCCCGCACGCTTTCCGCACTTACACCCCCGTGTCGAACACTCTACCCGACTCATCTTCATTTCTTAATGGCCACTGGTTCTGATCCCGGGCTTTCCTCACCCCATCGCTTCCAGACGGCATTTAATCCCTTCAGTACTCTTCAGTAGTAGCAAGCAGACTGAGCCGCCGCGAGGGCAATTGATAAGCAGACGAAAACCTCGCCTCGGCATGATGCGTCTAGGCGCACCTGATACGTGCGACGGAGCAAATATACCACGTGGTTCTAACAAGGACCGTGAATGGACCTGGCGGCCTGTAGCATTGGGCTTTAATTAGTTAATCGTAGGATGAGGCGGAGTAGTGTGCTGGTCCAGTATTTCTCACCTAGAAATTGTATAGGCAAATATGTTTTTGTAATTTGTATCATAAATAAATTAACACATGACCACTGGGTCTGGCACATTTTCATTGTGCAAAACTCTCAGACTTACTTTTAATGTCATGTATGTTTTCATTCTAAGCCTTTTCCGAGCACCACATTTTAACGTTTACATGTTTTGTGGCGAGGCTTTTCATCTCGTTTTAATTTCTTGAAGTGCTCGACTCAAGGTCCAAAGATTCTTCTCGATTCAGCATAATTGCCGTTTTTATTGAGGCCAGGTACAACAAACCAAAACTCCAATAAATAATTGTATGACACCTCATATTAAATCTTCCTTTATATTGTGACTTCAAGATAAGAAAAGCACCAACATGGTAGCATCTTGCCATGAAATCAGCGTTTATAATATTTATAAGGTATTATACTATATTTGCCATATTCGCGGCTATGAGTGCATTACAAGCATTACGTTGGCGTCATGGCAAGCGCTCGGTAGCAGTAATCAGTGATGAATATCGCGATTGCATCCAAAGTTTAGTCTATGTTCTTTTACTGGCGCTGTTCGAGGTTTTATGATAATATTTCTATAATAAGAAAATATGCAACGTGGAACTCCAACCAGTTGCTTAGTTTTGAGTTCTTGCCTGTCATTGCTGACTCGAATTGCAATTCTTCAAACTCTTCAAGAAGACCCGTGAAAATATGTGTGGATGCGTCTGCGATATATACCAAGCGGTATATATCGCATTCCTATCGCCGACAATCTGAGCGTTGAGTAATGCCATGTGCTGATGTCAGAATTTTAGTGTGTTTCATTCGTAAATATGCAAAGGATGCTGACAGGGGAGCGATAGCAACAGGTGGCTGTTCTAGTTTTATTTTCAAAACGTTTATTCAACCCTTACAAAAGTATGTCATATTAAAAAAATAACGTATTACTTCAATCATCTGCGCGCTTATTTCACTTGAAATTCATTTAGTACAGTGCTAATCACACTTGTCTATAACGCGCGAGCGTGCGGCTTTTTCCGGGGAGCGCTAGACTGGTGGCATTCGCGGAAGCTAAGCTAGTCACGTGGCGCAACATGGAACGGCTCGCTCGAGGGGCGTCCTGCTCATTCTATCAGCTTGAAAAGCAATAAAAGTAAAGTGCTTTATGGTATGTTTTGGTTTTTTGATGACGACATCATTGATACGCCTTCATGCTTTACTTTGTTTATTGTTCCAGCAATGATGTTTGTAAAAAGCGTGCGAGCAGCCTTCCGCGTTCGCCGCCAGCTGATAGAGTGGGCAGGACACCCCTCGAGCGGGCCGTTCCATGTTGCGCCACGTGACTAGCTTAGTTTCCGCGAATGCCACCAGTCTAGCGCTCCCCGGAGAAGGCCGCACGGTCGCGCGTTATAGACAAGTGTGATTAGCACTGTAATTTTATTTTGAAAAACATTCCACGTGCCTCAAGCGTTTCTGTCAAAAAGGATGTTCCAATAACTGAAACGTTGGTCATGACAATCAAACAATCAAGTTGCTCTCTTGATTGTTCAATAAGCACCGAATATTTAAAATAAATAGACATAAATGACTGATACCATCTTGCAAAGCGTCGCTGAGTTTTCAAATTGGTATTTCAGTCACTTTGTCTTTTTCACAAATTTTACTTCGACGACCATGTACAGTGCGCCTCAAACTTAACGCCGCCACGGCATTTGCCGTTTCTGACTGTCCCTGTGGCGGCCGATTGAAATATCTGAAGGACGTTTGGGCTCTCGATTTCTGTCCCACCTTGAGAAGGCATCCCGAACGTTTTGGGCACAAATTTAACAGTAATTATCCGTCACCAGCTCAATGTTTGGGAACCCAGTGGCGGCGTTAAGTTTGGGGAGCACTGTACATCTATGATTTATCTTACCACCGCATCGCACAAATTCCCTCACATTGATCACCACCCAAAAGTTGGCCTTCCTTTCACCAGAAACATGGTATTTTGAAATTCGTTCCTTTCGGCGACATTTATGAACTGGAATGGCCTGCCCGAAACCATCGTATTAGCGTAAGACTCACCTCATTTCGTGAAATCTTGGCATGTGTATTTAACTAATTCAGTCCTTTCTGTAATACCCTGATCCCGGGGTTCTTGAGGAAAAAAAAAGAGTGTATACAACACATAACATATAAACTAAATAAATGAATTCGATATATCTTCCAAACCATAATTACTACCGCTTCAATTTCATCCCAATAACAATATATGGTTAAATCAAGTAATAGATGGGCACCCGCCGATTTGCACTTTATAGACTTTTTGCAAATACAATCTTAATGTTCAAATTTCGTGACTATGAATATGAATGCCGAAAGCAAAAACTTGAAGTAACTAGGAATAGCATTCGACCCCCCAAAAAATACAAGTGCCGTGGTCAAAAAATGAAAGACGTTTACGATTCTTTGTAATGCCGAATTAGAGCACAGCTCTTGAGGAGAAGGAAGGGAGGGTACGGAGGAAAAAGTATGCCCCTCGCCCCCTCCTCCCCCTCCGTGCCCTCCCCTCCTCCTCTCCTGCTCCCCTCCCATTTAGCGGGAGATATTCGCTAAATATCCCGCTAATTAGAGCACAAATTCTCCTGCTAAATTTAGCGGGGAAATATTCCCGAGCGTGAAATTTTGCGAAACTTTTCCGGCTATATTTAGTGAAACTTTTACCGAAAATTACCCCGCTAAATTTAGCGGGGAAATCGACGTCACGTGATCTATCCACCAATTCAGTTTCCCCCTTAATTTAGGGTGGAAATTGTTACGCCCCATAATGCAACGCGAGGGGTTACGCCGACGCCGGCGCCGACGCCGACGCCGACGCCTACGCCTACGCCGCTCAACCCGGAAACGGGCGTCCTATGAGCGGCGCTCTAAAAAAAAACGTTGAACCTTGAAACATTAAAAAAAAAGGATAAACACACACACATAGTAGAGCAATGCACGGACCTACATTTTCAGGTACTGCATGCCCTGGCCCGCTTACTCTCAGTCTTACCCGAGCCGCGCCCGGCCTGGTCGGATACCTACCTGATTAAGCTTGTTCCGGGCCCGGTCCTGCTGAAGATGTGAGAGATGCCTCCAGCCGGAGACATCTCCGGCTGTCGGAGATGAAGCTCTTCTCGGAACAGAGTCAGGCCGAGGCGAGCTTCATCTTGTAAATTGGAGCCCGTCAAAGGAAAGTGCCGACGCATTCGATCCGGTCAAGAAAAATGGTAGAGCCCATCCACTTGACGTGAAGTTGGACGACCAGCGAAGCTCTTATCTTTATGACAACTTTACCTAAACTTTATGACAACTTTACGACATCTATACGATTTACATATGATTGCAACGAAGACACGTGCAGGTTCGCTCAAAGTAAAATGGAGCGCCGGAGCAGCGGCCAAACTGCATGACCGCGCTACCTATCAGCGCTGGCTGGGACAGATAGGCGCCGTCTGTGCATGCGCGCGTGCCGTTCGCGGCATCTTCCGTCTTTCTTGTTTAACCCTCGCATTATCGGCATCTCGAGCTGCCAAACGCTATTCCGATAAACACCGCTAGGTGTTCGGCTCGCTGAGGGAGATAAAGATGAGGGCAAGAGTGAGAGGGGTGAGTATCTTTCCCTGCTGAGCTGAGCCCCTGGCGGTGATTTTAGGAAGAGCGTTGCGCCGCTCGAGCCACCGATAGCGTGTGGGTTGGAAGAAAAAACGGAGGCCCCCGCAGAAGGCAAGTTCGCATGTGAAGATGTAGCTTATGAGTTGCAGTCGACCCTGCTAGATAGCGCGGCGATGCAGTTCACTCGCCGCTCTGGCGCTTCGTTTTACTTTGAGCGAACCTGTACACGACTTAGTTCTTTCCGATTGAGCCCAAGTCTGTTTATCAGCATCGCGGAAGCAAAAGAAAAGAAGGTTAGATCAGCGCGTTCTGCCCTCAGCCTCGTCACAGCGCACTCTTAGCTAAGTCGGTGACTGTAGATGATAAGAAGGGATCAGGACCTCACTATATAATAATGCCAAGGAAGGCTGACTCACGCGGGTTGCCCCCTCTTTTTATTTATACTTGCCACGATCAGTCGGAACGAAGGAGCGCCGTTTAAACGGGAGTTTTTTGTTAACATCCATAGACGCTTTTTTTCCCCCTAGATCCTAACACATACCAGCTTCGCTGTAAAATACGACTGCTGCTTCGTACATCGGCCTCTAAATTAAAATAAAGCTGCACGCACGAGGTAACAACTTTAGCTATAATCAATCAAAATCGTTTTCGGAGACTTGTATATACATACTTTGTGTGAGAGGTTCAATTAAATATTTGTTCGAAGCGTTGCAGATCTCCGAGTGACGGGGTTCAGTTCCACCACTATTTCCACCGGTCCTGCAGGGGGTTGCGCCGACTCACCTTACTTGCCGTAGATGACGAAGAGGATGTAATACTTAATATAAGTAATATGTCTGCAGTCAAAGCTCCTGGAAATGACGGTATTCGCTTCAGAGATGTCTTGGCGAACTTTAACCAACATAAATACGTGCTACTGGAAATAATTAAATCATCTCTTTCAACTGGTAGAATCCCCAGCGGCCTAAAAGTTGCACATGAAAAGCCTCTCATTAAAAAAGGAAGTAAAAAGGACGTGTTGTACTCATTTCTATTTTTTTCCGTAGTAGCTCTAATCATGGAAAAGTTTGTCTTCAGAATAATTACGTCTTTCTGTGAGAAGTGCCCTTTAAGGTGTAGTTCCCAGTACAGCTTTCGCCAAAACACAGACAAAAAATCATTATCGAAGACCTGTCCGATCACATCCACAAAAATATTGACTTCGAATTTTGTAAAAAGTTTGTGCTATCTCTTTTCAGGGCCCCGAAAAGAAATGTGTTACCATTGTCCACGGGTTGATTGTACATATATTAGAGCATGCATGGGTTTCAGTTAATAAATTAGAGCACATGGGCCAGTTTATTGACTTCATGACTGACTACCTTTCAGGGCGATAACAGCTAGTAAAAATTGGTGATGCTAAGAGTAAGTTAGTGACACTTACCTATGGTGTTCCCCAGGGATCTACTTTGGGACCTCTCCATTTTAACATCTACGTTAATAAAATTGGGAAGCTTCACGTTTCTTCGCGGGTATTTCAGTGCGCGAACAATACAACTTTGGCTTTATCTGATAATGACGTAATCAAAACAACATTATCTTCTCAAAATGACATATTCAACCTAATACGTAACATCTACAACCTATCTGGGCGTGCTTTTTGATTAACACCTGACATAGGGAGCGCATGTTGACTACAAGGGCGAGGTGCTTACGAACGGCATCTACTTCACCACAACTTGGGAAACTGTGAAGGCTACAGCTGCCGCGACCCAATAAGAGCGTCGGAGCGAGGCATGTTACATCACGTCACTGGAGCGTGTGTGTCATGGCGCCAACGAACCGGCGGTCGTCTGCTGGCGAAACATTGTTTGCTGCGAAACCAAACAACTGTGGATGAACGTCCACCGCCACAACACTGCCGCCCACTAAAGTAGGAAGCTCTTCTGGAATAGTTCACAAGACAATCATAAACTCAATTTACGCAGTAATCTGTTGCGGTGCTAAAGCCAGGGCGATGTTTTGAACGGAAGCGGTCGATTACACGGCTACGATCGCCAGCGGCCACGGCTCTACAAGGGTAAAAACATCGGGTGCGGATACGGATGTAGTGTCACTTTTTTTGTTTCAATATAATTGCAACTAAACAATTCGTCAATATTTATTCCTCATTTTGTAGATGTTCTTGATTAAGATGAAATCGCGCAATTCAATCGCCGTTAAGAAACAAAATAGAACAAGAACTACTTTTTCTCGCGGACGGCGTTGTTGCTGTGGCGGTAACGAGGCCTCCGTGGCCATGACCATGGAGTGTTATCACGTTACTTCCTCCGACAATCATATTGGGTCGCGGGGGTGGCAGCCTCAGAGTTCGCCAAGTTATCGTGAAACGGATTATAAAAAGGTCGACGCTGTCGAATTACACAGATTTACATGGAGGGTCGCACGCTACCGTACTAGGTAGATTCGTGGGAAGAGGGAGCTGCAAAAAGAAAAAGGCTCCGATGACCAGAACTTCCCCAGCGAAACAATGTCCGACTTCTGCCTTTCTCCCCCTCCCCCCCCCCCCCCTCCCAAAACCGTTTCGCGGCCGGCTCCTGCCCCTCTTCCTCCCCCCCTCCCACACACACACACATAGGCGGTTTCGGGGCCGGCTTTTATGTCCTGCGTGAATTCGACGCGCCCGGGTAGGCGGTAGGTGGTGGGGCTTAGCCCGCAGATGGGTCGCGTCCAGAATCACTCCCAAGGGTGGTGGCAGATTCACCCAAAAAGGGCGAGGGAAACATCGCTCTCATGGCGGTCCCCACGGCCTTCACGAGCTAGGCCTAGATAGAGAGACGGGGAACACGGGGTTGCCACACTTTTCCCCCTTAAAGGAGCACTAAATAGGATTCTGCGATCGTCCGTTCTTGGTCATAACCAGAGATGGTAAATTGGTAAAACCAGAGATGGCAATGACAGCTCGTTCTTACAAGTAGTCGTCACGTGAAACGTTTTCCTTCCGCCTCGAACGCAATCTAATTTTATTCTCCCGAGAGCACTATACTTGGCGATAACTTTTCTTGGCAATGCAGTGGAAAGGAGGAGAGCCCGCGCACAGCTTTATTCAGCGCTCAAATCGGAGAGGGAACGCGTGCCTGTACCCTCCACTGCATTGCCAAGAAAAGTTGTCGCCGAGTATAGTTGACCTATTCTCGGTCATTCCGTTCAAGGAGCATTTTTCCGAAACACCCGAAGAGTCCAAGTTTTTCCGCATTGTCACTCAAAGGGCCCGGATAATTGCTAAGCAGAAGCGTCGCCTGTTGAGTAATGGCTCGAGCTTCGTACATTGTGTACTTTCCCACCAAACAGGGGGCGATATCTGCTTGTAGGCTTATTCCCGAAGAAACTTCGCAAAGGAAGGCAGTGAGGCATACCGCGAGCGGCACCTGCTTTGCTCGAGGACGCACGAAACGTTCGGGGGCTTTGACAAGGCATTCGAAATTAACAACTTCCTCCGGTCGTTTGTTGTTCACAATGGTCGAAGCTTACGGTTTGACCTTGCTTGACGGAAGTACAAGGCTGGGGATCTGTTTGTCCAGTCTTCTCAGGTTTTAAATTATGTTTAACTCACTGGTGATGTGCCCGTTGCCTTGTAGCCTATGAGCCGTTCATCCCTAAGCTGACGCACTGTCAGCTTAGGGATGAACGGTGGAAGCTGCGTGTTTGTTGGAGCAGTCACACGTCTATCGTTCCCCACGTAACCACGCCCTCGTTCATACCTATCGCGCAGAGAAAGGGACGGGTCAGGTGATTAAAAGAAGGTGTTTGATTGGTTCTGATTAGCTTGCAGCTTCCACATCACTCTCAGCTTAGGGATGAACGAAGTATAGTATCGTCGTGATGACGCGACGCCGTGAATCTGTCGTGCTTGGAGTTCGTAAGCCGTTGCCTTCCAGCGATGTCTACGCGAGCTTTTCTCCTTCACCTTTTCAGCCCTTCTTTGTGCGTCTGTCCAGCTCTTCGTACAAGACTTTGCGCTCAGGTGGCCGTCGATTATTTCCTTTCATGCTCTTTCACAACATTTCACCATGCAAATTGATGTTTCTCTTCTTTCTTAAAGCTTGCAAACTAATTTCTCTAATTTAGGACAAAAGTAATTTCAAAAGTAATGAGTAATTTTCTCAAAATTACTGCCTGAAAGTAATTTATTACATTACTAAATTACTAGCCTAGAGAAGTAATTCATTACATTACTCATTAGTCCAATAAGTAATTTAATTACTGTAATTTCATTACAGTAATGTCATTACTGCCATCTCTGGTCATAACTGATTCTTCGGGCAGTAAGCATCCTACAAATTCGAAATTACAATCACGCAACGCCGATTTCCCTAATAATAGCTCGTTCCAACCTCCGAAGGGAGCAGTCGACTCTCCGCGCTGCTGCGAACCTCCAAAGAGAGCGGACGTGCTCCGGGGCCCGCAAACCCCGGAGAACGGAACGTGATCCTGCATGAACACGGCACCGCCCCGCCCCGTCGGCCCGCTGCTGCACGTCCGCCGAGAAGTGCCTTTTCAAGCTTTATTGCGAAAAAAAAAAAAAAAAAAAAAAAAACACCTGTACCGTGAATAGTGGTTCATTGGACGTTTTAAACTGCAAGAAATCGCTGGATGCAATTTTCATCCCGATGAATGTGAGACTTTTTGTGCTACGGTACTTCTAAGCCGCCACAAACGTTCGGATCGACATGGAAGGAATGGAACCTTCTAGAATGGCTTCAACAAGGGGATACGACCCGGCATCGATGGAATACAGCTACGTGGACCTCACGCAGCAGCGCCCACCGACAGAAAGCCATGGCGGCGCCGAGGAAGGCCTGGGATGGAGCACGCAGCTCCGTAAAAGACAAGCAGCACTCCTGAAACCGCAGGCAGGAGAAAGGCCTAAACCTTCAAAAATGCCGAGTCTCCGCCACTTTCCGTTCAAGATCGTCATTAAGCTCAAGACAACGCTCAGTCTAAAAGACGTGAAAGAGAAATCGCAAGAAGCATTAGGGGGGCCTTAAAAGTACCGCTGCGTGAGGGGTCCCTTATAAGAGTACATGAACAACAGAATATCATCATCGCATGCACATGCAACGAAGAGGATGAGGCCGCAATCGCGGGGATACGTCTCATTCGCCTGGCTGGAAAGGAGATTGAAGTCGACGCATACCCCACACTCCCGCCGGACGTATGTAGAGGGATCATCCACGGGATTGAACCCGAAATCAACAATGACGAGATCGAGAAGGAAATCCAAGCCCCTGGATTCAACATCCTAAGAGCCAGAAGACTCGGCAAAACAAATTCTGCCATGATTGTCTTCGCCGGGAACAGAGTGCCCTACACAGTGAGGTACGAGTGGCTAGAAAAGCGATGCTTTATCTACAGAAAAACTAGAGCGGCATGTCTCAAGTGCTGGGATTTAGGGCACAGAGCGGATGTGTGCCCCAAACCAAAAGGTTATGCTTGTGAAATCTGTGGGCTGGCCAATCCCATGAATAAACACGTATGTGTTCCCGTATGCGTGGTGTGCCAAGGATCACACAAGACCTACGCGAAAGAATGCAAGCAGAACTTTTTTCGCCCAGACCAGATTTTCAAGATGACGGAGGGCGGACACAAGAATGAGAAAAAAGGCGGGGGAGGAAGCCGACCGAGGAGGCGGCAACAGGCGCGGTAGAATAAGTCAACATCTACGTCAGTGACACGTGGACGTTCGTCATCACGTCACTGCTCCGAGTCACGTGGCCGCTCCACGTCACGCGGCCGAAGTGGCGCCCGAAGTGATACGCCAGGAAGCCAACCTCAAGCCAAGCCAACCGGCGCGGGAAAGCAGACGTCTTCAGGCCGCCTCCCGCCCGAAATGAACAAGACATCGAGTAAGGTGAGCTGCGCAGAATGGCCTCCCCTCCCCTCACACACACAACACACTCTGCAAAACGACGAATTAGAGGCACTCAGAAAGGAAAATCATAGTCTTAAAGCGCGTTTAGCAGATATGGAAGCACGCTTAGAGGAACTTGCAAGGAAGTACACCCAGCATCAGGACGCGAGTGAGCCCTACACAAACTCACACACTCTGCAAATACAGATACCAGCAGAGCAACACAGGCAAGTGCAACCATACTCGCAACCCACTCTGGGGGATACATACATGCATACCAGCAAATCATTCAAGAGCTCAGAGCCCTTAGAGGCAAAACACAAGCCCAGTTCCAGCAGATCCAAAAAGCACAAACCCAGCTCCAACAAACCCTCACACGAATGGGAGAGCAAATTGTAGAAAGCAGTATGACAATCGCCACCATAAACGGAGAAACGCAGGAAAGGAAAAGACGCAAGGACGCCAGATCCACAGCAGACGACCTGGGCTCTGACACAGACTCAGTATGCCAAACGCCCCTAAACTAAGCGTATGGCAATGAAACTGCCGTGGCTACAGGCGCAAACAATCTACTTTAAGTCTCTACATCTCTCAGCAAACCAACCCCCCGGCAGCCATTCTGCTACAAGAACTCAATATGACGCCTATCAAGCTAAGGGACTACAAAACATACCAACAAAATCAATACACGGCCGTACTATAGTGCACCAAGAATACACGGCCATCCTACAAGACCCACTGGACACGAACACCTCTCACTGCCATGTTACCATCCTTCCCATCAAGAGAGGGGCGGCCGGAATACACATCCTCAACGTGTACAGCCCCCCCCCCCCCCCAATGACCGTAAGTCGAACCCGGCTCAGCTTCATCAGGGGCTTTCTGGGACGAGCGAAAAGGGAACCAGCCATTATTAGAGGCGACTTCAACGCCCCGCACCGTTCGTGGGGATATCCGAGTGCCACCCCTAAGGCTAGGAGATTGGAAGACGAAACCAACCAAGAGGGCCTAACCCTTCTCACGGACACCCAATTCCCCACAAGGCTGGGCAACAGTGTGTGCAGGGATACATGCCCAGACCTTACGATGGCTAGAAACGTGAGGAATTCGGAATTCAAACTAGAGAAACCTCGATCAACACCTAGGTAGTGATCACTACATTTTGATGACCGAATTTGACGCTGTCAGGTGAAAAAAAAAAATTGGACAAGCCAAAATCACCGAATGGGACAACTGGAGAGCAAGCAGAGCCGATAAGGTGATCTCGATCGAAAACATCGAAGAGTGGACGAGAGACCTAGTTGGGGAGGTCAAGTCCTACACTAAAGCCATTAGTACTAAAGAGGAAACTCCAGCGGTAAATGCTCATCTCCTACACCTCTGGGAAGCCAGAAGGGCCCTCATGAGGCGGTGGAAGAAACAGAAGCTTAACAGGATGTTAAAAAAGAGAATAGAAGAGCTCAACATAGAGGCGGAGAGCTACGCCATCAGCCTAACCAGACGAAACTGCAATACACTTTGCGACCAAATTTGCGGAAAATTAAGCGTACCGAAAACCTGGAAACTATTAAGGGTCCTGATCGATCCGAACGGGACAAGGACAGCCACGTATCACCGCGTCAACAAACTTGTACATCTAGCAGAAGGATCAGACGAAGAGGTAATACAGCGATTAGCTGAAAAATACATCTGCACCGATCCCCCGGAAGACCAACCTGAATACGAAGGTGAGCCGAATGAAGGACTAGATAGACCAATTACCGCGGAAGAACTCAGAGCCGAGTTAACACTCATGAAAAAGACGGCAGCTCCCGGCCCCGACTCCATTACCACCCGGCACCTGTTCAACCTGGACGAGGATACGATCGCCCAACTCGTGGAGCACTTTCACCGGGAATACTGGGACCTGGGTGTCATACCACAAATCTGGAAAAAAAGCCGAAGTCAGATTTATCCCGAAGCCAAACAAGGAACTCAAGCTAGAAAATCTCAGGCCAATCTCGCTTATCTCGTGTCTAGTAAAACTCTTTGAAAGGGTAATAAACACGAGGCTCACCATATTTATTGAAAATAACTCGCTACTGGCCAACACACAACTTGGATTTCGGCCGCACATGTCCAGCCAAGACATATTGCTATGGATATATAATGACCTCCTGGAGGAGCCAACCATGGCCCAGACTAGCTGCATTCTCGCTCTCGACCTAAAAGGAGCATTAACAATGTTCTACATAGCAGTATGCTCAAGGGGTTAACGGATATTGGATGCGGACCGAAGACCTACCGATACATCAGAAGCTTTCTTGCGGCCAGACAAGCTACCTTATCCCTGGGGAACATCCAATCGAAGCCAATAACTCTAGGTGCCAGAGGTACACCTCAGGGAGAGGTACTCTCGCCCCTCCTTTTCAACCTGGTAATGAGAGACCTCCTCGCCGCATTGGATAGCATTCCCGGACTCAGTCCCGCCATCTATGCGGATGATATCTCGGTATGGTGCAGGACAGGGAATGATGCGGAAGTGGAAGAGAGGTTGCAGAGGACCGCAGACGCAATTGACGCTTATGCCAGAAGCGGGGGTCTGCAATGCGCCCCGGAAAAGTCCGAGCTTCTAATCTTAAAGAACCCGAGACAGAAAACAAGCGAGCGCATTGACATTGACATCAATGGCGAGTCGGTCCCACGACCCGACTGTATCAGAATCCTGGGACAATACATTCCGGCAGGGCAGGGGAAATGGGGCCACACTCAAGAAGCTCGGGGGAACAACTGAGCAAGGGAAGCTTCACGGCTAGTGCGGGCCTTCGTCGTCTCTCGCATCATTTACGGGACGGCGTACCTCCGCCTTACAAAGGGCGAGGTGGAGAAACTGAATGTTCTAATTAGAAAGGCATATAAGACGGCCTTGGGTGTCCCGAGCTCTACAGCCTCCTCAGACTTTTGGAGCTCGGGGTTCACAACACGGTAGAAGAACTTTGGGAAGCTCAGAAGCTCGCCCAAAGGAGGCGAATAAACAAAACAACAAATGGCCCTAAACTCGTCAAACACAAAGTTGGAGCCAAAAGTTCGCGGAAGGCCCCGACTGGACGTCGGCGAAAAGCCGCGTAGTCATCGTCGTGATAGGCCAATCGGTGCGTTCCGACAACTTCGGCCCCAACTTTGTGTTTGACGAGTTTAGAGGCCCTGAGGTATTCTCGCGCTCTCGTCTTCTCTTCACCCCTAGTTTCTCAGCGCATGGAACCAAAATAACGCATTCTGAGTGTGCGCTGTGGCTCTCTTCTACGACAAATCATCAGACTCCGCGCGTCCAAAGCCCGTTGACTCAGCATTTTTCTCACAGTTGATAAGCGCCGAGAACGTGTATGGTCATTCCGATAGCTTAAGAAATGCAAGTCGCTGCGAGTCCCTGCATCTTTTTAAAGTGAAATGGAGTACATGGTGGTCAAAAGTATGCAATGTAACGTCAGTGCAAACCATGTATAACATGGGTTGCACTCGTCACCTTGGCCTTTCTGCAGTGCCGCGGCTCCCCTAAGCCAAAATAAAAGATGTAATAATAATAATAATACTTTTATTGTGTCCAGTAACAGCCGAAGCCTAAGCACTGGTGCGCTCTTTAGTAGTAAAACAAGAATACAAATAAATAAAAATGAGAAAGGTAAGAAATGCAAGCAACAAAATAGAACAAAATAGTCAGCAGATATGATATGATATATGATATGATATGACATGATCCAACAATGGTTCATATGAATGCGACTGTGGAGCATCGAATCGATATTTGAAGACAATGCTTGAGCTGAAGAGGGACAGCGAGGAGGATTGGGTGCGCCTGGTTAATCTCCCCTCGATTTGGTGCGCTTAGATCGGGCGCATTCATGTTGACGCATACATACCCCGTTTTGAGGGATCGGTGATCGAATGTGGTAACGCACCTCAGCTGCATGGTATGGCCTACGAGGACGCAAAACTGTCCTAAATTAGGTGTTTGATCTAGAACACTCTTTCTGTTGAAAACGACCTAACGGCCGGATAGCACGAAACGTTTTGAAACAATTGGAATTAAACACTCATGGGCATGTCGCATGAGCTCATTTCATGAAACTCGGGTGGCCCAGAAATATGACGCTAGTAAAACCTTTACACACGCGCACGAAAAAAAAAACACAAAAAAACATTAACCTCGAAAACCCGTGTATAACTGTAAATCCCAAACGCTTTAATGCTGTATATTTAGTTTATTTTTCTTTTCTTCACGCGCTTACACCAAAACATAAACGGTGAATCGAATCTGGAGTATGTCACACACATGCTGACGCAAGTAAACTGTGTCACTGTAAAGCATACCATCATATAGTTGAGACGAAGCTCGCCTGGGAATCCAGTTGGAGACCCAATTTTGTGTTACATGTTTCTCCGTTCCTTTTCAAACGCGGTATAATGGCGGCTATCTGATTTCAAAACACGCTTGGCGAACACACACACAAAGAAAGAAGCTCAGCTTGGCGTACCCTTGATCTCACCGAGAAGGAAATCTCCCGCCAAAAACTCTCACTGGACCGCCGAGAAGTTTATAGGTCAGTATCGGCATATGGGCGACACCCAACAAAGTCTGGGCAAAATTGGCGATACGCAGAAATAAATCTAGCATATACTTCAACACACTGTTTACAAACAAGTCCGCGTTTGTCAACACCGGGCGAGGATAAAGCCCTTGCGTGTGCAGAAACCAGATTCACCCGAGGCGAAGCTTCTTCGCATGCGCAGTGCCGACAGCAGTGCCGCCGCAATGGCGCGGCGTTCTTATCTCGATTGATCTCGCAACTTGTGTTGGCTGCGAAGCGATGATAAGATACTCCGGACGCAGGCGTTTCTTGGGTTATCAGTGACTATATAGATCTCCAGCGCTTATCACCCGCACAAAAGATGGCGCCAGTCATTGGGCTGTTGACGCATGAGCGCGGCGTCTGAGCGCGGCGTGCACAGAACGCGTCTAGACAAAGATGGCAGCGTGTGGGCCAACTCAAATGTGCTGTGGGAAGGAGTAAGTATATGGGGATTCGAACGAATGCACGCTGATATACGACGTTCCCTTCATATCAAAACGGGCGTGGGTGGAGGAGTCAGTCGCACACACGGTGTTTCTCGATCTATTTGTGGGCACCCTCGCAGCTTTTCCTTGTAGCGTGCTTCCTCAAGGGGAATTCGAGCTCGTGTTTTATTGACCTACGCCTTAAAGGAATACTGAACCAAGGAATTTAGTGTTCATAATAAGTGGCGCACGTTCTTTCCACGAGCCAGCAGCCGCCGGTGTGCGCGAGCACACGCAACAAAAATGACGTCAAAGACCTCCATTCGCGGTTAAGATGACAGTTAAATGTATGGGTTTCGGGGCAAAGGAGAATAAAGACAAGTTTTTCATCTACACAGTGGTGTCTGGTGTAAAAGGTAAGCGATTAATTCGTCTAACAAGCCCGTAGCTTTCACTTGTAGAGATGAAAAGCCTGTCTTGATTCCCCTTTGGCCCGAAGCCCATGCATTTCACTGTCCTCTTAAGCGCGAATGGAGGTCTTGGACGTCATTTTCGTTGCGTATGCTCGCGCACACCGGCGGCTGCTGGCTCGTGGAAAGAACGTGCGCCACTTATTATGGACACTAAATTCTTTGGTTCAGTTACAGTGTTCTAGAGGGTTGTAGTGGAAAGAGCGGCGCCCGCTTACAATGAAGCGCGTGAAGACGGTCGACGTAGATACCGCGAGTGGCGCTGGAGTTCTGTGCCCTAGGAGAATTAATGGCACGTGTGCGATGAACGAAGAAGACGACGAGGTTGAGGCAGTACGCTTCTCCAAAATGTAGCACCGTAGCACGTTTTTGTGGTGTAGTGGTGGAGAGTTTTCGCCGTTCCTTTGCCGTCTCAGTCATGAATGTAAGAAAAAAATTAAAGCCGTTTACAACTCCCTGTAACGCCGAATTGGAGCGCAGCTCTTGAGGAGGAGGTGGGAACGGTACTGGGTGGGGTCAAGTGACCTCGGGAGGGGGGGGGGGGGTCACGTGACCTTGGGGGGGGGGGGGGCAATGACGTCATCAGTGACGTCACTGGTGACGTCATCAGTGACGTCACTGATGACGTCATCAGTGACGATGACGATGTGGATGCCGATTACGTCATCAGTGACGTCACTGATGACGTCATCAGCGATGATGCAGATGACGATGCGGATGCCGATGACGTCATCAGTGACGACACTGATGACGTCATTAGTGACGATGACGATGCCGATACCTCGGGGGGGGGGGGGGGGTCACGTGACTTCGGGGGGTCACGTGACCCCCCCTCCCCGAGGTCACCGAAGGTACCCGAGGTCCTCCCGAGGTCCTCCCGAAGGAACCCGAGGTCCTCCCGAGGTCCTCCCGAAAGAACCCGAGGACCTCCCGAGGTCCTTCCGAAGGAACCCGAAGAAACCCGAGGTCCTCCCGAAGGAACCCGAGGTCCTCCCGAAGGACCTCGGGTTCCTTCGGGAGGACCTCGGGTTTCTTCGGGAAAATTTACCCATGATGCACCGCGCGGTTACGCCGACGGCGACGCCGACGCCGACGCCGACGGCGACGGCGACGGCGACGCCGCTCAAGCCGGAAACAGGCGCCTGAGAGCTGCGCTCTAAAAAGACGGACACACACTGCTTCGCGCCGGGATGCAAGTCGGGCTACCCGGACAACAAGGGCAGCCTGAGCACCAGCGATCGTAAGCCGTCGCTGTTTCGCGCGCCAACAGAGGAGTCGCGCAGACTACAGTGGGAAAAAATCTTCAACGAGAAGATAAACGCCTCGCCGAGACATCAGCGGTGTGCGAGAGACATTTTGAACCGCACCTTATCCTTCGGGACTATGTGAACATCGTCAATGGCGAAGAGGTTAGGATGCCACGGACTAGGCCGGTGCTCGCGGAAGATGCCGTGCCCACTTTGCTGCCTGATTTCCCGGCGTACCACTCAAATGCGATGCCCCGTGAAAGGCCAACAAGGAAGCGGACAGCAACAGTAGTGACCCAGCCAGTGAAGAAAGCCCGCCAGTCGCGCCGAGACATCCATGAACTGTCAATTTCTTCGCCTGATGAACCCGACAAGTCGATCTTCATAGGTGCTCAACATACTGCATTTGTAGAGCACTTGAAGCTACCTACACAGTTTTGGTCACGGATTTACATACCAAACTACTCTAGCGTCATCTACGCAACATCACGTATTTACAAGAGGGAGAGTGCGGTGATCTCGCACGAAAAGATCGTGAGCTTTACACCAGACCACAGTGGGTTAATTGTTGCTCAGGTGTTTTTTTCATGGACGAAAAACAAGCGAGACTGAAGTGCGCACAGCGGAAGAAGCAGCAGGTGTGCTCCAAGAGGTTGACTGTGCAGTTTTGTGCCATGGAGCTATGTGTGGCCAGGAGTTCAAAGAACTCTCTCAGAAGCTCACTGTCCGGATAGAGAAGTCCCTCAGAACAGTTCAAGGCACCGCTTTCAGCGAGAAATGTACGGGGATGACGACAGCTAAACGTAAGGGGTATTCTTAATATTTTATTCTTTAATTTAAAGAATGCTAATGTGTCCAGAAGGTACACAAGAACAGCATACTTTGCATTTACACAACATTAAATGTACAAAATAATACTTGTATTAATATCCTGTGTGGCAATTTTTATGAGTTCGTATACTTCCCGTTCACTATGATCACCCCTACTAAATGTGTGTAATGATTATTTAGCAAAATCTAGCTTCAGTGTTTTTTTTCTGTTTTTTTTTTTCTTGTAGAAACCAGGTGCATCGCATGTCGTTATCTGAGGAAGTCCCTGCTGTCGAGAAAATCACGATTAAAGACGAAGACGCCAACAAGAACGTGTCATGCTCAGCGCTTGAAGGCTTCGTGGCAAAAGCAGAAGCGCTTGTATTCTCGTCTTTACACCATGGAAAAAAAACTTGACTCGATGGAGAAACAGAATGCAAAGATGCAAGACGAAGAGTTCATGCGCCTCCTAGAATGCCTTCCACCCAAGCAAAGGGAAGCAGCACAGCACATTTTCAATGCCGCAAAACGGAAGAGTACTCGTGAGATGGCCTACTCGAAAGAATGGCTGCTTGAATGCCTAATTATGAAGATGAAAGGGCCAAAGCTCTATGAGCATATGCGGAAGCAAGAAGTTCTTGTTTTGCCAAGCAAAGTGACTTTGCAAAAATACTTACGGTGTTACAGAACAGGCTTTGGCTTTAACACTAAAGTGTTAAATGTGCTCAAGCAGAAGACATCCACCATGGACCCTAAGAAAAGGCACGGCGGACTGCTTGTAGATGAAATGAAGCTTTCGGAAAACCTCTACGTGACATCTTCGGGCCACATCGAAGGATTTGTGGACCTAGGACCATCTTATTCTGCGGCAGATCAAGCCTTCCTGTGTGACCATGGGTCATAATGTTTGTGCCCTTCATGGGAAAATGGACTCAACTTCTTGCTGCCTTTGGCACTCGAGCAAAGCTGAAGGGAGACTTGTTGTGTAAGGTAGTGGTGGAGGCTGGCATTCTTGCGGAGAAAGCTGGCTTGTTCGTTGATTTCATTACCTCCGATAGAGCTACGTGGAACCGAAAGATGTGGAGCTTGATGGGCGTCCATTCAACTGCAACAAGCACAAGATGCAAAGTCCAACATCCTGTCGATCCCCAACGCTTCTTGCACTTCGTCTCCGATTTTCCGCATCTCTTGAAGTGCCTTCGAAATGGACTGCTCACCTCAAGCTCCAACACCCCAGCTGGAGAGGTAAGCGCAACTCTTAAATAACCCTTCTGCGTGTTGTGAGGCTCTTATTTGCTGCTCAGAATAGCCATAGAGGAGGAAGGTGATCCAGATTGCCCCATCACCCTGTCACGAGACAACTATGTTATAATATGACAAAATACAGGCATGTTAACCGCTACATTAGGATTACTGTTACATTATAGGTTTCCCTTCGCGTCGTGCGGGAGGCCCTGAAAGCCGATGGCCCCAACGTGGAGCTTCAAGCAATGCCCGGCATCACAAACTGTCATCTGCAGCCAAACAACTTCGAGAAGATACGAGTAACATACGCCTTCCAGCTATTTGGCAGCTCAGTCCTGAACGGGCTGCGGTTGTACAGAAGTGAGATTGAAGATCGCTGCGGAAATTTCGAGCCTGTGCTGATCTTTTTTGGGTGAGCTTAAAATATTATTACTAGAGCTTAGTATAGTCAAATTGACATTAAGCAAAACTTAACACTGGATGGTAACTCGTGATCCGGTTTAGTCACTGGGCTTTCGCTTGTCATTATGGCACCGATATTACTTATGCCGTCACTTTATGCGGTAGTCAGTAGGCAATTAGTGATATGGACATGTTTAATATGATTACAGGTTATGCATTTTAGGCTATGCAAAATATTTGTTCGCGTTTGATGAACCTACCTGTCATAAATATACTTAATCTTGGCATATTTATACTTTTTGTACATTTCAAGATGATACATGACCTGATCGAGATCATGACGTCGCGGTTCAAAGGTGAAGCGCTTTGGTCAGAGTCAGACGCTGAAGATACGCTCGTTGCATTCCTTGCTTATCTGGCCGAATGGGAACTGCACGCCGGTGGACAGGGCGGCTTTCTCTCAACGTCAACTGCTACCGGGCTCAGGGTAACCATTGCCAGCGTACTTTCACTCTTGGAATATCTGAACACTCATGTGGGCTTTGACTACCTTATGACATCAAGGTTAAGCCAGGACCCTGTGGAACACTTCTTCGGCATCGTCCGCCAGTCATCCGGATGCAACAGTCACCCAACCCCCAACAGTTCCTCGTTACTGTCAGCTGCCTGAGTTTTTATAATCTCGCTAGGTCAGTGACTAACGGGAATTCAGAACCAGGAGTACTTAATGCACTCGTTGAGCCAGACTCCCAACAACCGTCAATGCTCAGTGACAAACAACTCCTGATTGACAACCTTATCTCCGGTGGTGACCTGGACAATGCAAACCGTGCTTTGCAGCTTATTGAACCGGCATCTACAGAGCACAGGTTGTACACATCTGCAAGAAGTGACAGCAGGTTAATTTACTACATCGCCGGCTACGTCGCTCGGAAGTCAGTGCTCAAGAGAGGTTGTGATGACTGTAAGCAAATGCTGCTCATGCGAAGAGAGTGCACTGGAAATGTTCCCATTGCAGCATTCACCAAACTGCGAGACAATGGGGGTCTGCTCTACCCATCTGCAGCTCCCTCTTCCGGTTTGTGAAGAACCTCGAGAATCTCTTCACCAGCTTCTTCAGCTCCAAGCAGCTGCACAGAGAAAGCATCCTGGACGTTCTGGCTCTTATCAGGTCAAGGCCGCAGCAGTCTGTTGGCTGCTCGATTCACAAGGAAAGGTTGACGGCAGAAGTCACTGCATTTTACCTAACTACGCGTCTTCGTTTCTTTGTGAAATCAGTCAACAAAAGTCGTGCTACCAAACGCGATGCAGCAAAGTATATTAAGCTGAGCCGATGCACCTGACTGCATTTTGTTCGTAGGCCATGGTCACGCAGTTTAAAAAGCCTTCTGAGTGTAGTGACAATTTTGTTCTCTATGCCGCAATATATTTTGAGTATTTTGTTGTCTTTTAGCATGGTATGCTGCTGGGTATCTATCATGTGCTTGCTGTGTATGTCGATTAAGTGTCTTACCACTTTTGAGAGGTCATAAACCAGTGTGCTGAGAATAAATATTTTTTTTCATATCAGGGTTTGTTTAAGTTTGTGTTCATATTGCATTTTAATGCTTCATGTACTCCCAATCGAGGTATTTGTCTTTATAGACTGCCTTCCACAATCGACAATTTGCTATATGTTTGCCAGGTGCAGTGGCACTTTGACCGTTCCCAAACGCACTTGGCCTTGCACCTTCCACAACGCTGGTCCCCGCATTAGCAACACGATGTCAAAAAACAATACACCAGTTTATTTTTTCCGCTCACCATTGAAAGTGTGCGAGATTTATTGAGATTTATTAGTCTATTTTTTCTTGTTGTATCACCATCGCGTTGTTTCTTTCGCAGCTATTAAGCCTGCAGACCAAGTGATAGCGTTGCTGAACGATCTGTCAGTACTGGGGGGGGGGGGGGGGGGGGGGGGGAGTCGATATTAATAAAATAATCTCCCTCAAAACACGCGAATATTTCAAGTAGAGGATAGCACACACTCTAGTGGCATTAGTCCAAAGGCAGAACTACAATTTACTATAGACGCTTTGCAGTAGCTGTGCATGGGCGCCGCCATAACCGACCTTCAGTTTTTGTTTCCTCTTATTCCGTTTACTTCACTTCATCATCACCGTTGCAGGCCAGGTCATTACCATTTTAGATTTTATTGCGTCCTTCTCCTTAAGCCCGGTTCACACAGTTGCGTTTGACTGCGTTTGACTGCGTTGCGGCAGCGAGACACCAAGACATCCCTGCTGCTTATATCGCGTGCCAAGAAGATTCCTTGAATTGGATTCCACGCTTCATACGAAGCACAGATGTGCCGGTGACTCGCTTTCGGTTCTCGCCGCAACGCAGTCAAACGCACTCAAACGCAAGTGTGTGAACCGGCCTTTAGCCTAGGCCTTTGTGGAGGCTCGTCAACGCCCGTAGCAGTGATTCGGTATATCGGTAAACGAAGAGAAGGTCGGCAATGGCGGCTGTAATGTGGTGCGTGTGTAAAGCGCATTAGCGATTGTTTCGCACCGCGAAAAGCTCCAGTCAAACCACAGTAGTAAGCGCCGAACAGCGCTGATGATGGGGCTGACGGGGGCGCGCTCCTAGGGCACAGAACAGCAGCGCCACGGTGTCGTCTACGCGCAAAATCTTCACAAAGCGGCCGCCGCTTTTGCCACTACAACCCTCTAGAACACTGTAGTTCAGTATCCCTTTAAAGGGGTCATGAAACGATTTTCCTACTTCTTCCTCCTTAGCTTTAATCCTCAACTCAAATGCGAATTGTGAAACCACGTCGTCGCGACATTCTTCGGCACCGGTGCGATGACTCCTATAGCTTCCACCGTGCTTTTTATGCACACCATAGAACTTGTCATTCCCCAGTGAAGATAAGTTCCGTCAGGGCACTCATTGGCCACGAACGCGAATTCGAATATTCGTCGACGGAATAATAATTGTGGTTGTGGGGATATTTATACAGCGTGTAGTTGGTCAGCCATTTAAAGTTGCGACGAGTCACTCGCTGTAGATGGGTGTGACGGCGCCGTGCATTACCGTCTTTAGGGTTCACACATGGCGGAGGAATTCACAACACTGATCACAGGGTTAACTTTTTATGCATTTCTTCGAATTAATAAAACACTAATCAGGCTTTGATGATACGGGGCTCACTTGTCCTGCCGTGCATCTCTTGGCGGCTTGCGGTGCTCGCAGGGGTTCCGCAGCAGGCCCGGCTCCTAGGCGATGTCTTCCGTCTCCGCAGTGACTCGCTCTCTTGCGTCGTCTCGCCTCTCGCGGGGTCCCCTCTCCAGCGGCTTTGCGCCCTGGGAGTCCTTCTCCAAAACCCCGCACTTTCTCGGCGTCCCGCGTGTCGGTGTTCTTCCCCCGTATACGGCGAGCTGCTTTTTCTCGGGCTTTCCTCGACGCGACCCCGCCAACAACTGTCCCTCCCTTCCGCAGTTCATCCTCCCCCTCTCCCCAATTCCACGAAGTCGACGTCACCACCATGCCGAAACCCCCGGTCTGCCAATGGGTCCGTCCCGTCTGCCAGAGTGTCTGGACCCGCACCTGCAAGCCGTTACGGGACCGAGGAGAAACTGGACATCCGACACCTAAAGCGCGAGACACATGCGCGAAAAATCCATCCGATCCGACGTGCGAACCGCCGGAAGGAGGGAGGGAGGAGGGAAGGAGGGCGAGGGTTTTCGTCGCATCGGAACGTCCGAAGGGGGCTCCGTGCGGCGCGGCGTGCGTCCAACTTGCTAGATATCGCCGCACGGCTGTCCGAATTTCGGAGGGCCGCAGCCAATGGCAGCACGGATGGCGCGAAGGTCATGTTGTCACCCGATCGGGCGAGGAGGCGCTTCGTGGTTCGGGCAGTTCGGGGAAGCGGATCTCCCCCTCTACAACTCCTACACGACACACACATCTGGCGGTGCGCGGTGAAGGAGATGGACGCCATCGAGTTTTCTCGCGCACACAAAACAAGCTGCTGATCTCGCGCGCCATAGCAAGCCGTCCTTCTGGGACCGATCGAGGCCGTCGAAACCCGAATGTACTCCGTTTCACCTTACGATGGAGAGCAGCGGACGCTACGAGCCATTCCAATGCCGTGTGAGTGTCACGTGAACTTCGGGAGAGACGCAGCAATGCGCGGTGTGCGTAGTCACGTGATTTGTACGCAGTGCTCGCTTCGCTGGGATGGCTCCTAAGGTCCGCTGCGGTCCATCGCGATTAAGTGATGTTGAGCAGAAAAGTAGCCTCACGAAAAATTTCTACACACGCACACTTTAATAGAATGTAATAAAAATATTATGTTTGTTTTAAAGTCATAAAAACCAAGAAGGGCGAGGGAAGTATTTTAGTTTTCTAGGCTAGGTGGCGCGAGCTACCGCCCGTTATATATATAGCCATTAGCATTCATTCATCCATTCGGTAGAGGGATACCCGAAACTGGGCGGAGCTGAACGGAGCGACGCAACGACGCGTCGGAAACCCATGTGTCGCGAACCGTCCTGTGCGGCGATTCGGAGCAGCCATCTTCCCGACAGTTCGCACGCCGGACCGGACAGTTTTGACGCGCATGTGTTTCGCGCTTAACTCGGGCGGCGCCCCGGCGGTGGCAGTGCGACTTGTCGCTCGGCGGGGCGGAGGGGGGAGCAGTGGCGTCACAAGGGGGCGGACCGCCCCGGCTGCAGCGCTCATGGGGGGTGTCG
This sequence comes from Ixodes persulcatus, assembly GCA_013358835.2. NCBI lineage: Eukaryota > Metazoa > Arthropoda > Arachnida > Ixodida > Ixodidae > Ixodes > Ixodes persulcatus. The sequence continues at coordinate 362,732 of JABSTQ010010617.1, forward strand.
CGGCGGGCCACGAGAAGGGGGGGGGGGAGTCGTGGCGAGCCACGCGAGAGCGGGGGGGGGGGGGGGGGGGGGGGGAGCGCGGCGGGCCACGCGAGAGCGGGGGGGGGGGGGGGGGGTTTCGCGGTGGGCTGCCGCCCCGGGTGCCGCTGACCCTCGTGACGCCACTGGGGGGGAGCCAAGCAGGAATGCCGTGGTCGAAGCCTCCAGAGAATAGAGCCAGGACGAGACACAGAACATCACATGAGCAATTTAGCCAGTGCAGTACAACTGCTAGCCTGGGGTCTTTAACGTGCACCACGCAGTAGTGATACACGACCGCACGCCGGTACGATGCTCATCCAGATCGAAACGGGCGGGGGTGGGGATTCGTCGACGGATTTATTGTTGACGAGCGCATACGTCCGAGTGACGCAGTTCTCGTGTCCAATGCGTGAGCTGGGCTCGGCTGACGTCAGGTTGGCACCGCTGACGCGCTTTTGGAACCGCGGATGTATCATAGTGAAAAGGCGGAGAGCTTGCAAAGGAAACAGGGTACAAAATAGTCCGCTATATTTTCAAATGTTCGTACCGAAAAGCTGGCTTTTGACTTTCTACCCTCTTTCTTTTGGCCAACTAAACGATATGCAATTAGTAAAGTCCCAATTTAAAATAATTTATCCCAGCCCAAAATGCGTTTCATGGCCCCTTTAAGGACTTGGTCAAGAAGATTGACTGAACTCGGCAATGCCCCTCAAGAAAACGTCGCTCAAAATGCGACGCAAATCGTTCGAACTTTGCGCTTTCTTAAATGTATGGAATAAATTCTGGGTGGGGAAAACTGATTTTAGATTGGGATTTTACTGATCGTTTTTCGTTTAGTGAGTCAAAAGAAAACTTGTACACGAAGATAGAAAGCCAAAAAGCCTACTTTTCGGTACGAAACTTTGAAAAGTTGAGGGAGCTGTTTCTTGCCTCCTTTCCTTCGAAAGCTCTCCGCCTTTTCACTGGGATGCATCCGCAGTGTCCAAGCCCGTCAGCCGAACCTGGCCGAATCTGCAGCTCACATATTGGACGCGAGACGAAGACTGCGTCGCTAGGACGTATTCGCTCGTCAACAATCAATCGGTCGACGAATATTTGAGTTCGCGTTCGTAGCCTGCAGTGAGTACGGTGACGGCACCCATCACCACTTGCGAATGACGGGTTCCATGGTGTGCTTAAAGAGCACGGTGGGAGCTTGGAGTCATATCGCATCCGGTGAAATTCTACGTCACGGCCACGTGATTTCTCATTTTGCTTTTGAGTTGAGGAGGAAAGGTAAGCAGGCAAAAGTTGAACAATAATTTCACGGTCCCTTTTAATCTAAACACTTCTGCAGCAATCTGGTGCGTTTGCTTTCCCACAAAGCTCTTTCCACCTCTTTCCACTTTAGCCGAGGCAATGCTGGAGAGGAGGTCGCCTTCTCTCCGGCCTTCGATCTGCTAAACTGGAAAAAGGAAGGAGGAGCGTCCACTTCACTCTTAACTGGTCAATTATGTGTAAAAAAAAAAATGAATATGCTTAAACGTAAAAAAAATGTTAGGAACTATACTCTATTTCACCTTATGACGGACCGCAGGAAAGGCTACAAGCGCGAGCTCCTGGCTCTAGGGCACGTCTCGGCGGCACAAGCTCTCGTGCACTAAGGGCTGCTGCCAACGCTATGAGCTCACGCTTCTAGCCTTCCCTGCGGTACAACATAAGGTGAAACAGAGTATAGGGGTTTATTCTACATAAATTCTCTCCACATGAGATATCTTCCAACCGTTAGAATCATAACTCCCTTCTCCTCTCTTGTTGGTCGACATGGCGCACACTCTCCCGTCCCATCGCATTGTTCACCGTGAGCAACAATGCCCTGATGTGCCACCCGCTGGGCAGGGCGTGGACTCCGTGCCGAGCACGGTGTGTGGCGCGCAAGCGCCTATGTTCTGTGCGCGGCCGTCGCACGCACAGCCCGCACCCTTACAAAATAAGAAAAGAAAAAGTCTGTGCTGCAACACAGTATGAGAAAAAAAAGAAACAAAAGAAACGACACTGAGAGAAAGCAGTCTTCGCTGTAAAACGGAATACGACGCAAGCACGTCAAACGCCACGTTTCACGTGCTTGCGCCATACTGAGTTTTACAGCGCAAACTTTTTTTTCTTTATTAAAAAAAAAAAAAAGAAATCTTGTGGGAGACGACGGGGCGGAGGGCACGTGACAAGCGTTTGGCCGAGAAGGCACGAGCTGGCGCCATACAGGGCGTATACTGCGCGAGGCTGGGGCCAGGTATATTCACTGGATCCTGGGGAAGTAGCGCCAACGCGCCAAGCTCCCGTATGGCCGCCATTTCGGTCCGTGAAATGAGCAATTTCTCCTTGACCCCTCCGTTCTTCGTGAGCCGATCTAAATTCGCTGGTGACGGGTAGCTTTATGGAGACGTTTGTATACCGAGATTTTGCTATCCACACACCGGCGAAACAAGCTTACATCTTCGTATCACCACCACAGGTTGTGTCGGTGCTTGGAGGCAATGAAAAATAAGTTTACTGTTTTAAAATACGCAAGAAGAACAATCCATTTCCAAGCGATCTATGGAGATGGGCATGATTGATAAGTTGATTGCATATAGAGTGACAAAGACGCTTACAGAGCCGTTTATTGAGAGAGTTTGGCCATACATTGGTTTGAATAGGCGAGCATCTCGGGCCAACCACAGGCCGCGAAACAGCCCCTAGCGGTGGTCGCGTGCTCTAAATTTGTGCCACGACTATACTTCGTTTCACCTTATGTGCGAGCGAAGGCAAAACTGGAAGCGCGAGCACGGAAGCTCCGTGCGTTCAGGCTTTGCTCGAGCGCGCGAGCTGGGGAGAAATGCAAAAAGCGCTGGTCTCGCGCTTCTAGCTTTGGCTTCGCTCGCAGGTAAAGTGAAACGAAGTATAATTTGAGCCGTGCCGAGCGGAACTCCGCGTCTCAAGACGCTCGCGCACCCCACCCTTTGCACTGCTTTCTTTCAGCCAGTCTCAGGACGCTGTTCTAGCAGTGCAGACAAAGGCATGGGCACGAGCGCGTGGCTTTGGAAAGTGCCTCCTATGCACGAGGTCTCGTACAAACAATAGCGTTTCGCTGAGCTAGGCTCACGCGCCTGTGCCTTTGTCTTCACTGTCGACATTTGTGAGATGGAGTAGAGGTCTCCTGATTGGTCGACGCTGTGTCACAAATTTAGTTTACGCTCTAAGCGTGGGGGGAATATTCGGCGCTGGCGGCGGCCTTTGCTCCGCCTATTGTCCAAACTCTCCTAATATACGGCTCTGGACGCTTATATTGGCGAGGAACGCTTCGAGTACGATGATGCTCCGTGGTGATCTTGGCGCGACTTGTTTCGAGCGACCCTCTGGAAGCTTCGAAGATTTGTATGAACTGAGATGGCGATTTCCGTGGCAACCTAGACACCTTAGCCAATCGCCTTGCTAGGTTTTGGTCGTCTGTATGTTAGTATATGTTTGCGTCCGGCTAGCAGGTAGGGAAGGCAATGGCGCTACTTTTCCAGGATCCAGTTTACTTTAGGTCCAGGCAGGAACGATGGAGCCCGTCTGGCCCATGGCGATCCCCGGAGCAGTCCACCAGCGAAGTTCGGACCAGGACCGGCGGAAACGGCGAGCCCTGGCCATACTGGCCTAGTGGGCCATGACGATCTCGGAGTGGTTCCGCAGCGAGACTTGGGCTGGGATAGCCCGGAACAGCTAGCCTACGCAGTGATGGCATATGGGAAGGTCGATACGCAGGCCTGGACACGGACTCCAACGGCGGGCACTGAACGACGGGCGACGACCAGGGTCGGTCGGCGGGCTCGGACTGCCGGCTCTCGAGGACGGGCAATCGGGAAGTACAGAAAGCCCATTCGCTTTCTTCTCGCTATGTCTTCACTTCTTGGGAGACGAGCGAAGCACAGGCCGATCGGGCTGCTATTATTATAGAGCGACCCCACAAACTAAACACATTTTCAAACTCGGCATTCACCGAGATTGCAGGGATTGCCTCTCCCTATACCTGTTTTCACCTCAAGAACCGAAGTAGGGGGGATCGGTGGCCGAATGGGCTGAAGCGCACATCCAGCTCGACGCGCGTGGAGCGAAAGCTCGCGCTGCAGAACCCAGGGATCCTGGGTTCGAGCCCCACCCCTGCCCGTTTCGATCTGGATGAGCATCGTACCGGCGTGCGGTCGTGTATCACTACTGCGTGAGCACGTTAAAGACCCCAGGTTAGCAGTCGTACTGCGCTGGCAAAATTGCTCATCTACAGTGTAAACCAGTGTCGCCCCTACTGGCAGACCAACCTTAGGCTGTATAAATCACTAAAACGTCCAATTTGACTTTGACTTTGAAGAACCGAAGTAAAACAAGTCCGGCTCCTCGCGGAGCATTACTAATTTCCCACTTCATATGGATAATTAAGACATATGTAGGTGAATTTTAGATTAGATATATGTTATCTTATCAAGACGCACACGTTCCAAACGCCAAAAGCATCGCTTTTTCCTCCGACAACCAAATCTCGTAAGAACTACTTTGCGCCGCGTATGAACAATGCGCAAAACTTGCTTTTTTCTAAAGGTGAAAACGGGTATAGTGCTCTGCCAACGCTGCAAGAATGTAAACGCTTTTTCTTTCTTTCTTTTTTAGCACCCGCGGGGATTGTTTGTTATTATTTTTGAATGAAGGAATTATGCTTGCAGAATTCGAGTTCAACGCAATCTCAACAATAAAGAAACGAGACGACATGCTTCAGTTGGTGTATCTAGAGTCTATCGGAATTGATCGAGTTCACTGTGACAAAAGAATTAACGAGAAAACTTTAGAGTGAAATTAATCTCCTCAAAGCGGAAGTACGCGAATACTAGGCTGGGCGTCGATTAAACGTTTTACCCCGATTAATCGTCACTCCTTAATCGTGCAATTAATCGACTAATCGGTCTCGTTCATTTTGATCATCTTTGGAACGTCAAATTTACTTTTGTTTTGTTTTTGCTGAACATGTGGTATACGACGCAAAACACAATTTCGATTATGAAGCAACCTCGATGTGTAGTTGAGAACAGTTAAAGAACACCCACACTCGAAGATTCTTATTCCAGCCGCATGAGGCAAATGAATTCCTTGTTATTCTCCGGCAAGAGTGACCTTCGAATGTTCGCAAGTGTGTGTGTGTGTGTGTGTGTGTATGTGTGTGTGTGTGTGTGTGTGTGTGTGTGTGTGTGTGTGTGTGTGTGTGCGTGCGTGCGTGCGTGCGTGCGTGCGTTCGTGCGTGCGTGCGTGTGTGTGTGTGTGTGTGTGTGTGTACGATCGGAGAACGACCTGGAAAGCAGTGCGTGCGTGCGTGCGTGCGTGCGTGCGTGCGTGCGTGCGTGTGTGTGTGTGTGTGCGTGCGTGTGTGTGTGTGTGTTTGTTTGTGTGTGTGTGTGCGTGTGTGTATGTGTGTGTTTGTTCGTGTGTTGTGTGTGTGTGTGTGTGTGTGTGTGCGTGCGTGCGTGCGTGCGTGCGTGCGTGCGTGCGTGTGTGTGTGTGTGCGCGCGCGATCGGAGAGAACGACCTGGAAAGCAGTGCGTGCGTGCGTGCGTGCGTGCGTGCGTGCGTGTGTGTGTGTGTGTGTGTGTGTTTGTGTGTGTTTGTTTGTGTGTGTGTGTGTGTGTGCGTGCGTGTGTGTGTGTGTGTTTGTTTGTGTGTTTGTTTGTGTGTGCGTGTGCGTGTGTGTGTGTGTGTGTGTGTGTGTGTGTGTGTGTGTGTGTGTGTGTGTGTGTGTGTGTGTGTGTGTGTGAGAGAGAGAGAGAGCGCGCGCACGCGCGGGTGGGCGGGCGGGGGGAGAAGGAACACAACTCCAAAAAAACGTTACTGGATTTTTCTTGAAAATATAGAAATGTGGGAATAGCGCGACTCTTAACTTCAAATGTGACTCAAATGTAATTCTTGCGTCCACTTTTAGATTTAGATGCCAGTGACTTTACGTGGTGTTGATATCTTGAGATCTTCGTTAAAGGGACACTGACAGAGTATTCATGCTGGCCAAGGTTTTTATTTGTACATGACATATGAGAGCCCAACTACCCAGAACACAATTTGCGGCTCGAAATTTTTTTTTTTCGCCCGAAAACCACCGATCGAGAACTGGACGGTTTGGGTCGCGCTCATTTTCTTCTCCGCGATCACGTGCCGTTTTTTATGGTTTAGACACAACCTCCAAAAATAATCAGAGTCGTGTGTCATCGAAGGCACACACCCAGTCCTAAAAATAGAAAACAAAAATATGATGCCCACCTTTTGTGGCTTATAGAAAACAACAAATACGTTAACTAAAAAAAATGTTGCACTTTCACGTGATTTTTAGCAATTTTTTCCCCTATATTTCTTCTTCCTCCCCAGTCCACTTTCGGTTTCGGTTTCGAGCAGTTGCGTATTTTGACGTTATTAAAACTATACGTGACGCTGTAGCAAAATACTTGTTGGGTAGTCTTCTAACACCAAAATAAATCGCCTGGCAAAAAAAAAAAGAGTTTTTTGGGGGTGCTGGTGTCCCTTTAATCCTTCTTTGCAGTGTGTTGAACTCACGAATTAGGAATGATTCATTCTGTTCCCGCTCGCGGTGGGAACCAAATCCAGACTCTAAAAACGTAACAGTTAACTTGTCGAACGATTGGTCAGGTAGTTTCAGGTGTTTTGAGAGAGGCAGAGTGGGCTTTCTTTCGGTGTCTGATCTATGATTATTGAACCTCATCCTGAATGGAGATTTTGTTTGGCCCAAAAACAAAAAACAAATTAGTCGTTATTTGTTTATACAGCAGAAGGTTAGTCTGCCAGAACATGGCGACATTGTTACCCACTGTAGATAAGCAATTTAAACAGTGCAGTACGACTGCTAGCCTGGGGTCTTTAACGTGCACCACGCAATAGTGATACACGACCGCACGCCGGTACGATGCTTATCCAGATCGAAACGGGCAGGGGTGGGGATTGATTGTTTGGCCCATGTGTTGCATTCCCCGTACTCCAGTAAATATTGAAGGAAGTAGAAGACTATCGCAGGCAGGTCCTCTATTTTTTGTCTTCCTGCTGATATTATTATTATTTTTCTTTGAGTGTTTCGGACTTCTCAGTATATTGCGTCAACAGCGATCACCTGTCGCTTTCGGGGGACTGCCAGTACTGCTTTTGGACTGCCGTCGAAGGAAATGTCGAACCTTGGCCTGAACAATTGCACCGCCTCCCCAAACATCTCTGACCGGAAGACTACGTGCGATAATAGACACCGAGACATGAGCGAATTTGAAAACGACATGCAAAACAATGAGGACGACGATCTAACTACATTTACACCGGTATCTCCAAGAAAAGATCGAGTTACAGGAATCCCAATCATATTCAAGGTTACCAATCCAATGGCATTCTTTTGATTGGTAAACCCTAACCTGGCCACAGAGATAGTCGCCGTAGCGCAAGAAATACTATCCCACCATTTTACAAAAGATGCATGCCTAGTGGTGAACGTGTCGTCACTAACATCAGCCAACAAACTCCTCGCCATCACAGCACTCGCTGGAATTCCATGTACAAGTAGTGTTCCCGCACCTTACTCCAGAAGCGTCGGCAAAATGACAGGAGTGCCACGAGAATACAAAGATGAGCAGCTGCTGGAGTATTTGAAAGACGCCGGAGTTACAACAGTCCGTCGACAAGCATCGTACATTCGAAACGGCGATCAAACAATAACAGTCAAGCTTCACGAGAGTGTGATCCTCACATTTCGACCCAACAAACCAACGCCAACTAAAGTGTTTCTCGGTTTTACGAGCCACCCCGTACAAGGATAATTCGGTATTGCCATGCAATACTTCCGTTGTCCGAAGCATGGCCACATGGCTAAGTACTGTAAAGGCCCACAAAAATGCAATATCTGCGCAGGCTCACACAGCCACAAAGACTGCTCACTTAGGCGTCAACCTTTCTGCTCAAAATGTGGTGGACGTCAGCCTGCATCATACGGCCTATACCCCAGCAAGAAGGCAGCAACATCAGCGCGCAATACAAATATGAAGTACGGCAAATTTCCAAAACGCAAACCAACACCGTGAACCCGGACTTCGTAAAACCAACCGTGGAGCGTAATCTGATGGTTAATGAGCAGAACTTCCCGGATCTCCCAAACAACAGGAAGCAAAACACGGGCTGCCATCAACAATAATCTAGCCAATCACCAGAAATTCGACGGCCTACGCCTGCTCCTCGAGCTCCAAGGTCGGCAAAACTGAGGACTCCGGAATCAAATCAACAAAAGATAGCTACCTCATCTGGCAACTTGGAACATAATCCTTTGCTTACAATGCTATTGGTGGTTCTAAAGGCTACCATTCGATCCCTACCGGGAGCAAGTGACCTTGCTGAAGTTCAAGCTTTGCTCTCAATGAAAACAGTATTGAAGTGTTCAGTGCACCATGATGGGTTGAATACCCAGCATTATGGTTAAACCCAGCCAAACAAAACGACGTCCTAAGACACGACCTGCAAAACTCCTCCCTACCGTGATTCAATGGTACACCAACAGCCTTAAACAACGCCTACCAGAACTCCGCCAGCGCCTGAGAGAGACCCAAACGGATGTTCTTCCTTTTCAAGAGTCATATATTCAGCGACGTACACACAGGCTTTCAGCATATGTTGAATATCACAGCAAAAGATCCCATTCAAACGGAAAGTCACGGGCATCACTTTTTGTGAAACGATACATCTCGCAAATGGAGGTCCACCTTAAAGACATTAACACTGTAATGAACGAACACGTCACCGTTACTTTGCGCTTGTCTGGGCGGGTCGTTACAATCATATCCATTTATGTTCACCAAGTCAGCCTTGGGATGCTGAGTCAATATGGCTAATTTGCGCACGCTGTAAGGGTCCCTTAGTATGGTGTGGAGATATTAACGCTAATTACCGCGCTTGGGGTAGCGATGTGACCACATCACGAGGCAAAACACTGTTAGACATTATGAGAGACCTCGACCTGAAATGCCTCAACTCAGGGACTCCAACTTTTACCCAAGCACACGTGAGAAATTCCAGCGTGCTGGATCTCACATTTGCCTCCCAAGATATCCAAATGGTATGGGACATAGAGTCATACTCATGGGGTAGTGACCATCTTCCCATCCGACTGACACATCAAAAAAGGTTCGCAATCAAGAAAACAAGTCATGAAGTGATCAACTAGGACCTATATCGTTCATGTCTATTCCAGCTGATGTCAGTCCCACCGACACCTGCAATTGAGGGCGCGATATCAACAGCACTCAATGCAGCCACCAAAACTATAACTCTTCCCGTAACGAAGCCCATCCCTGACCTCACTTATTTAAACCTTCGTGCGGCTGCCCGGCAAGCTGAAAGAGTTGCTCGAAGAACAGACAAGGCAGAAGACTGGACTGTATCAAGGCGAATGGAGGCTGTGCTCCGAAAACACACGGTTCGCTCGGAAGAACGCAGTGGCATCCACGGAGTGAATCCCTAAACACAGACTCGGGGTCTCGAACACCCTGGAAAACAGTAAATTGCTTCCTCACTCCGATCTCCCCTACCTGTCATTTTGCGGCTATTGCTATTAAAAGCAACATCACTATCTCAAGCCTGACCGAAATTTTCATAAACGAGTTCGCGCGTGTGTCAAGCCTGCCACGGGACGTCCCCTAGGCTCCGCACCCGAGCCTCACATTGCATCTCGCACCACCGCCTGCATTGACAACAACTTCACGCTCGCTGAACTCACCTTCGCGCTTTCTCGTTGCCGAAGACGAGGCGGGGCGCACCTGGGCCAGACGGAATTACAAACCAGGCACTAAAGGATCTAGATACCGAACATCAGTCCGTACTTCTCACTCATCTCAACGACGTCTGGAACTCTGGAGACATCCCCGAACGCTGGCGGCAATCAACAATAACGCCGATTCTTAAATTTTGAAAAGAAACAACTGAGGCATCTTCCTACCGACCGATTTCTCTTACCTCTTTCCTCTGCAGCAGGTCTCGGCAGCTCTAGAGAGGCAGCGACCGAGCGAAACCGAGGAGAAGGGGGGCAGCACTCCCAGGAAGGGGGCGGCGGCCCTCTCGAACCCGCGGAAGTAGCGAGGAAGCAAGACCTCGAGGAGCACAACGCACGAGACTGACGTAGTGGCCGCGTCGCGGTGAAAGCTCGTCCTCCCTGCGTGGAGGGAGCCTAACCGATTCTGCAGGCATTTTCTATAAAGTTGTTCTCTCTCTCTTTCCTCTGCAAATAGATGGAGCGGATGATTTATAGACGTTTGAACTGGCAGCTAGAGCAGACAGACTCCGCTCAACTGCAGATGCAATAGGAGATCTGGCCTCATCCTTCGAACAAGGCACAAAAAGAAAATTGTACATGCGGCATTTCTAGATATTCATCGAGCATAATTAAGAGTCTCTTCCACATTCAATTACTTTTGTACGTCTCAGACTTATTGGAATTGGTGGCAAAAAATATACCACTTCATGCATTGAAGCCTTTCTCCGGGGAAAAACATTTTGCGTAAAGTTACTAAGAGTAAAGAGTAAAGAAGTGTCCTGAGCCCGCTACTATTTAACATAGTGATGGCTGGACTCTTTCCTGCCCTACCTCAGTCGAAAACATTTCCAATACATTGCACAATCTACGCCGACGATATTGCTTTGTGGTGCACTGTACCCACCCCCCTATCTACCACAGTACAAGCCAGACTGCAACGCGACCTCGACGTTGCAACATCATTTTAGCACTACCCGGGGCTAAAACTATCTACAGAAAAAAATAAATGCACTAACCTACCGACCACCGGACGTCTTCCAGGTGAATATTCATTCTTGAAGTTAGATGGCAAGCAGATTAGGAGAGAAAACACCATCAAATATCTCGGCGTCATTATTGACAACAGAGAAAACTGGCGACCTGCTGTAGAAAAAGTATTATCAGAAGCTGAAAGCTCTCTGTGCAATCCAACGCATCACCGGCCGTGACTGCGGGAGCAGCCAAAATACAATGCTAAGCCTTTATAGGGGACTTATTGTAAACCGCTTCCTCTACGCTTTCCCTCTTCTGACAATATCAAACGCGCAATAGAAAAAGCTCGAGCTCTTTCACAGGAAAGCTTTACGCGTATGCTTAGGCCTCTCTAAAACTTCGCAGTGCGTATACCTACACTAATCGAAGCAGGTGATTCACCACTAGAGCTGCAGGCCCATGAGAGAGATATAGACACATCACTTGATTTCACCGTGCCCAGTCAACTTCCAAATTAATCGACAAAACTTGTATCCCGACACCATTCTCGCTTTGGTCAAGTCACCATGGATTTCCGTGACTCAATCGGCTATCCGGAAAACGTCCCACCTGTGTCACCACCACACCAGAATTCAGTTTTCAAAGTTCCCACGGAGATTCTTGACCTATCACCACGTCGGCGGGTAGCAGTGGTGGTATCGCGGAATATTGCACAGGAACTAATACACGGAGATTATGATAGAACGTTACGTATTTACAGTGATGGTAGTATTAAGAACAACACAGCTACAGCAGCGTACACAGTCCCGGAGGTTGGGCTGAGCAATACGAGACAGCTTGATACTTGCTTCGACACAACAACTGAATTAACGACTATCACCGAGACACCCCTCCCTTCAGCTGACCGATCGGTTGTGGCCTTTACGGATCCAAAAGGAGCCTTACGCCAACTCATGAACCTGGAAGATTCCTCCCCTCTTGCTCGGACAACCACAGAACTTGCACAAACCACCGGCAGAAATATAAACACCTATTTTCAATGGATTCCTTCCCATGTCGGCATCCAAGGTAACGAAGACGCTGATGCTCTTGCCACAGCTGCCCACTCGGACACCTCACCAAGCTTTTCTGTGCACACATACAATTCGGCCAATCCCTTTATTCAAAGAAGCATTAGAATTCTACACCCTGACCCTGAGACAGCAGCAGGATCTCCTCCACATCTCATTCCGAGGAAAAAAAAATTAAAATAAAAGAACAGGCTCTTTTTTGTCGACTTCAAATCTGATGCGCCAACACGAAAGCAAGTCTCCACCTCATTGGGCGCTCCTCTTCCCCGCTATGCAAAGCCTGCAATGGGTTGGAAGACCTTGACCATATTTCATGGACGTGCCCATTACCTGCAGACTATCGAAAAAATGTTCTTGAAAATGTTAACATAACCGCCATACCTTCTCCCAATACGACAAAGGTTTTGCTGGCAGCGGGACCACCTGCATTGCGAATAAGTGTTCTTCGAGCGGCCCTCAACTATTTGTCGTCATCAAGACTCGCATCCCAACTTTGATGTGTACTCCCCTCCGCTCCTCACTTCTGTCCCTCTTTCACCCCACTTCCCAGCAGGATGATACAGCTGTCCCCTCTTCTGGGAGACTAATCTTTCACCCTACATTCCACCTCTTTGTTTGTATTATTTATTTGAACAACATCACCACCACCACCAGTAAATATACAACGGTGGCGGTAGAGCAGTCTTCATCACTCCGAATTTTGAAGGTCAAGTTTGATCCTGTGCTCCTGGCCGTCTGGGTAGGGGAGACGTGTGGACAAACCTCATGAGGTTTGCCACACGCGATGTGCACATCGCGGCCTCAAGCAGGGTCGCCTCAATGTTCTCCATCGGGGTGGTCCTGGCCCTCACCATCATATCTTTTAGGTTTCTAGGGCGCCTGACTACAACGCGTAGAGGGGAAGGAATTATATTTTTCAGTCTTTCGCTTTGTTAAATAATACTAAAATGTTTTTTTTTTATGTTGTTGACATTAGGCGTGTTGTTTGAATACGTTAAAACTAGGTTATTCTGACGATCCTCACTGCGGTCCGTCGGCGTACCAGTTAGCTGTTTATCGCGGTCCAGTGCCCTGGCCTTCTCGATTGCGTTGTCAACGACGGGTGGTGGATATTTTTACCCGATGAGGGCGCCCCGAAGGCGGGCCGCATTGACGTTGAAGCCACCCTCGTCCGAGCATATCCGTCGGAATCTGTGCGCCTGACCATACGGAATACCAGTTTTACAGTGGCGGGGGTGACAGCTGTTGTAATGCAAATATTTCAAGACATCTGTTAGCCTCCTGTAGAGTTTTGTTTTTAAACTGTCTCCCACCACGACGACCGTGACGTCAAGAAAGTTAACCTCGGCTCGGGAGCACGTATGCGGAAATTTAATATTTGGGTGCGCTGAATTGAAATCCCTTATAAACTCCAAAAGCTGGTCCTCCGTGTTTCAATATTAAAAAAAAATGTCGTCAATGTATCATCTGTAAAAGTAGGTTCACAGAGGTCTGTCCGAAAGAAATATGTTTTCTATGCTCCGTCTCACTAGTTGCTTGCAGTACAGGCGAAGGCAACGCCGGGCAAGGGGAAAAAGGGCAAGCACTAAGAAGGCTGGGAACGAAGAGAGAAACCTCCTCTCTGTATCGTTCCTAGTGCTCTCCCTTTCTCCCCTCGCCCTCCATTGCCCTCCTCTCCCGTCCCGCCTTCCTAGTGCTCGCCCTTTCTCTCTTCACCTGGCGTGGCCTTCGCCTGCAGCGCACACTAGTGACACGGAGTATAGCCTATTCACGAAGATGTTTGCGTAGTTGGGAGCCATTCTAGTGCATGGCAAAATTACTTTCAAAAAGTAATTAAATTACATTACTAATTACTTTTCTGAAAACTGAAAAAATGTAATTAAATTACATTACAACTTACCGCAGATTAAAGGTAATGACATTACATTACAATTACTTTCCAGAGGTAATGAAATTACTTTGAAATTCTGACAGTGTTGAGGTACTCTGGGTGGCTGGCTAGCAGACGCTCACGCGTACGGGCCCCCGCCTATCTGCCTAGCCTTGCGAGCCACCCAGAGTACCTCAACTTTCGCTAATAAAGATTATTATTATTATTATTATTATTATTATTATTATTATTATTATTATTATTATTATTATTATTATTACTTTTGAATACCTTGAGGCAGTAATTCGTGCTCATTTCATTTAAGAAAGGGTAAAAGCGCAGGCGAGCTGGTGAAGAACTTCCATCGTAAACCGGAGACACGGTAAAATAAAAAAAAACGGACAAAACAACAACAAGTCTCAAGGTATTCAAACAACCGTATACACCAACACACTGTTTACAAAACAAGCCCTCGTTTGCCCACACAGCGCGTGTGCAGGAACCAGATCCGGGAGAAGCGAGGCGCTGCGCATGCGCAGTGCCGACAGCAGCGCCACCGCTTTTATGTGACGTCAAAGAGCTGAGTTGGTCTATATGTACCAAAACTCAGATCTTCCTGTTTACACCGCAACAACCTTGGCTATGTTCCAAATCTTACCCGAGTAACCTGTCTCCTACATCAGCGGGTAATACCACGTGACATCGCGAGTAAACGATCCGCGACTAGACTTTGGAACGGCCGGGATAATCACCTGGATTCTACGCGGATTGGCTTCGTCTTGGGCTATGGCAAAAAGAAAACATGGCAGCGATGGCGGAAAATAGCAGACGACCTCTTTTGATCATGGAGAAACCACATAGAGACGATAATGTTAACCGCTTCCAAGTTTTTCTTTGACAGCGACGACGCGGTTTTTTCTGAGATGGCTCCACCGGCTCCTTTCGCTCACCTTCCTTTTGGGCTGTATATTGAGATACAAATTTATTTATTTCAGTTAGACATCAATATTTTTGTTTTGATTAATCTGCGCGATCGCTGTAAGTCTAGTCCAGGTGCCATGAACAGCCTCAACTCATCGTAATTAGCACCGATTATGTTTTGCGGATATTGCTTCCACACGGTGTAGCGGTAGAGCGCATGGGGCTTTCTCAACAGTGATATGTAACGTGCGTTCGCTTTGACGTGAACATGATTATAAAATCACGGAGAGCACTTCGAAACCACTATAGACAATTTATTAGGGAGGGAGATGTGATGGGGTTGTTGACTGATCGTATACATAAAATCTTCGATGCCTTCACTGCTTTACAAGCATTATCCTCTCATTACACACACTCTGGGGAGGAAAACACTCCAAAAACCTTCCACTGCGTTCAAACATTTTCATCTTTTAACGTAAGAATACGGAGTTCCCTCCAACGCCGAGGACGAGGATGCGGAGAAGCTCCTGTTTACGCTCGCACTCTGATAATAACAAGTATACCTTCCTGAGGGAAGGTACACGGTCTGGATGTGGTGCAATCAATTCCCGCGTTGAAAACAGCAAATTGCAATAACCACACATAAATGGCTGCCCCTCATTCTTTGTTATTTCGAACGTCTGCCGCCAAAGCCAACGGAGCAAACGAGCTTTGACGGCTGTCGGCGCAGGAAGCAGACGACGAAAAGATCACGTGACGTATTTACTCGATTTGATCCGGCGTTACCCTCCGATCGAGGAGGGTAGCGTGAGTAATTACTCCGGAGTAAACAACCCGCTTCTGGAACGCGAGTTCTGACGTCATCGAGTAAGCGCGAGTAAGTATTGAAACGCCAAGGTACGAAACCTTTACTCCGGAGTCGGATCGAGTAAATTTTGGAACACAGCCCTTATGTGCCTCAATGTGAACCATACTGAATTGAGGAGTTTCAGCGACGGTGTCACCGCCCTGGCGGCCGGTCGCCGCAAGAGAAAGAGGGGGATAAGTTCGCTGGGCGTTGGCTTTGTGTAAATGCGTTGGCCGCGAACGTAGGCTTATAAACTTCAGCAGCGAGAATATTACGCGGCTCTAGTGTTCCGGTACGAGCAACGGAGGTGACTCGACCTGCTACGACGAGTCGACGACCACCCGCCGCAGTGATGCCGGCGATGCAGACGTCGAAGGAGCGCAACCTGTGTACTACGCAGTCAGTCGCCGTCGTCCGACGCAGATCATTCGGCATTCGGGGCTTTCCGCCCCGGGTTCTTCGTTTGTACTTGGAACCGAGTATTATTTCCTGTGCTTGTGTATGTGCTCAGTGGCTGGATATGGACCTCATAGAGCAGTTCTTCACACTCAAAGCGACTCAAAGTTGACGGCGGAGGGGCTTGCAGCAACGCTTTCGGTTCGTGCACGGGTGTGACGACTACACGGATAAATTTTAAGATTGCTGCTAGCAAGGTGGGCCATAGTCGCTTTATATTGACACGATTTTAAGTGTAAGTACTCCGTGCAAAGGCGAATCTATCTCGTTTATAATCCACATTTGTTTTTTGTTGTTTTTATCACGCACGACCGACTACTAAGCAAATGCTTCTGTACCGATCACGGAGTGAATGTCTTCGGCCTTATATTGCGGAACGCCCAATAAAAAGTCATGTTCGTTCAGCGAGAAAACTCCCCTTTCGAGAGACCTTTTTTGATTGAAAATTTCTCCCGTATCTAGCTGCTTTAATGAACACGATTGATTAGGTTTGCTTCCCTAGTTAGGACATTTTGCTGCCACATGCGGCACTAATGCCTGGCACGATGTATGCCACTGGTGGTATTGTGAATTGGTTTACTTCCAGAGCTAAAAGTGTAACAGGTGGGACCATTCAGTTTTCTAAAAATGTGATATGGGAATTTCGTTGCATAACTAGCGTTTTACGTTTAAGATTGATAAGAAACATGCTCATGTGATGATGTATGTCTACAGCATAAGCTTTGCAGATCCAGAATGCGTGTGCTATAGGCTACAGCCTCAAGGTTTTTAATGGACCAAAGTGGTGATTACAAGGCAATAAATATTGTGGTGGAAAACTGCCCATTGACTCGGTGAGTTTTGATTGTGACCATTGGTGTGCTGTTGGCAAATTAGGTAATGGCACACCTTTTTCCTGACCATCTGGCTTTGAGGGACATCGCATCTAGATGGGCTTCAATATATTTATTTCAAGGGCAGTTTGATACTTTAGACCCATGTTACGGATAAAACAAACAGGACGCGGGATGGCCAAAAAAAACATGCTTTTCGTGTAAGGCTCGTCAAATTATGAGGCGCTGGAGAAATGCAGCCTTCTGCGTTAAGTCCTTATTTCGAACTCTTTTGGTTCGCTTTCCGCCCATTGAAAAGCATGCGCGAAGGGCCTTAGAACGCACCTGGTATCGCTGCGCCGCAGCGTTCTTCCGCAACATAAAGTTCGTCTGCGTTCCTCGCCGTCACCATGGCAACGAACGCCGAATGAATGGAAGCACGCACGGTACCGCCGCGTGAAGCCAGCAACAGCTGACGCCATTTTACGAACGCCGTCTGCTATAGCCAAAGCCGAACGCGGTATGTCAGATCAACCGCCCGAGCAACCGATCGCTCGACCGTGACGCAGGGTGGGGCATCAAGTGATAAGGCCAGCTATTCCTCCTTGCTTTGGTCGGCATCTTCGGAAACCGTTTGCTCGGTACTTTCGCATTTTTTTTTTTTTCTGTGTTTGAAGCCTGATCAGTACTCGCTTGGATCGGCTTCGGCAGCTTTCGAGCTCAGGGAGCAATGATAAATAAAGTACTGTTCGGTGCCGCAATGCCGCAGTTACGCGACCGACCCAAACATCCGCTTCCACATGTACCACAAGGAGAAGCATTCAAATATGATTCATAAAATGTGAGCAGTCTCACCCTACATAGCAGTACCTTTCTCATAGAGCTTCAATATCATTTGAACAATGGGGTTAAAAGTGTATGTGCAAGTTGGCGGCACGCAATGCAAGTAGAGCTGAGTGCTAATAGACTTGAAAGAGTAATTTACAGAGGGTAACAAGACATAAACTCTCCCTGACTATTTTAATGCAAACATCACTCACAGCTTAATGGTGTAAGAACTTGAGATTGGGCGAGTTGGTTATTCATGCTTGTCGACGTAGCGCACTCGAAAAACTGTCACTCAAGCATCCACAAGCATCCATTTGTTTACTTATTGGTGTCAGTGGTCGAAACCATTCTTAAAGAAATGAAGCAAGGGAACGGCGTCAAACAAACACACAGCGACAGGACAAGAAGACCAGTCATCGTCCCTTACATCCACAATTTTTCCCACGGCCTTAAGAAAACAGCGAACAGAGTCAATGTTGATGTCGTGTTTTCAGCACCCAGCAAACTGTCCAGCCTTTGCAAACACGTCACCACACCCTCAAATCCTGCAATCGGCTGCTCCAAAAAGCATAGGACCAACTTTGTGCCTTGCGTTGAGGGGGTTGTATATTCATTCCCCCTTTCCTGCGGAAGACAATACGTGGGACAAACTGGGCGATGTCTAAATGACCGCCTTCGAGAACACAGTAACAACATCGTAAACGCCAACTCTGGCCACTTGGGGATACACTGTCGGGATTGTGGGTGTGTCGCACATTTCAACAACAGCACCGTGTTGGGCAAAAGTGTAAACCAATTAACAAGAGGATCATCGAAGCCGATAACATCATACGACTAGAGGACAAATGTGTTAGTACGCCGTCGATAACATTATCACGAAAAGAGATTAATTATTTAGCCGCAAATTAGCCTAAGCGTTAGACGGGAATTTTTTGGCTCATACTTCGTCTTTTTCTTTTTTTTCTTCTTGCAAATCGTCTCAAACAGAAGTAGAAGCCGAAGTTAAACACGAAATACAAAGTTGTTAGTGAGCGCTGTGTGAGAGGTGTGTTCTTTGGGTGTGTGTATGCTTGAGTGACAGTTTTTCGAGTGCGCTACGTCGACAAGCTTAATGGTATTTAAGCAACCAGCAGCTGCGTAAATGTGAGAATGTTATGTGGCTCCATTTATTTTACTTTAAAGGTTGCTGGTAAGTAGCTGCACTCGGATTAGCAAGTAATATTTTTCTTTTTGTAACCCATCTGTTTATCTTGTAGGGGCCCAAACAATTCTACAACTCTAATACACCTAGCTACAGGAATAATTGCATAATCTTTTTTTTTTTTTTACAGACGAAACAAAAACAGCAATGCTGTACACGAACAACTGTCATTGGCTTTTGGTTGATCTGATATTAGTTTATGAAATTAAATGTTATCAACCAGCTTTATATTCGTCGCTCGAAAATTCCGACATCGCAGAAAAGTTACAAAACATGTGCTTCAAAAACGTATACATATAAAAAAAAAAAAAAATCAGATGCACCGTATTGACCCTGCGACTCGCGACTTGGGAAGCGAGTACGTTACCACTGAGCCACGAAATTTTTTTTTTCTTTATTCCTGAGCCACGAGAACAACGGGAGACGACTGATTATATTTGAGAAAAGGCGCCGCGCTTCACTGTTCATCGCAAATCGCAATCTCCAGTTGTTTAGCTCCCGGCTCTGCCCGCGAGCTCCTCGATCGATTTCAAAAGCACGCCAGCCGGTGGGTACATACAAACCAACCAGGTAACGATACACAGCATGTTCCTTCACCCATGCATTGCAGAAGCACGATGTGTAACCGAAATTTCTTCGATTCAGTGTTGTCTCGAGGTCGTGCGGGTATGAAGTGAATGCCGACGTTTGGAGAACGAATCCAATAAAGTGTAGCAATCCTTATCCAGCTTTTTGATACTACAGGAGAACACGTGTTTAGCTTCAAGAACACTTTCGCCCTCAAGCAACAGCCGGGACGTTTCGTGGGCCCTGTCCACGAATGCATTGATGCTGCCTACAGACAGCACAACTGAAAAGGGGTACACAATTATAACATTGTGTCCGGTCACAATATGTTAAATAGAATTTTAAAAAAATTCGCCTACTTTTAACGGTAGGTCGCACTTCGTAAGCATTCATTGCGGTGCGCGATACAGCCGCCGAAAAGGACAACAAGTTGATTCGTCCCCTCTAGTCCACGCCGCCGCGCTTCCGTGCAGCGACCGTTTCCCTGCTCGCCTGCAACCGGCTCACCGGCTCCCCGGAAGCATTTGTTTGGCAGCCGATCTGAACTTGACTGGGTCGAGTAGTGAAACGAAACATTGGGTTCAAAGAAGCCTTAAACACCCGTAGTATTAAAAAAAAAAAAAAAGTGAAGACCGAGCAACTCCATCCTTGACGCAGAGTGCGGGAAGCGGTCACGTGAACCCCCATCCTACGTCATGACGATAGGCCCGTCAGATGGCGCCTCGCCATGTTCTCGAGGCTAATACTCGGTGATAACTTTTCTTGGCAATGCAGTGGAGAGGAGGAGAGCCCGCGCACAGCTTTATTCAGAGCTCAAAATGGGAGAGGGAACGCGTGCTTGTACCCTCCACTGCATTGCCAAGCAAAGTTGTCGCCGAGTATAGCTGACCTATTCTCGGTCATTCCTTTCAAGGAGAATTTTTCCGAAACACCCGAAGAGTCCAAGCTTTTGCGCATTGTCACACAAAGGGCCCGGATAATTTCTAATAAGCAGAAGCGTCGCCAGTTTGGGAATGGCGCGAGCTTCCTAAATTGTGTACTTTCCCAACAAACGGGGGGCGATATCCTCCCAAGAGACGGCAGCGAGACATACCGCGAGCGGTACCTGCTTTGCTCAAGGACGCACAAAACGTTCTGAGGCCTTGACAAGGCATTTATAATTAACTGTTTATTCCGGTCGTTTGTTGTTCACACTGGTCGAAGCTTACGGTTGGACCTTGCTTGACGAAAGACCAAGGAGGCTCAGGCTGGGGATCTGTTTGTCCTGTCCTCTCAGGTTTTAAAATATGTTTAACTCACTGGTGATGTGCCCGTCGCCTTGTAGCTTATGAGCCGTTCATCCCTAAGCTGACGCACTGTCAGCTTAGGGATGAATGGTGGAAGCTACGTGTTTGTTGGAGCAGTCACACGTCTATTGTTCGCCACGTAACCACGCTCTCCTTCCTACCTACGTGCAGAGAAAGGGACGGGACACGTGATTAAAAGAGGGTGTTTGATTGGTTCTGGTTAGCTTGCAGCTCCCAAAGCACTGTCAGCTTAGATTGTTTTTAGATAGATGGGGGGTTTATTTGCGTGCCTGCAAACAGCCAAGTGGCCTGAGCAGCAGTACACTGTCCTGTACACAGATACATAAAAGTATGGCATAAAAACACAATCAGGCGAAAATGTCTGTTTCACCAAAAAAGGCATCGTGAGTCTGTTGCAGACGTGTCATTGGGCTTAGGGATGAACGAAGTATAATATCGTCGTGATGACGCGACGCCGTGAATCTGTCGTGCCTGGAGTTCGTAAGCCGTTGCCTTCCAGCGATGTCTGCACGCAAGCTTTTCTCCTTCGCCTTTCCAGCCCTCCTTTGTGCGTCTGTCCAGCTCTTCGTACGAGGCTTTGAGCTCAGGTGGCCGTCGATTATTTCCTCCGATGCTCTTTCACAACATTTCACCATGCAAAATATTTTTCTCTTTTTTTCTTAAAGCTTGCAAACGAATTTTCTAATTTAGGACAAAAGTAATTAAAAAAGTAATGAGTAATTTTCTCGAAATTGCTGCCTGAAAGTAATTCATTACATTACTAAATACTAGCCTTGAGAAGTAATTCATTACATTACTCGTTACTCTAAAAAGTAATTTAATTACTGTAATTCCATAACAGTAATGTCATTACTGCCATCTCTGGCTGCCAATAGACCTATTGCTATAGGGAGTATTCACTGGGCGCCATATTTGTGGGTGCTGTTTAGAGCGCATGCTCAGAACGAGCCCACATTAATAGGCTGCTAAGACCGGCAATCTTGAGGGTGCGGAATGCACGTTACAAAAGAACTGTGGAAGCTCGCCATCAGCACGCGCTCAGCAGTCGCGCACACAGCTATGGCCGCCAGTGAATACTTCCTATATTACCCAAGCATCAAGGAGAATGCAGGGATTGATGTTTTACGCGCCGCACGTGCTGGCCTCAGCAGTAGTAACTTTTCTAAAGCAAATACCTAAAACAAATGGCATCTTACGCGCGCGTTCATCGACGCTTTATTTTGGTTATTTACTTCGAATCTTTGATACGGGGAAGGCGTGCGCGTGTGGCGCATGGAACACCAATCCCTGCATTCTCCTTGATGCTTGGGTAATATAGCAAATGGTCTATAGGAAGTATTCACTGGCGGCCATAGTTGTGTGCACGACTGCTGAGCACGTCCTGATGGCGAGCTTCCCCGGTTCTTTTGCAACGTGTATTCCACACCATCAAGGTTGCCGGTCTTAGCAGCCTATTAATGTGAGCTCGTTCGGAGCATGCGCTCTAGACATCACCCACAAATATGGCGCCCAGTGAATACCCCTTATTGCGGTACCGCTGACTTGCAAGAAAAAGCTGTCGTTAAACTCGAAGCTATTTAGCTCCAACACCAGGCGGGCAAGTATTGCCAGAGTGCTACAGTCGGGGAAGTCGTGGCGCCTTAACAATCAACGAGGCAATTCCGTCCTCGTGGGGGTTTTTGTGTAGAGGGAAGAGACGTCTAATGTAACCGGGAGAGAGCCAATTGGAACTATGACCGTTGAAATATGTGAGAGAAAGTGGTTAGTATCCTTTACAAAAGAGTCAAATGTCGGTGGAATTCCGCTAATAAGGCGGTCTATGAAACTTGAGATAGGTTCAGTTAGTGTACCCGTGCCGGAAATAATGGGGCGGCCAAGGTTCCCTGCTTTATGTATTTTTGGAAGGATATAGCAACGCATTACTTTAGGATATTTTGGTTTGAGGGAATCAAAGGTTGCCGATAATATTTGCCTCTATCCTTCAGGTCGGTGAGTGCGTTCAGAACAATGGCGGAATGTGCTTTAGTAGCATCATGTTCGAGTGCCTGATAAAATGACATAAAAATTCCTACAATTAGTGTATTCCAGGTAAAAAGATAATTTTCATGGAACCTCATTACTCAAGATAGCGGAAGTAAAAAATGCGCAAGATTTACTAGTTAGTTTGCTATTAAATGAAAATAACTAATTAAATTTTTAAATAGTGAAAATAGAAATATGGTTGCAATTAGAAACTTGTTGAGCGTCATCGATAACCACTACATAAGTAATTTTCAGAAAGTATTTGACCGCGTGAGAAGCGTAGCAGTGCACTAAAGTTACCACTCGTGGAGCAGGTACAAGGCTGGAGCTCTCACACACAATTAGTCATTTTTAATTAGTTAGCGAACTAATTAGTAAGTATCCCGCATTTTCTGACGTCCGCCACCACAAGTGATGCGGTCCCGAGAAAATTATCTTTTTACGTGTAATACACTAATTGTAGGCATTTTTGTCACTCTTCGTGAAACACACACACACACACAGGCACACCCACACACACAAACACACACACACGCACGCACGCACGCGCACACACACACGCGCATATATATATATATATACATATATATGGGTGATTTCATCTCAAATCGTGCAGGCAAAAAGGGTCGAATTTTTAATTTCGCTGAAAAAAATATATTTTAAGGCGTCGTCTCTAAAAACGCAGTCGCCACAAACCGCAAGTTCGTTGGATTTTTTGTTCTCGACTTACGAATTTTAAAAGTGGCCCGGGCGGAAAGCAGCGTTTTTCACATCCGTCGTGGGTCGGGTGTTTTGCTCGATCTCCCGCCGTCGATTTTCAGTTCACGTTATATTAACTTTTTTCAAGCACTCTCTGAGCACAGTTAAAAGGCTCTAATGCCATGAAATATTTTTAGGCGTTTTACTTTTTTTTTTGTAAAAATGTCAAAAACGCTCCCTCGGTTAATTGTTGATGAACTTTGACAATTAAATACTGGCGATCTATTTGGGTTACATCGATATTTTTTATGTCTATGGAGAGCCCGAACCACGCTCTGTATATATATTATAATATCACTGAGCTGTATAAAATGTATTTTGCGGTACGTTTACGTTAATGTTATGCTAAAACCAAAAAGTATCAATTTTGAGATAGATTGTCTCAAAAAACTCATTTTTTTATTATTTTTTTATTTTTTGTTACAATGTAGATATGATAGTTGTTTACTCTAAAAGTAAGTCGAGAAAGTGTTATTTTGTTTGTATAGAAAGACATACAAAGTCACCAGATCATCGATATATTATATACAATTCTTTCCAAACCAAACGCTAGTGTTTGTTCACCGCACATCGCACAGATCACCAGAGAATGGCCTTTCACTTCCGTGATACACAAACGTGAAGACACAGAAACGGTCTGAAACACACGGAGAGATTGTCACGGAGAGGGCTAGGGAAGAAAAATAAATGGATAAGAATAAAATTACCCAACTCCCATCTTAACGAAAATTGCGTTAAAAGAATAAAATATTTAGGTTCGACCAGGGGCAAGGCGACAGATCCACGCCTGGTGGAGAGTCAGACAAAAATGTCGACGACACGTAAAGGTAAAAAAAAAAAAAAATTAATCAAGACGGAAAAACTCAGCCGCACACGGCGAGAAAAAGAAAACGAACTCCTCCGGGGATTCCCTAAAAAGGACGCAACCAAAGGCGTGTGAACACGCTCTCAACAGCACCGTCAGGCCGCTACGCCATGACGAAATAAACCCAACAAGTAAACAATGCTAGCAAACCGTTCGTAAGAAAACATTAAAAAAAAAAAAACAACATTGAGCGGAACCGCACCCGAGAAAGTCTTAACTGACCGACGCCGAGTCCAGTCCCACGACACTGAAGCCTGGCAGGATGACGGCGTCCAGATGATGCTGTGCGGAACAGAGTGAAGAATAGATTCGAGCTGCGAGTTTTATGCGCGAGAAGGCAACCGAGACGTAATATGCCTCGAGCTCCATATCGGGATCCTGTCCCGATATGGAGCTCGAGGCATGTTATGTCTTTCGAGGTAGTTAGTGTAGTAACTCTTCCTCTTTGCCCTTGCCTTTTTCAGAAGAATACATCAGCCGGCGCTAACTTTTCATCTCAGGAGAAGACCACTCTTCACAAACGGTTATAGTTCTCAAGGAGGCTGACCTCGACCCAACTAGCCTCCGGGCTTCGCTGTTTCCAAAAGAGTAACTAGGGGTGTGCGAATATTCGAAATATCGAATACGAATCGAATATTTTCCTTATTCGAAACGTATTGGATTCGAAAATTGCACATTCGGAAGTTCCCGAATATTCGGCCAAAGCCGAATATTCGGGAAAGACGGCGAATATTCGCACAAACTACGAATATTCGAGCAAGTAACGAATAATCTGCTTGCCAAGCATTCCCCTATGAATATATATATGTTTATTCACTGAGAAAGGTGTATGATCCGTGCGTTATCGGTCTGCTCCGTTTCTATCTGTCCGATGGCAGCAAGACAGGATCAGTTTCGGTTTCTTTTTCACCAAGCCCTTTGTTGTGTGGCGCTTGTATAGAAATATGTGATGCAATTGCACGTTCTATAACTTGATGCAATAAAATAAACCTCGAGAGTGAAATATAAATATAAAATATTTCTCGAGAGTGTTATCTAATATAAATGTTTGAAAATAAAAAAAGGATAAAGCTAGGGGCGAGCAGAACATTGCATCGCCATCGACAACAACTCCTGCCACCACTGCCACTGGTCATAGCTAGGGGTGTCGCGAACTTTTGTCGAACCAGATTTTTAGGTCGAACTTTCGGGATTCGACTGGGTCGAACCGGTTCGACGAACCTTCGAACTTTTCACCAGAATCGACCGGTTCGACTTTGTGGACAGTGTGGCCAGACCTTAATACAAGCATGTCTACGTTTGGAGAATTTTTTTTTATTCAAAGGATTATTTTATTTTATAAACAGTTGCAATTAAAAGAAACCAATTCTAATCACTGAAGAAGTTAATAACTTAATTTTTTGTACTGTATTAACTAAAATAACCAATCAGCACTGCCCTTAATTCATCCCTTAGCCATCACCATCCAATCCGAAGCCAACTGGCCAGCCTGTCGCGCATGCGCACACGAGTCGAACCTTAATACAAGGTTCGTCGAATTTTCCACTAAAAGTTCGAAAAAGTCGAACCTGGTCGAACTCGAACCTCGGGCGGTTCGCGACACCCCTAGTCATAGCGGTCATAGAGATCAGTGCTGCCACCAGTGCCTGCCACCAGCAATGTTACCGGAGCTTGCTCCAGTAACATTGCTCCGCAGTTTAGGTCACAGTTGTTCGCGGAGGCATGTTTGGAGATTTTACAAAAATTGGATCGACGAATAATAAATAGTAGTTGGAATGTCGTTTTACCGACTTGCATATATATAACAATAAAAAAATATAGAAGCCCTCTTTTGAATACCTTGGGATTGAGAGTGGTTCAAAAACGCCACACACGACAATCGTCAAAACCCACCATCGGCATTTGCTCTTTTTTAGCATATTTAGAGGCTTAGAACTCAAAACCAGTGCATATACCTCTAACGGAATGTATTCTGGGTAAAAGAAGGGTGTGAAGAGAACGCGACGTAAAAAAAAGAATTTTTTTTTTTTTTTTTTATATACAGCATGTGGAATTTAACGAAAAGTGAAAACCTTCTCCGTCTCATAATTTATTTAGCAGTACTCATACATGAGAAAGGCACAAAGTAATTTGGAAGGCAATGAAAGGTTCTACGCGTGGTATTATTTTAAAAGCGACAATAAACATAGTCGACTAAAAAAAAAATCCGCAATTTAGGTCACAGTTGTTCGCGGAGGCATGTTTGGGGATGTCTACAAAGATTGGAGTGACGAATAAGAAATAGCAGTTATAATGACGTCTTACCTACTCGCATATACAGGGTGTTTCACGAAAGGGGGACAAATTCGATATTGCGAAAACTACGCGTCGCAACAAAAAAAGGCTTGTGTCTTTTTGGTCCTGGGCCAGGGCCCTATTTAGGAAAATTATTAAAGTCCGAGATAATTAGATTGTTATTTATTTTTGCATAATTACCTTTTTTAATATTATGTTTAAGGGCATAGTTTCAATTAGAAAATTGCTCAGCGTCATCGAAAACCACTAAATCAACAAACTGCAGAACGATAAAAGGCACGCGCAGCATTTTACGGCTTTCTGAAAAACCGTACAAATTCGACGGGTTTTTAAGTTTCGGTTTGTTATCAGAGGACATCTCAGCCCCGGCGGCACCGCGCCCCGTGGAGAGATAGTGCAACCAGCCTCTGCTGCGTCGCGCGATGACAGCGCAGCAGAGGTTGGATGCACTACCGGAGGAAAGAAAGAGAACGATACTGACGTCACGGCCCAATGTTGCTTTAGCGATCGGCAACCCGCTGGCCGCCCGCTAAGGAGCAGTGGCTCGTGGCGGGTCGCATTTTTATTATCGGCATTAGTTGAGAATGCGGCGTCCCCCGGACGTAATATTTTGGCTGGGATCGTATTTTATGTCACTACAGCGATACCAGTAATTTATTTCATTTTGAGTTTTGGCCGGAGATAATGCATAATTGCAAACAGTAGGTGTATAATAAAAACTTTTCACTGGACATAAAGGTAGACCACATAGGAACACTCACACTGTCACCAACAGGTGCCAACAGGCACCACCTCCAAACTGTCCAAACTCTGGCCACCTTATTCACAGGAATGATTATGTAAAACTCCACGGGTGACGCCACTTTAATAGGTACAAATCAGAGCCGTACAAATTTTCCCTTTGTTTCCTTTAAACGTAACTTTGAGAATAAAGTTACATTAAATATGACACGTGACGCGGAGCGCGCGTTAGTAAATATTACTGAGTATGGAGCGCTTTCGAGACAGATTCTAAGCATTCTAAATAACGAAAAAAAATCTTATCAAGGTGTTTGACGCAGATCCTGTACAACCTATGTCTACAACAAATAAAAATAACAGAAAACGAAGAAAACGTTTAAGGTGTCGTGCGGTGTTGTTATGCATCCATAATCTCATCGTCAATAAAATAAAAAAAAACTGTAGCCGGAATTTTATGCACACATCTAAGAATTGCTGCAGACGTCGTAATTATGTCTGTTTTTATTTATTTTTAATTATTATTCCTTTGTCTTGGGTTTACTATGGATGTCGATGGATGTCAATCACCAGCTCGCTTGCGTTTTTCCGTAGAGACAATGCACGCATCGCACGCATGATAAAAAGGTCAAGTCAGTGAGCGAACTGCTCTTCCACGGCTCGGCTCTTCTATTCGTCCCAGTCAACGTTGGTCCCAGTAAAGGTCCCAGCGGACCAGCGGCCCGATGCCGCTCCGAGCGTTACCATTATTAGGAGGTAATGTGGTGCCCTCTAGTTACAAAGTTTCACACTCGAAGACCTGATTTTAACTTCCCGCCACGTCGGCGCATTACCCAACAACCAATAGGAAGCTCAAATGCTCGACCGCTCGACCGTGATTCGGGCAAAGTCGGTCACGTGACATAAACGCACGCATCCACCGCTTGCGCAATCCGTCCGACGCGCAGCAGCTGGAGGTGGCGGCGGCAGCTCTGTTCTCTGTGCTTCGCTTGCTTTTGTTCGTACGGTGCAGCTTTCGGACGCGGCGTGTTTACGGTTTGTCGTTGCGCCTTCTAGCTCTTCTACTGCGTTTCAGTGGTTTCAGTCTTTCAACCGCGGCTGTTACGGTGTTACAGTTCCGAAGTTCTAGCATTTGGACATCCGAAATGAAGCGGCTAACCGTGGCGATCGTGTTGGTGTGTGTTGGGGGTCTCTGCTGCGTTGTCCATGGCGTCGAAACCGGCGAAGTCTCCAATGAAACAACGATAGCGCCGCCCAAACCCACGATCTCACCGGAAAGAGGTAGGAATTGTAGTCTCGATGGTTTATGAGCGATTCGCGCTTGACGACGACCCGCGGCCCCCCACCCCCTACCCTCGTTCGAGCGACGCCGAAGCAAAGAAATGCTCATTCCAAACCCTTCGACTGTACGTGCTGTTTCTTACCTGTGCTCCACACGCTCGTTTAAATAGCTTATTAAACTTGTTTAACTGAGCAAAAGGTTTGTTATTCCTCTTCTCTTCCCTGTTGTACGGCCATTTTGTCCGCTGAGAGTATCGGCTGATATGGGTTGGTAAACAACTTAGTTTCCGTCTTTGAAGAAAAAAGCCACAGCGTGACGTTCATCAAAGTCCGTGATCGCTCTTTACGTTGCCTCTCTTATACCTACGTGACCGGTATAAGGCAACACCATTGATATTTCAGGGATATGCGTGAGCAATGCGGATAAATAAATAAAAACGAGAAAAGATTTAAGCCATCGGCACTGAGAGAGCTTGGATGTGATACGGAGCCTGAGCTCCTTATCTGCTCGTTTTGTACAGGAAACGCGGAATCTAAAAATAAATAAGGAACAGTAAGAAAGTGTGAGTGTTTATCGAGACCTCGCGTTCTTTAGCGCGAAAGAGCGGAGTTCTTCGCGCAGGGCAGGGTGATTTCATCGTACAATGTCCCAACCGCGTGCAATGAGCACGGCGCCTAGTAACATTTCCAGAATGACTGGGCGTCAAGTTCGCAGCCTAAATCCTCACATGATGAAATTTAACTGGGTAATCTCGTTTTACTGACGGCAGCAGGAGGCCGGAGAAGCGATCGACCGTTGCGATGTTTCCGCTAGCGCGAATTCCTTTACTCTATTAATACATCGCGCGATTGTTAATAAGCCCTCACCCTAGCTGTTTTTCCATTGTTTGAATTCGGTGGCCTTCTATGAGGTTCCTCTGACCTTTTTTTTTTTTTCTATTTCTTTTTACATATGGGGAGCAGTTGTGACAGTAATGTTTGTTCGATGAGTTTGAAAACTTTTGAGCTATTGATTGCATTCAAGGTGTTGCTGTGCTGGGTTTAGCCTTGCATAATTAAGGATTTAGATAGACGAGAGAGGGATGTAGTGATTTTGTTATTTTATAATGTATCATCAGTTTAAATCTGATCATACTCTGTAAGGACTGAATTTAAAAGGATATGTTGAATAACACCTGGAGTTAGATAAATAATAATTAGATAGACAGAGAGAGAACGAGAGCTGATAAGGAATGCAGTGATTATGACCGGATTTAAAAATTAGTTTAAATCCGGTCATACAGTGTTTAGGGTGTTTTCACTGACATAATTTCGTCCACCATTTTGTTGTTATGAGCTGTCCGGTATGTGCCGAAGGTGAGCATTCCAAGGATTCGCATGGCCCCTCGAATGCGTAGTACTCAGAAGCTTATAAGTCCCACCACGCTGGCGGCTAGGCTAACAACAAGATGTGTGAAAACACCCTATAGACGACTGCAAGCAGGTCATCTGGCTGCCACCATGTCTCTGCTCGTGGGAGAAACTGCATGCAATTGCAAGCTTGACAAAGGTACGCTCACGCGCGAGCTGCACATGCTTGCACGCATGGGGTACCAGTGATGCACCATGCTTGCAATAGACCCTTTGCAAAAATCCCAAAAGCCCGCGCGCACCGCGCAACGAATAATGGGAGTCCTCGGTATGCCCCTCCTTCCGCTACCACGTGGCGTACGCGAGCAGGCGCATGTTTCCACGGCAATGGCTGGTCGCTCACCCGACTCATCGCTCTCCTTTGTACCGGCTCTGTCGTCTGCTGCACCAACGCTTTGTCGAACCTGGTCGAAACCTGCCACGGTTGCGGTGCAAAATAAGTGGATTCGGTGACACTTCAATATGTGAAGGTAAGTTACGATGAATAACGTATTCAAGTAAGTTTACCTGTCGCAATGCCTTTACGCTGCCACAGACACGGTACGCCGCCAACGACGTACGACTCGGCAGATGGGCGGTATGGCGGATGGCTGCAACGGCTGCTGGCGGTAGCTGCCGGGATGCTCGTGCAGTCGCGGAGGCGCAACGAGAAAGCGCGTGATCTGTACCGAGGGTTCCCAAATTTCTCTGCTGTCGTGGCGCTGCACGTTTTGCAAAGGGTCTATTGTCTATGGACTCCTGCAAAAAATATTCCCCTTTATGGTCGATCTGAAAGTACTGCACAGTTGCGTGCGAAAAAATACATTAGCAAGCTGACAAGTCTATAACTGACTAACTCACTTCCGAGAGAATCTTTAAAACAATTGATAGACTTGCCATTTTTATGATGTTTTTTGCGCATGCCCCTGTGCGGTATTTTCAGATAGACCATAACAGGGTGTAATTTTCTAAGGGGTCCATGGTGCCAAACCAACACAAGACTGTGAATGGAAAAACAAATGTTGAATAACACCTTGGAATCTTTGCTTGCACCAATCTTCGCAACACAATCAATAGGCCCTTTTTGAAAGCCCATCAAAAACATTGGCAGTCGCCTTTTCTTGGGCATGAAGTGTGTGGTTGGATCCGAGTCTCCCTGAATGCTCTCGCTGTACTCGTTTTCGACCTTAGCTGAGCTGAGTTCGTGCTGATGCAGCCCTCGTGTTGAATACATGCTCGGAATATACCCCTCCCGCGCTGAGGCTGTGAACAAGCTGTGGAGCCCCCCATTTTGGGTAGTACAAGCTGGGAATCACACTACTTGTGGCACCTTCGCTGAGCTTCTTTTCTTTCTGTGTAGTGCGGAAGGACGGAAAAACACCTTTCGACTTCCAAAATCGGCTAAATTCAACACTGTAAGACAATCAAAAGTGCCATATTCATGCCACCACCGCTAGGGTACGCGTCTCTCATCTTTGGGTGGTGATGTCAGAACATCTGGCGTCCCGACGCTTTATTCTTAATTAATTTTTTTTTCCTTTTTTACATTGGAACGCATGAAATAGTGTCTCTTGACTCACACTCGTTGTGTCTTAGCTTTGACCTGTGCTTCGACGGCGTTCAAATTTTTGTGTTTTCTTTGTCTTTCCTCGTGATCACGTTCCGCACCAGAGCAGGCACGCGTCTTTGACAGTTTGAGACGCTGAAGTTTGTACTACCCAAAACAAGTCCTAATAAGTCCCTTTTCGCAGCGCCGTGCGGGCAACGCAATAGGCCTATGGGTCCAAACAATGGCAGACTTGAATAATTGGAGCGGCAGCTACTAGATGGCGTGCATTTTTGAAAAAGGCTCAACTCTCAAATCTGTCAACCTTGCCACTTTCTCGTTCGATGGAGTCGCATGTGCACGCAGTTTCCATTTTCTTGGGATACACATCTATGTCTGATGGTTTATTCTTTTGTGTGTGCTTCCAATGCATTCCTGCACAACTTAAAGGGGCACTAAAGTGCTTTTTGAGATCCTCGTTTCATTGTCATAACTCAATCTACGAACTCTAGTAATCCTAAGAAAAAACTAAATTACATCCATGCACAGCCAATTTGCATATTAAGAAAGTAATCAAAGTTCCCAACGCCTACTGTCGGCGCAGAACGACAGATGGCGCTACCGAACCTTGCTGAATATGGTCAAACGACGGACGGCGCCTGTCAGCCATTCAAAAGCGATGGGTCCCCGCATGGATGAGCGGCTGACCAGTTCCGCTCGTCCACGCAGAAACCGATCGCTCTCGAGTGGCTGAAAGATGCCGTCCATCATTCGACCATATTTAGCAATGTCTGGTAGCGCCATCTGTCGTTCTGCGCCGACGGTAAGTGTCGGGAACTTTGATCGCCTTTTTAATATGCAAGTGGGCCGTGCATGAATGTAATTTTGGGTTTTCTAGGATGCTTAGAGCTCTTAGGTTGAATCATGACTATAGAACGAGGATTTCAAAAAACAATTTAGTGCCCCTTTAAATGTGTCAATGCTTAGAGGATAGGACAAAACTAGCATATTGCTGGTTCCTTAGTATCTATGCATGACCCAGGACTGGTTACATATCTGTCAGAACCAGTGCGTTAGGTTGACTCTTCTCCGGTCTCTTTGCATTAATAATATAGAAGCTGACGAGCTCATTAATTTGTGTGTTTATTTTAAGGGCAAGACTGGCCAGTGGACAATTTTCATCCCTGAGGCACCGTCATTTATCATATAAAATTATTCATATCTATTGATTGATTTATTTTACCCTCGGGGCACAAGGCATTAACAGAGGGGAATGGGAAAGATAGTAATAATAATACAAAGGGAACAGTATCTACAATACTTGGTAATAGGTGTACAAAAAAGCGTGTGGTCATTAATTGATGTGAGCGATGCGGGTAAGCGGTTCCAGTCTTCGGAAGTTCTGGGGAAAAAAAAAAAGTCATAATAAACGTTAGAGTGGCAAAATGGGACACCGATGATCGAGGTGTGCTGAAACACAGTAGGGGGGATTATTAGTTCTGATTTGAGCTGAGAAATATGGTGCTAGATTTAACGAAAAAAACTTGGGAGCCATTCCATTCTGTGAAGGAAATGACCAGTGAAGCTGTTTAGCACAGGACACAGACGTGGCACAGAATTTTGAACAAAGGTACAAACACATTTATTATCTTGATCGGTGGTCATCGTGACAAAAGGTACGCACACACACGTGCCGTCCGCCGCATTCAAGGAGAATGCAGGGAATGGTGGTCGACGCGCCGCACGCGCACGCCTTCTCCGTATAAAAGATTCAAAGTAAATAACCAAAATAAAGTGTTGATGAGCGCACGTGGAAGAGGCCATTTGTTTTAGGCTTTTGCTTTAGAACAGTTACTGCTGCAGACGCCGGTGCGTGGGTGCAGTGCGAGCAAAGAGTTTTTGTCACGCACACAAAAACAATTTACGGAACCCTACCCCTAAACAACTTCGCTGTAAAAGACAAATACGAGTACTGCAATGATGTGCGAGGCTTGGGAGTAACAAACTATCTTTCATTGATGTTTCGCTTGTGGTGCGGTTATAATTTGCCAGTATGAACCGTGCAGCTCTGTTCTGAACACCTTCAAGTGAATCAGTGAGGTAATTGGTAGAGGGATCCCAGATGAAAGCTGCATACTCTGGCTTGGACATAACTAGTGTTTTATAAAGAAATAGTTTTAATGATGATGGGGCAAGATAAAAGTTATGTTTGAGAAAGCCAAGCATTCGATTGGCGTGGTAAGTCACATAGTTAATATGAAGTTTCCAGGAAAGGTCAGCACTTAAAGTCACGCCCTGATGCTTGTATGAGTCTACAAGTTCTAGTGGTGTGTTATTAATGCTATAAGCAAAAATAAAATTGGCTTTACGTGTTATGCACATTATTTTGCATTTGTTAATCTTAAGTGCCCTTGACCAGAGCTCACACCAGTGTAGTATGGAATCTAGGTCATGTCATAGTTTTTGCGAGTCAGTGTCATTAGATGTTGCACAATAAATAGCACAGTCATCAGCAAAGAATTTGATTGAAAAAGAAGCCACCGCTCGCAAATCATTAATATATATATATATAAAAAAAGAGACGCTTACAGATCTCTGTAATGCGAAACTAGAGCACATCTCTTGAGGAGGAAGTGGGGAAGGTATTCTCCTCCTCCTCCTCTCCTGCTCCTCCTCCTTCTCCTCCTCCCCCCTCCTCCTCTGCTCCACCGACCAATGGTTCGCTGAGCGCATCTCTGGTCAGCGGGGAAATGACATCACGTGACACAAAGTCATATGACGTCATTTTCCCCGTTAAATTTAGCGGGAAATTTAATTGCTGTTGAGGTCACGTGACATCAATTTTCCCGTTAAATCTAGCAGAGAAACTGAATTTGTTCATGGGTGACGTGACACGAAGTCATGTGACGTCATTTTCCCCGCTATATTTAGTGGGGAAACTGAATTTGTGTTGAGCTCACGTGATGTCGATTTCCCCGCTAATAGCGGGAAGTCAACATCACGTGACCTCAGCACCAATTCAGTTTCCCCGCTAAATTTAGCGTGGAAAATGAATTTGTGTTGAGGTCACGTGATATTGATTTCCCCTCTAATAGTGGGAAATCAACATCACAAGACCTCAACACCAATTCAGTTTCCCCGCTAAATTTCGCAGGGAAAATGATGTCACATGACTTTGTGTCACGTCACCCATGAACAAATTTAGTTTTTCCGCTAGATTTAGCGGGAAAATTGACGTCACATGACCTCAACAGCAATTAAATTTTCCGCTAAATTTAGCAGGGCGGTTACACCGACGGCAGTGCCGGCACCAACGGCATGATACGCGGAAACGGGCGCCTAAGAGCTGCGCTCTAAAAATTTAAATACGGGTCTGTGAAAGTGTCTGGGTATTCTGTCTTGTGCAATCACCTAGTTCTTGTCATTTGTGTTGGAAGTACCTAAGTGCAAGTGGCTCGTTTCTTGTTCCCACAAAAGCTCTGGTATTTGGTGCTCTGTGACCTAAGCTGCCTTTGAACAACAATTGCTTGTCTTGCTGAAACTTGTGAAAATTCTGGCTGTCTGTGTGAATGCAGAAATGGAAAGTCACTGCAGAACGCTAAAAAGAGGCCTAGTTTAGCTGTCCAGGAGCAAACCACGCAGATGGTTCTCGGAGCCAAACAATGAGTTATCTCGCAATTTTTCTGCTGCACAAAGTATTTCTTAGAAAATTTGTTATCAAAACAAGTTTATAACAGGAAGGTTTTCTTTTTTTTGCGGTGTTTGAGGTGGAAATGGCTTGGTAGCCTTTGCAAGTGTTATGTTCGTAAAAGCGTGCACAGTTTCCATCCTTTCGAGGTCATACTGTGGACGTTGATCATGTTGCGGCTGACAGCATTTCAGATTGTGGAAGTCTGCTTGAGACGTACAGTGGAGCATTGCGTGCGAATGTTATGTGAGCCAGACCAACCTGTTTTGATGTTTCTAGTACGAAAATAAGCTGGAGCCGGAAGCAAACATTGGCAGGTGTTCGCTATGCCAGCCACCTGCGCTGCTAACTTGGGGGCCTTGCTTCGTTATCTATTTTAGGATCTATTTTGAAGCCTCGCACACAGGTAGTTCTGTGCCGTGGCGCGCACGTGTAGAGACAGGATACCATTTTTATTTCTACATCTTCCTAAGCCTTCCTAAGCTGGACAAAGCTACAGTTTCAAATAAAGTTGCCTTACCTATCGTGTTTGTTTGTATTGGAACCTGTGGAACAATGGACATGACCTAATTTTGAAATGATAGTTTGTTTCTTGTATCTTGCCTTTGATGTTGCCTCTATGTATGGGCGGCCTAACTATTAGTGATTTTATTCACTGACAATAGTGAAAGACGATAACGACAAAAGAATTGGTCACAAAAAAGAGGTTAGAAGAATAATGCAAAATGCCTAGGGGAGCGGGAAGTTACACAACGTATGGTAGACGACTTCATGGGCTAAGGACCGCGGGGCGTCTTTCTTTTTCTAGTCCAGGTGGTGGAAGCTGCCGCTCAATAAAAAGTTGCCAATACCATTTATCGAGAATTTCTTGAGTTCGCACATACAGTGTCTGTAGTAGCCTTTGGGAATGCCCGACTCAAGCAGGGTTCAGTCAGGTCCTTCCATAAGCACTTGCAGGGGCTTGTAGGATGAATCTAATGAACTAACAGACATTTTCTTGTTTTTTCCTTTCTCCTGTGGTACAGCCTGCACACTGAAGACAAATACCTCTTGTGCAGACTGCTTGGGTGCTGGGACTGGGGTAAGTAAATCATATATATTTTTAACAAATATGTGTCTTCAAGGCATTCCTCCATCGTGTTAAGTGTCATGGAAACAGCTCTGTGGCGCGATATGCCGCAGCTCCGGCGACTTATTTTGAAAGTTCTATACTAAAAGTTAAGTCAATATTCAACACCAGCTTTCTCATGATACGTAGTGAAGGCTGGCGTAGTTTCTGCAGCTCCATTAAAGCTACTTGTGCATGCATGCAGGAATGAGATGCAAGATGAAGCCTCATGTTCGTGCAGCAGTGCTGGGCCCCAGCACTGGAAACTAGACTAGTCTTGCCAATGTAGTCCTAAAGTTGATGGCAAGTATGAGTACACGAATTCCACGGAGCATGCTAGTTCAGATTGTATATGAAGGTGATGAGATGGAAGTAGTCCATAGGTGCTGCATCAGCTGTAGCCTTCCAAAATTGACTGTCTTTTGTATTTTTTTTCATTGTTTCATATCTGTGATCGGACACAGACATTTTTTAAAGTGGTCTACCGACGGCTTCCGTGAACTGTGGCATCGGAGCCAGAGATCAGAGAAAGTGCTGAAGAAGTAACAAAAACAAAGATGCAGAACAATATATAGCCATTTCTTCTAAGAGGAAGCCTGCCACCTCCACCTGATTGGGGAAGAGGTCAGTACGGTGCCCGTAGCGCATGTTCAGCCAATCTGTTTACAGTCCTATCCTGCTCATTCGTCAAAAGCAGTGCCGAAGTGGCAACAAATGACACTGCAGGAGCTGGCATGTTTGTCGGACGTCGGGATCTTAGTAGTCGGTCATAGAAGTTCCGGCAGACCATACTAGCGAACGCATGCGTTGCCGCGTCCCAACTTCTGGTTGGCGAAACTTCCATAGACCGTCAAGATGGAGAGTGACCTGCAGCATAACGGGCATCTGCCACTTGCGCCTCCGCCGACACTACTACAACGTCATTGGGCGGAAATCGAGGGACTGCTTTTGAGGATGTGGTCAACCCACCAGTCGGAAGACATGTTCTAGGCATCGTAATGGAAGAGAGAAAAGGAGGAGACAGAGAGAGAGAGAGCAGTCCAAAAGCTGTAACGGCGGGTTTGTTTCCCTACTCGCAAGCGTAGCTAATGCTAACAGCGCCTCCAAGCGTTCGGGGTCGACCACGTCCGTGGCTTAGAGGTTCCGTTTCGGTGTCGGGGGGGGCGGGGGGGGGGGGGCAAGACGTAGGGGTGGTATCTTGCCCCCCCCCAGATCTATTTTACAGTTCCTAAAACATCTATTCTACTGTACCCAAAACATCTGTTCTAAGTGGCTCCAGCTGCACTTCCTTCCACTCAGATGGAAATAGGTCAAACCTGCATGCATGCGTATCTAGCGGCTGAATGAATGCAGACCCTGCATTACCGGGGAAAAAAAAAAACAATTTTCTTGTCTTCCTATTACTTTTGAAAGGTACCTGCAGACTTCTAACTTGTAAAAAACAAAAAAATGTCTTACTGTGAGGGCCAGAACAGAAGGAAAATCTGTTTTAAGAGTTTTTCTTATTATAAAAATTTATTTTTACGTTTACAATATTTTTGTTTTTACTTTCCAGGGAAACCTGCAAACTTTCTACTTGTAAAAAACAACAAAGTAAAGAAATGTTAGCTGAGGACAGGAGCACTGGGGAAAGTCTGCTTAAAAAGTGTTTTCTTATCATAGAATTTGATCCTTACTTTCATGACATCTTTTTGTCTTCTTTCTTCTTAGGCCTTTTCCTCATATCCTTTTCACTAGAAATATCCGTAATATCCCGAGAGATGCCCCACCTCTAAAAGATAGCCCACCCCTATTTTCGGCTTGATTTGCTATATTTTTTCAAACACCGAAAGATAGCCCACTCTTAGTAATTCTAGTGTTGGGCTCAACGGCGGCCTCGGCATAAATGCGGCTAGTTATATCTATGACGGGATATAAGCGAACATTTCTGACTGGGAAGTACAGTCATCTTTGCTTCGTTGCCCGTCACCACCATAACAAGCTTGGAAGAATTGTTTTTTTTTTTTTTTTTTTTGCTTTTCTCGATTGTACATTGAAACGGTTACTCAATATTTTTATCCGATTTGCTCTTGATGTTACGTGGGCTATCTCTCAAAATTTTACGGTACACCATATTTTCCGAACCATAAGTTGCACCCTTGTATAAGTCGCACATCCGTATATTGAGCCGTTTTCGTGGAAAAGTGGGTACATAAGTTGTACCTCTTTGCACGGTTCACGCGATGAGTTTTTTAGTTTACGCGCATTGGTACCGCGAAATCGGAGTTTCGTACAATTGCTAGATCGCACATACCATTTGACACGCATTTCGACCCGCGAGAAATGCCCATAGTATGGTGCTGTCTGGCGAAGGCAGTCAAGTGTTTCGCGGCAAAAGGACGTAAAATGCACAAAATGCGAGGGTAATCGACTTTATTCGAACGAACACATGCCGAGCGAACGAAAGTTTAAGGAGCTAGACACTCGCAAACCAAGCTTTGGAGACCTAGGCCTAGGCTAGGCCAAGTCCCGGAAACGACGCGAGCATCGATGCACAGGCAGAAAGATAAGCCTTGACATACTATTTTTTGGTACCTCTAAAAGATCGGCTAGCCACAATTCTTTTACATGTAGCAACACGACTGGAGCATGGCACAAAAAAACTGCTCATCAAACGGAAACTAAGAAAGACGTGAGAAAATATTCTGCAACGCGTGTATACCAGCCCGCTTACTTTTTAGTGTTAGTGGACTGGAGCAAAAGAATACGGAACCATGGCTAAATTAGGCAAAGTCATTAAAATTCTGTAAAAGTTTTATTTTCACTGTCTTGCCTATCCACATTGAGCCGCTTCGGGGAAACCATAAAAATTAAAATATCTCGCATTCTGAGTCAAAATAGTGCGGCGACAGCAGTGCCTCCTGGAGGCGGAAACACCACCTATGGCTACATAGTTAGGATGCTCTACAAAAAATTGTGCGCGGCAAAAAAAAAAAAAAAAATGGCCTCGCACCTCGAAAAAAAAAAAAAAAAATCTTATACAAGTCGCATTGTTGTATAAGTGGCACCAAAAAAAATGTTTGAAAAAAAAATGCGATTTATACACCGGAATATGCAGTATATACAGTGATGTCTCGTTAATATGGACGCCTCCGTTCCCCAAAAAAATCGTCCATAATGTGAGTTGTCCATATTAACGAGACAAAAATGCATGTATTTTCCCAATTTGTCCCCGAAAATGGTGTCCATATAGGGGGTATCCATATTAACGGGGACATATTAACAAAACATGACTGTATATTGATTTTGATTTTTTTTTCACTTTGCATAGAAGTAATTTACTGATGGTTCTGTTCTCAGTTCCTTTTTTCATTTAATTTGTGTAAAGCATACAAGATGAAGTAGGAAACATTAGCACCTAGAAACAAAAGTTTGGGCTTCTGTCCAACTAACAAGTCCTTGGATTTGGTTGAGAATTAGACCTATGAAATTTAACTTCACGTTGTCCAACATGGTGATTTTGACTACTAATGGAGATGCTATATTATATGCATTCTCTAAATCTGCTACTGAATGGGAGCTGCATAACACTTAGAGATTATGTACGTATAGCACGCTGAAGTTTTTTTTTCTCCCATTACTAACGCCTTTCATATTGCATTCTTTTATTTTTTCCGCATTGATTGTGACAGTAAGGGTGTGCACGCACAAAAGTATCGCTCTTCATTGTGTTACTTGTTATTTTGTTAAAATAGAACAGAAAGGTCGTATATGTACATCCATCTGGCTTCGCTGCCATTGTTGTTCAGTGCTGGCGTCGTTTGGAGCAACAATGTACAAGCCCAGTGTGTCACTCTGCTGACAGTTTCAAGGTTCTATATTGTAGAAGACCCCCGTACGTGTTTTGCGCCTGTGGACAGTGTGTTGGCATCATACTAGTTTGGAAACAGATGCTGGATGTATTTCGGGTGCCTATTAAATAAACAAGACTTACCAAAGTGACTCTTGAAAGGGAGCTTTGCCTCGAGTTTAGTTGTCGCGGATTGTTGCAAAAGTTATACCGTATAAAATCTTTTCCGTGTCGAATGTCTTAATAGTGTTAAAATATTGCCAGAGTATTGTGAAGGTGTTTTTCACAGATAGCTTTACCGATAGGGACAAACTGCCCAAAAGAAAAGTATGTTCAGCTTGAATTTTTTTTTTTTTTTTCTGCCTGTAAGCTTTTGTTTAAGATTCTGACAATCGAGGCTGCACTCACTCTCTTTTTCATAGTCGCACACGGTGGCGACATAGCGGACAAATTATTTTCGGGGTTGTGAGTCATTTAAAGGGGCTCTAAAGAGGATTCTGCTATTGTCAGTTCTTTGTCATAGCGGATTCTACGGGCCCTAAGCCTCCTAAAAAATTCAAAAATTACAATCACGAGACGCCGATTTCTCTATTAAAAAATGTGATGAACGGTCGAGGACACACCCCTTTCTGAGCGGATTTTTCCACTCAAGAAAGGTGGGGCATACCCCAGCAGTGGTGTCAGCGCGGTGACGATGAGCTCTTGTCTTGTGAGTGTAAGTTTTGAATTTTTAGGATGCTTAGGGCCTGTAGAATCACTTATGACCAAGAACAGACAATCGCAGAATCCTCTTTAGTGCCCCTTTAAAGGGGCCCTGCAAGGACTTTTTTACTGATTTTTTATTTGCACCGAACCTGAGCGCACTGAACGTAGTAGCTTAATGAAACTTTTCTTTTCTCGAATTTCGCTGTATTTTAAAAGTTATAGGCAAATAAAGTTACAAAAACAAGAAAAATTAACCTCCTTCATGACGTCCTTGGTTGCTTGAGTGGCCGTGAACTAGAGGACGGGTAGTGAGCTCAGCGAGCGCTCAAGGGCCACGGCTGCCGCACTTCGTGTCGACGGCTCGAGAGGGCGCCACCAAAGCATGTTCTGGATAGGCTATATGAAGCGGGCAGCCAGGGCGGCTCGCATTGCATTTGCTGCGCGATTAAACGCTAATTCGGCATGACACTTCATTGGCCACAAACGACAGCAAACACGGGGTAAAGATCAGTTCAGAATGGGAGCCACTTCGCGCTGCCATATCGCATAAGGGCCAAACCGCAAGCCAAAGCTGCTCGCCGAAGGCCTTCGGAACGCTCGGAACCGGTCGGATCCTTGACTGCAGTGCCACCGCGTACGTCCGGGACCTTTCTATGCTCGCTCCTCCTCGGTGTCTGATCCCACTACCCCTTTTTAGTATGCGCCGCCTTTTCCACCGCTTGGTGGCGGGTATGTCGACGGGTCATTTCTTGTTTTCATACTTTATAAACTGCATTTCTTTCTTTTCTGATCTAATAGCATCTTCGATCAACTCGCACCGGAATCGCCCTGAAACCTCGACAGTGCACAGCGCTCCTCGGTCGTGCAGCGCGAAGTCGGTGCGACATCGAAGACAAACTGCGCCGCAGCGGTGCACCGCGGCGAGCTCCACCATGCGTCACCTCGCATTTTGTTCGTTTTTTCTTGCGTAGGTTCGCGCGCGGTGGTCGTCTGCTGTCAATTTCTCCTGTCTTTTTACTCGCGGATTTGGTGGTCCCACACGAATGAACATCGTGGACGTGATTGTCGATGGGGTCACAAAGCGGGTGACAATTTCACAGGTATATGCTGCCCATCATTGTTGGTTCGAGAAAGAGAACCACCACATAATGGCCGTACCTCGGTGTCATCGAAACACCTCGCAACGCTTTCCACGAAGTTCATACCTTTCGGGCGCTCCTTGCCACCGCAGTAATCGCCGGTAACCGCGGCGATGATAAGAAGCTCGTCGTCTCGCTCTCAGAAAAGCTGAGGAATTCATCGAGCGCAGATGCGAGGCGTGTTCGTTTTCGCAAAGTCGCCACCTCGACAGACTGCGCGTCTGCTATTCCCGCCATCTCCTCGATTCCCGCTTCTGGCCGCAATGCCTGATGGGACTGCACCCCGGCGCACCGTCGATTTTCTCGGTGCGCGTTGGGGCTACGAAAAGCTGCACCGGGAGGGTGCGCTCCGTTGATCGAGGACGTCCGGTGCGCACCGGTGCACTTGATCGAAGACGACGGGGCGCACCTCTGTGCACCGGTGCGCAC
This sequence comes from Ixodes persulcatus, assembly GCA_013358835.2. Classification (NCBI taxonomy): domain Eukaryota; kingdom Metazoa; phylum Arthropoda; class Arachnida; order Ixodida; family Ixodidae; genus Ixodes; species Ixodes persulcatus. Next base: position 405,217 of record JABSTQ010010617.1, read on the forward strand.
CGGTGCGGATGATCGAGGATGCTATAAAATGCTGAACAAAAACTACTTTTATGGATAATTGAAACGGCTCGCTCCACGTATATTTTGTATTTTGACTAAAAAGAAGCTTTTAGCGGGTCTGACCAGTTCTAAGTCTAGGATCAGAGACGTCACATTTCGCGCACTTTTGGCGCCGCAGGTCACACCCGTAAGTGGAGGAGGTTTCCGCGTCGTCCGGTAAAAATGTGCGCACTGATATTTAGTTCATCTCTCCGTGCCCGCTGGCTTGCCCGAACCCCAAGAGACGTGGAAACTGCAAAAAAGGTAGATGCTTAAGTATGATTGCAGGGCCCCTTTAAGGCAGATATTGGTCAATAAAAGCGATAGAATTAACAAAACATAATCTTTATGACTATGACGTCTGATCGCACCATGCCAGTTCACTGGTTTTGATTTCGAATTGTTTTTCTTAGCAGAAGTGAAAAAATATTTTGGTTGATGTTATGAACCCCATAATCTATTTTTTTGCGGAAAAAAGAAACATTTTAGAGGTCAGTGTTGATTTAACACAAAGTAAAATTTGGGGCTTTTACGTGCCAAGCCAACGAAGAGTGTCTGGGACGCCCTAGCAGAAAACTGAGGATTACCTAATTTCGACCACCTGGGGATCCTATAATGCACAACCGAAATCTCTGTTACACGGCTCCTTCCCCACAAGGAAGCCTCCGTCAGATTGCGGACACCTTGGCCGGGATTGGAACCCTCCACCTGAGGATCCGTAGGCTGGTGCTTTGACTCAGAATGCCTTTAACACTACTTTCAAGGCTGCCTTCCTTGCCGCCGTAACAAATGGCGCTGCTCTGCTGTAAAACTTTCCACGGCGGCAAAAACCGTCGTCTCGTGTGCATCTGTGACATCGTGCAGGATCGTTGACTTCTCTTTTCTTTTTGAGCTCAAATCAAGTATAAGGCTCGATCTTGTTTAGGTAATTTTGTTCTCTCGTCTCGTTCTCCCAAAGTGTTACTACTGCTCGGAGACCCGGAGGTGCGGCTACTACCCCTACAAGAAGCTCATCCCCAGCCATGACGAGTGCGCCGCTTTCTCCGAAGTCTACTGGGGAATCTGCTTCAGTGAGTGGCATTGTGTCCTGCTCGGGGATGTACCTTCAAAACCGGTTCATTTTTCGTTTCATTTTCCGGTTCGGTTTTCTGGGAGCCAAAAGAGCGTATCTCTCGGGAAAATATTTACTTATTGTCTTTAACGAATGCATGCTGTTGTTTGAGGGAGAGGGGTGACAGAAGCATGTCCTTGTCAAAAAGTTTGCTTGTTGAACGACGCAACAACCAACCTGCTCCTAACTCTCCAATTTGTTTATGCTGTAACCGTAGCTGATGCTGGCTGTAGTAGTCTGTTTCAGGTTATGGAAAGCAGGCCCTCCAACAAAGCCCTCCACTCTTTTCACTTTAGCAGAGCAAAGGCTGGAGAGGAGGCTAGTGGAGAGGAGGAAACTGCCAATCACGGCAAGCACAGAGCTTTGTGGGAAGGGCTTGTCCTGCTTTTCTTAATCTGCAACAGACTAGAATAGTTACCCATTTAACAGAAGCGATAGCCAGCTCCTGAAATGGAAAATACTGTTACGAGGCAAGTATTGCCGCTGGTTGGTGCCAATCCCTCATCACCGAGCACATTCCCCCACTCTTAACCTGGTAAGTCCGTTATCAATAAAAGGCCAAGATAGTAAAGTGTTAACTTATACCGCTTGTCTCAGTTTCGTTTTTAAAACTGTGAGCAACAGACCCTTTTCAGAAGACCATATACAGACCCTGTCCAGGGCCATACCCAGCACTCTAATGGCAGCATTGTACATCTTCTCCGAGCCAGTAAAAACGAACCTCTTCGAAAGCATATGGCAGAAAACGAGGAATTGATTTTACCAAGTTGGTCTTTTTACGCTGCCCTCGATTCACGAAGTCGAGGCTGCTTGAAGTTGAGTGATCTCGTTCTCTTATCATCGTGATTAGTTCAGAGATATTAAAGAGTTTTTGAGACTGCTGGGGTAGGGACAAAAGTGTCACTGAGGCATGAAGTAAGAGACTTGTTCCAAAACTCCAAGCGCCTCATCACGGCGTAATGCCACGTTTTGCATTGTGGCAATCAGTGGGCAGCAAAATCCATAAGCGCTCCGCTCCTGGCCCACAGGTTCCCATAACGCAACGCGCGCGGTGGCGGATTTATGAAAGTAGTCTGTTTGAGTAGCCGTGCATACTTCTGAAACAAGAACTGAATGTACTAGTGAAAGGTTGGCTGCCTTCAAGCTTCTCGCTTACATATTTATTTTTTCGCTTACTGTTGTCCTAGCGTAACATTGTTTTAGAATCTGCTTCAGTCTCAGGTTTACTCAAAACTTGCATACCAAATTAGCTATGATGTTAACCCTAATCTAAATGTTTGGGTTAACAGTGTAAACATAGAGTTATTATAATGTGTGCTAGAGGTTCAGCTGGTGCTAGCATGTACAGGACTTCCAGTTTCAAATTGAAGCAGAGAGCAACCAGTCTACTTTTGCGGTGCTCCCGTGCATTCCTGTGCGGAGAGCAAGTCGTCTGCTTGCGCAGGAGTTGCGGTGGCGTCAGAACAACGTTGAGCTTTGATTGCTTTTGATTGAAAGGATTGTGGATAGACCTCAATGCTAGATGTCTCGAGGTCTACCCAGAATTTTTTTCAATCGGCTAATAAGAGCTCGGCGTTCTGACATCATCGCAACCCCTGTGCAAGAAGTAGACAAACTTGCACACCGCAAAGGAAAAAGGCACATACATTTTGCCTCTTTGCCGGAGAAAAACAAAAATCAACTTCTTTACTTGGGTTGTAACAAATAGTATGTCACTTTATTGACGTTGTAGGGTGTAATTCCTTTAGCTGGAGTATTTTTTCTGATCAGTGAGCTGCGTTTAACTTCACAGTATTTTAGCCTTAAGCCCATGTTCCAAAACAGGCGTGTGGAGACAAGCCACGAATCGGAGCAACAATAACGGTTGAGAAGACTGTAGGGGTTGTTCAAGGAGGGCCGACATCTCAACGATGCTAATATTGATAACCTTCGAGATTTATACGTCGCTGCCGTAGAATCCCGCGAGATGTCCCACCCCCAAAAAATAACCTGCCCCCTCTTTTTGGCACGATTTTCTCTTTTTTCAAACGCAACAACAGATAGCCCACTTCTAGTAATTGCAGGGCCCTGGCCATTGGTGACCTCAACAGAAATGATCTTACTTAGGTAAATAAGCAAACATTGCTGACTGGGAGGGACATTTGTCTTTGATTCGTCGCCCCTCCCTGCAATCACAAGTTTTGCAGGTCACAAAATCTAAGAATAGCATTTTTTCAACTTTTTTTTTTCATTGCACACTGAGAGTTAGTCTACTCCTTATTTTCACCCGCTTTGCTTTCGATTTTAGGTGGGCTATCTCGCTCGGGTTATTACGGTATATGATAATGGACGCCCGCCTTGTCACTTCACAAGCAATAAAAAATACTCTTAAAACGGTAAAAATATGCAACTATAAAAAGTTTTTTTTTTTTTATTTCATACATTGGTTTACTTTTGTCGGGCACCAAGCCTTTTCTGGCTTTCCCCCATTTTGAAAGTTTTAGAGCTTGCGGATACAATGTTTTGAGCACTGTAGAACAGAGAGAACAAACTAGCATTATTTATTGCAAATGGCACTGATTACTTGGCTTTCCCTTTGTTTTGACTGTCTACATGCACAAACATACTGATGCAGCGCTAGTGCGTAGTTCTTGATGCTTGTCTTGATTTTCGAGATGCCCTTCGTTGGTTCGGCACATAAACCTCCTCTATAGAGCAGTGCCAATGCGGTGTTCATGCCAACAGTGTCGGACAGTGTACAAAAATGCATGCATGAAGCTATTTCAGCACCGTGTTGAATGCCTTGAATCATTCATGGGTGGATGATTTTTTTTTTTTTTTTTTGGGGGGGGGGGGGATTTAGTTTTTTTATGCTTTTCAAGGACAACATAAAAAAAAGACATATACCAGCTTTTTTTAGGAAGAAATGTTTTTCGTTTTTCGGGACATTGCAAATATTAGGTCAACACATCTGGGCAACACTTTCCCCGTGATGTCATTCTCTGTGCAGATGCCCCCCCTCCCTGTCCAGTCAAATGCCCACCACGCCCCCAAGCCTAACCTATAAGTCTGCCCCTGCCTTGAACTTGAGGCAAAATTACTTTAACTGACCAATATTTTCGTCTACACGACTGAGAAATTTTCAAAGTTGTTTATCGCGTAAGAATTCTCCGTAAGACTCATCCTTATAATCAAGTGCAAGGACTAGAAAATGCGCGCACCTTTTCTCATAGAAATGCGTCACCAGAAGTCAATTTCAGACTCGAGGCTTGCCAAAGCTCGAGCAGACTTTTCTTTTCCTGTCGCTCTTCGTGTCCACTCTGTTCAAGCGGTGCTCAATCCAAACACCGCCAGTGTTAGTGAAAAAATCTTTGCCGGGAACCGGGTTACGTCAACCGTTCTCACACGCGCTACATCTCGCCGCAGTCTCGCTGCAGGGCACGGTGATTGCGATAAGCGTCGTGGCGGGCACCCTCCTCATCGCCCTGGTGGTGTGCTGTTGCTGCTGTTGTCGCAAGCGCAGCAATGACAAGTGGCTGCGCGACATGGCCCGGATGGAGGAAGAACGTCGCCAGCGTCAAGAGCAGTCCGATGGCCGTCGGGCCGAGCGTCGTTCCAAGACCGACGACATCCGCCGAAAGTATGGCCTCGTCAAAGAAGAAACGCCGTACACGAGGTTCGACCACTGACCTCGCAGGTGCCGTGATTTGCTGACTCTCTCAGCTCTTCATAGTTGAAGACTGGTTCACACACTTTCATTTGAATGGGCAGAGGGCGTTGTGACCTCTCATAACTGCTCAAACATTTCCAACCTTTGCGCAACTAGGCCAAAGGCTTTGCAGTATTTGCAAGATAAAATCGATGCACCATTGATGAAAAGTGGTCGCTTATAACATTGTCAGAATTATTTCGAGCCCACGTTAAAAGAATGGTGCATCAAAAATAATAAAAATGTGCACACAGGTCGGAAGTTTTTTGGGGGCTACCCAATAGAGCATGCCGGTGTGCAAGCGTTTACGTTTACGAGAGATCACAACACACTTGGCACGGTCAGACGCAAATGAATGATCAGGCCTTAAAGAGCCACGGGTGCGAAACATTGGAGAAGCCCTGCGTCGGGACAGCGTTCTGTCGAAAACAGCGACAACAGGCCGACGGTCATCGCAAAAAAAAAGAAAAGGAAAAAAGCTGTTTTCTTTAGGGGCTTAATGAATGCATCTTTTGAGGTTTTGCCTCTGAGCTGGTCCTATCTTTTTTTTTTTTCTTATACTTTGCACCGGTTTGCGAATGGAAGTGTAAAGTGTCTGGGAAGTTCTTATGTCCCAAGAGCCACTTCAACCCGCTCGACTCGTTGTTGGGGTTTGTTGTTTGTGTTTTGCTCATGCAACATGGACTCGTGTACGAAACAGCTGTGATCTTGTCGGCAGGTGCAATTTGGAAGCATTTTTTTCCATTTGCGCCCAAAATTATTGGTGCGCGTGTTTCCAGGGACCCGTTTATACATTCCATGACGTTGTTGAATGACCCGGCGATGCATTGCGACTTGTTTGTGCGCAAGTTGAAGGTGACCGAGCAGTAAGCAAAAGAGAAAAATTCGAGACTGGGGTGATGTCTTTGTCCCTCGCTGGTTTTGTGCCTTATCCTTGCTCCTTAGTTTTATTTTGGGGCAGTTTTTTTTTTTAGTCCTCTCTGAAAATAGTTTACGTTTACAATGTGACAAATTCTGTTGGTCTTCTTTTTTATGTGTCATGCATTGTTTGCATAAGATATGTTCTTATGCGTTATTCCATCATGGCATATATTACGTTTACCTCTCCGAAGAGATCAGATGTGCCTTCTGATAAAATATGTGCCTTATGCAGTAGTATTATTGGAAACATTGGACAGCAGGACATTGATTGTTCTAAATCGGACATTGTAGTGTGTCCCTTCGTATGACTTAAAGTAGGTCACAAAACATATTCGGCATCCTGGGTACCTCAGGGATTAGCATATATTGCAATGTAATAAAGGGGTACCTTAAGATTTTGCAAGCTTTGTTGAACTTCGTCTGCATTGTTTCAATAAGAGAAGCTCAATTTGACTTTCATGGGCATCCAATAAAAATATGGATGTCAAGTGAAGATGCAGATAAACAGAACTTTTTTGGTGTTGTCAGCATCTTCACTGCAGCAATGTTTTGCTGAAAGAATGTGTGCCCATGGATAGAATGTGGTACCATGATTTGAGTTTCTTCATTTGTGATTACTTTTTCGTTACATTGCCATTTTTTTTTTTTGCCCCTTGCTGTTTTACATTATTTCTATGTCACCACTTTGATTGGTCCAGCACCTCTACAGAACATGCACTTCAAGCAAGCAGCAAATGGTTGAAGCATTGTGTATAATGCTTATGTTACTATACTGCCTTTTTTGGTTCTTTGTACATCGTCTCGTCACTTTTAGGTTGATACAGGAAATAATGACGCTAAGACTGATTGATGGGGGAAGGGACTCTCAGGTATGCACTTAAGCGACGCAATGACTGTGTTATTGGTTAATAATGAAATTAAGATTGGGACTCAAGCAGTGAGCACGGAGATATTTCTCAGAATTGTATTGTGAGGTAGTCTGAGATACCCTTAACAATAACAGCACCCATTTGAAAGTGGTCAAGAACTGCATGATGAAAAGTGTGTTTCCCTGAAAGTGTTTTTTTCACGCAACATACAGCCTCATGCCCAATGACTTTACTTAATATTTCTGGCCCTGCTTCTACACAAATGGACAAAATGTGATAAGTCTTGTATCATCATATGCAGTTGTTTGTTGGTGACATAGACAGACTGGCATTATGTCCTTTAAGTCTTAGAAGCACTTTAATTGTATGTTAAAAGTTCTGGGTCTCTGGTCAAAAAATCACTGGATTGTTTAATATTGTACTACTTCTACTGTTTTCTCATTTTAGTGTATAGTTTCTAGAATGCACGGGCAGACCTGTTTAAAACTTTGTGAAACTTCAATAACAGTAATGTGAGTGTTCATCAAGGTGTTAGCTGTGAGGAAAAAGGTATGTTTTCGGCTTGGGGTTTTTATTTTGGGTAGATGAGACATTTTTGCCGAAATGACAGGAAGATATCATGTTCATACTTATTCCTTATGCAGAGAAAAGTCACTATAAGGAAGAATTCGCATGCCCAATAAAGGAGAGACTTGGATGGTGATATATAGCATTTCTGGGCATCGTAAATAAATTACTGGGCTGGATAAAAGCATATTCCACCTCTCATTTCTAGAAACCATCTTGTGTGCCTTAAATCTATATTGAACCATATAGTATATAGTTCCAAACTCTGTATTCTAAAGTTTTCTACGGTTGCATATTAAAAAACAATAAAAACACTGCATTGTTGTTTGGCTGCTTGGTTCTCAATGGGAGTTTTATGGCGAAAGTTGAGCACCCAGCTGCATTTATTGTACTTTCGGACTCTCTGCCTGTGGCATACTGAAGCTGGTGTTGCGTGTTTTGTTTTGTGCAGCCGTTGAATCTGAAGGCTTAGCAAGAGCATGTCAGGCAGGCCAAAAGTGCTACGCATCGAACGGCGCCTGGCTACCGTGAAAATAGGAGCAATACTTAAAGGAGCTGTGCAACAGTTATAGAGATTTGCTTAAATAATTTGGGAGTTGGTGTCTCGACCTTTCTGAGTAAAGAACAAAAAACCGTTTTTGCCTGCATGTCCTAGTTTTTATTTTAAAAATGGACAAAGATTGAGGTTTTCGGCGCCCTCTCAACTCCTTCCCTAACTTCCGAGTCACGTGCGCTGTGACGTCAATGGGGAGAGAGAGAGAGAGAGAAAAACTTTTATTGATGGAATATGAGAATTCCTTAGAGCGCGGTCCTCGTTGTGGCCGTTGTGGCGGCGACCTCCTTAGCCCTTTCCACCAAGGCGCTTTGCACCTCAGGGTCGGAGATTCGGAGCGAGGTCTCCCACTCATCATGGGATGGGATTGAGGGAAAAGGGTCTTGTGGGCAAGCCCATATTATGTGGGGCAGAGTGGCTTTGTCTCCACATAGGGTGCATTCCGAGGTGGGGTACATTGAGGGGAAGTTGTGGGTGAGAATAGCGGGGTTAGGAAAAGTGGCCGTCTGGAGTTTGCGCCAACTATGGGCCTGCTCCAGGGTAAGGGACTTGTCGGCTGGCGGATAGACCTGACGGGAGAGGAGGTAGTGCGTGGTGATTTCATGGAAGCTGGATGGACGGTCCCTGGCGGATCTGGCCCCGTGATAGGGATGGAGGCTAGGCCCTGCCCGGATAGTGTATCCTCGGGCTTGTTCATGGGCCGCCTCGTTTCCCTCGAGACCAGCGTGCGCGGGTGTCCAGACCAGTTTGACGGGGGTCTGGGGCGGGTTTCTGTGAAGAATTTTGAGCGCTGGCTTGGAAATGCGGCCAGCTGCGAAATTTTGGAGGGCGGTTTTAGAATCCGTGATGATCACTGAGGGGGTTGGGATCACAGTGAAGGCGAGGGCTATGGCTACCTCCTCCGCCGTCTCCGGGTCAGTGGTCAGGACGGTGACGGCGTCGATAGGGGAGTGTAAGTTGTCGGTCACCGCCGCCGTGAAAGCCCCATGGTGCCTGTATTCTGCCGCGTCCACATATAGGACACCCGGGTTATCCCCGTAGGTTCTTTGCAGGGAAATAGCGCATTGTTTCCTGCGAGCAAGGTTGTGGGTGGGGTGGATGTTTCGAGGTAGCGGATTTGCTATAATTTTGTTGTGGATGTTGGGCCTGATGGGGGATTTGTCTTGGAGGAGCTTGTGGCATCCAATGTTTAGGCTGGCCGCTGGCGAGTATGTGCCTACCAGTGGGGGTGCGGGAGAGTCTAGTCAGTTGGGCAGCACGATGTGCTTCTATCAATTCGTCCAGGTGATTATGCAAACCGAGTCCTTCCAGTTTGGCAGTTGGAGTGCTAGGCGGTAGGCGTAGTGCTATTTTGTAGGCCTTGCGGATCAAGGTATTAACCTTATTGGTGAAGGCTGGCGTGAGGCGTAGGTATGGGGTCGAGTATGTTAGCCGGCTTAGGACGAAGGCCTGTAAGATGCGTATGCGATCCTGTTCGTTGAGGCCTTTATGTTTGTCACCCTTTTCAGTAGGCCTATTGTTTGATTAATCTGACTTTCCATTGGCTCAAGGAATTTGTTATTGAGTCTATTCGCCTGGATCTGCAGTCCCAAGATTTTGAGCTCCGAGACCACAGGGATTGGCCTGCCATTGATGTGTAGTTCGATGTCAGCGTTGTTTTGTTTCCTAGTGTTGGGGGGCCGAGGTAGTATTAGTTCGGATTTCGCCGGAGAACAAGCGAGACCTGCTCTCTCTGCTTCCTCCGCTACTATCTCAACCCCTTGTTGTAGTATTTCTTCTATATGGGCGTCACTCCCTCTGCCGATCCAGAGGGTGATGTCGTCCGCATATAGACTGTGTCTGAGTTGGGGAATTTGGCCTAGCCTTTTGGGGATGTTGATGACTGCTAGATTAAAAAGAATGGGCGAAAGCACAGCCCCTTGCGGGGTTCTCCTGCTGCCCAGTTGGGTAGTGTCTGACGTGAGGTCGCCAACGTTGATTGCGGCAGTTCTCCCGGAGAGGAATGCTTTGATGTAGTTGTACGTCCGCTCTCCGGGGTTTACTGACCCCAGACCCCCCAGGATGGATTCATGGGTGACATTGTCGAATGCCTTTGTGAGGTCTAGGGCCAGGATAGCTGCCGTGTCGAGGTTACCTGTGGATTTGATTTGTTCAGAGAGCTGTAATAATATGTCCTGCATGGATAGCCCAGCCCTGAAGCCAACCATGGTGTGTGGGAATAGGTCTGCGTCATTCATGTGGTTGGTCAGCCTATCTAGGATTATGTGTTCCATTAGTTTACCTAAGCAGGATGTTAGAGAAATAGGTCTTAGGGTGTTCTAGGGTGAGGGGTTTCCCTGGCTTGGGGATTAGAATAACTTTTGCGTGTTTCCACGACTCGGGAATCCTCCCCTCTCTCCAGCATGTGTTGATGTAGTCTGTGATGTCTGTAATGGATGAGTCATCAAGGTTGCAGAGGGTGCGGTTGGTTATTCCGTCCGGTCCTGGTGCTGAGTTGGGTTTGAGTTTGGATATTGCCAACCTCACCTCCGCCTCCGCGATTTCTCGGTCCATGTTAGTGTTTTGCTGCCCAGGGTAGGGAGGGAGTGCACTTTGGGGCCCGGTCGGTTGGTATTTTTCGGTAGCTTGATCGAGCAAATCTTGATCCGAGCCTGGGAAATTTTGTACAATTTTAGTCATGCGATTCTTTTGTTCCGATCTGCCTCCATCCGGATCAAGGAGGTGTCGTAAGAGGATCCAGGTCTTTTCCAGCCCAAGGTTACCGCGCATTTGATCGCAGATCTGTCCCCATTGGTCCCGCACCAGTGAACTCGCGTGTGAGGTGATTTGTCTCTCCAACTGGGACAGTTTGGTTTTCAGTTTACGGTTGTGTTTGTTCTTCCTCCATCTTTTTAGAATGCTACTGTAGGCTTCCCATAGATGTTGTAGATGGGAGTCTACCGTTTCCGATGGAATACTCGGGTCTAGCTCTGTGGTGGCTCCTCTGACATCCCTCAGCAGCTGATTAGTCCACTGATTGATATCGTCGATCTGTTCGTGTCTGCTTCTGTTTTCTGTGGCGTTGGACTCTCTGACTGCTCTGAAGCTTTCCCATTCAACCAGGGTGCTTTGCCTGAGGGTGCGAGTAAGCCTCAGGTTGGGGGATAGTGTTGTGCTCATGATGAGATGATCACTGCCTAGGCTGTGTTCAGTGACCGTGCTTGTGAGCCGGTTGATGCGTGATGAGAGGGTGAGATCTGGTGTTGTGTCTCTTTGAACACTGTTGCCTATGTGTGTGAGTGCTGTTGGGTTGGCCTCTAATGTGAGGTGATGTGATTGTATCTGTAGCCAGAGGTCTCTGCCCTTGGGACTGCAGCTCTGGTAGCCCCACGCGGTGTGCGTGGCATTAAAGTCTCCAACTATTAGGAGAGCGTGCGGGCCCGCCTCTTTTCTTGCGAGCGAGAATAGCTGGTTGAATCGGTGTGTCCTGCCCTGATTATTTGGTGAGCTGTCTGTATACGTTTAAGACACATACCTTAGTCCCACCTCGCTTCGGGGGATAGACTGTTACTAAATCATGAGGGATGTCGATACTGTCGAATTGGTGCCGCGACGCGGGGATGTTTCTGTGCACCAGGACGGCGGTCTTGCCATTTTCTTTCCCTTGGTAGGCTTTATACCCCGGTAACTTGACCTGAGTTTCTACTTCCTGGAGTGCGATTATATCCGGGGGAGATTCGGCGTTTTGTACTAAAAGCTTCAGAGTCGCTCGTTTCCGTTTGTAACCTCTGCAGTTCCACTGCCAAACTGTGACTCCTTTGTGATTAGTATGTGCCATGGTGCGGTTGTTCTAGAGAGTGCGGGGTCCGCCGTGTAGGTGGTTGGATATGTTGGGGTCGGGTGCGTGAGTTCATGCTGTGGAGCTCCAGGGGAGGCGTTCCTTGATCTTGAGCCGCGTATCGCATCCCTGTACGCCTTTGCCACTCTGCTTTCAAATTCTTTTAGGAGGCCACTCAGCGAGCTTTGCATCGCGGTTTGTATTGCGTTGGCAATTTTGTTGTCAATGTTTGCCTCCAGGTTAACGCATCCTTCCCTGATCAAGAAGATGTCCTGCTCCATCTTGGAGTATTTGCTGTCGGGCTCCCCGTTAGATCGAGAGGCGTCAGGAATAGTGTCTTCATCAGGGTTGTAAAAGTTACTTCAAAAATGTACAGTCGGGGACAAAAGTCCACAGGACGCGCGAGCTGCGACTGAAACGCATTGCTCTGCCATCTGCCGGCGGGTCGCCTGGTTTCGAGATCACACAAAAGCGCATGCGCGTCCTACTCTGCTTGCAAACATGTGCGTTTTCCCGCTCTTCTGCGGCGCGGCTCCTAACTCGGAATCGGGCGCGTGGTACCGCCTCGGAGATAGCGCTTACTGACGTGGCACCTATAAAGCAAGGAGTCACGGCAGCTCAACTGAGCGATAAACTCGACTGGTTGTAAAGCAAGGTGCGCTGACACGGCGAAATGCGGTGCAATTCCGCAGGCGGTAACTCCACTTTCGGAATGTGTAGCAGACGCTCGTCAGTCGCAAGCGCTATCTCCGAGGCGGGGTACCACGCGCCCGATTCCGAGTTAAAGGGGCCGCGCCGCAGAAGAGCGGGAAAGCACGCATGTTTGTAGGCACAGTAGGACGCGCATGCGCTTTTGTGTGATCTCGAAACCAGGCGACCCGCCGGCAGATGGCAGAGCGATTCGTTTCAGTCGCAGCTCGCGCGTCCTGGGGACTTTTGTCCCCGACTGTACGTAATGGTGAATTTCACTCGTAGATCCGGAGCGCTTTCCAAAATCCGCGAGGGAGGCAAAATTCCGCTCCGTGGGACCCGCTCCGAATCGACGAGGGGAAGATAAACTCGCCTTTTTGGAGTGACCTCCCCCACACCCCTCCCCATCGCTTCCCCTTCCGCCGTTCAAAATGGCCGCTGCTCAAACTTGACAAGCCCACCAACGCCTGAGCCGACTGACCTTTCCGACGCAGAAATAACACGCGACACAGGCCGGGCGAAATTATACGTACCACGGCGCTCATGTCGCAAATAACGAAGACGTCCGCGTTCGGCACCGTCACATACCTTTCGGCCGCGTCGAAGCGGCGGGGCACGGACAGCGATTGCCAGCGGTGGAATAAACACAGCGGTAACAAACCATCACTTGCACGGTCGTTGCCTAATCTCTTCTTGCTTTATTGCACGGGAAAACGCCGGCGGAATGCCGTGTAAAAAGGTAAACAATCATTGGCTGCGGAATGAACAGGCCTAACCTTGCGTCTGCCTTCGGCTTTCCTGAAGTTCTGGTACGACTTTAATAAACACAGAGGTAACAAACCATCACTTGCACGGTCGTTGCCTAATCTCTTCTTGCTTTATTGCACGGGAAAACGCCGGCGGAATGCCGTGTAAAAAGGTAAACAATCATTGGCTGCGGAATGAACAGGCCTAACCTTGCGTCTGCCTCCGGCTTTCCTGTCGTTGTTCCTCTCACGATCACAGATGTCAGCGCTTACGATTTACCACGCTCCACAGTCCCGGCTTTGTATCCCTGATCTACGCGAGGTAGAAGCGTTCGAGCCGTCACAATCCCACGTAAACAACCGATGCACCCGAACAGATACAACTCGACGACCCGTCCGGCCCGCCGACCTTGCCAACCTCGCCGCGCATGCGCACTGCCGATTTAGAAGGAAATCACGTGGGCCGCTCTGTCAATTTCCGGAGAGATCTGTGAAAACCCGCAGAGCAAGTTCGGCGGAGTTTGAGGCGCTCCGTGGAGCGGGCGTTGCCAGAGATCTACGAGGGGAAGATGACCAGCTCGAGCCAGATCTGAGCGGAATATGCGTGCTCCAAATGTTTTGGAGCGCTCGAGATCTGCGAGCGGAATTCACCATTAGATACGGTTACAGTTACTCATACGAAAAGGTACTTAGGTACGTACCTAGGTATACTAGCTTAAAAATGTACCTAGGCACAGGTACAGTTACTTTAAAGTTACTTTCTTTATTTATTTTCCCCAAATTCGTCAGAATATATTGGAAGTAAAGCTCTTTATACTAAGGATGCACACGAAAACGAGTTCGATAAATATGCTTTATTGGTGTCAATGTGAGAAATAAGGAAAACCGCATTGACATGAGCATTCTAGGACAAGTTATCTTTTTTCGGTTTCGGTTTGAGATTAACAGGTCGCTACTTTCCCCAAACGGAGTTCCGAAGCGATTCGATAAATTGGTGTCGCTAGAACGGCATCGCTAATCCACCGTTCGCTCAAACAAACACAGCCATTCGCTAAAGTGTCGTTCGATGAAACATTATGGGCAGGGCTTCATTCGCTAAAACGTTGTTCGATCAAGTTAATGCCTCCCAGGTCGTACCCAACTCACCGTTATTCACGGCACATGGTAGTGTGTTAAAACTTTCAGATTTATAGTTTCTATCATTTTGACGAAGCGAATAGAAAAGTACCTGTAAAAAGTAACTTCACTCAGTTACAAGTTACTAGAAAATGTACCTAAGATACAGATACAGATATCGAGAAATGAAAGTACCTAGGTTTGTACCTCAGGTACAACAAAAGTACCTAGATACTGATTTCCAGTTACTTGTACCTAGGTACTTTACAACCCTGGTGTTCATCCTCTGGTTGTGTTGTCGCGGCCCGCTTTTTTGAGGCTGGGGGCGCGACGGGGGCTTGCGTGTGCATGCTAGCCTTAAGGTTCTGATTTTCTTGTCTCATTGCTTGTATCTCGTGTCTAGAGGCCTAAAAGGGTAACTGCAAAGAAAAAAAAAAAGTGTTTTTTTAAACAGCCTAATTGGGACAAGTATGTCACAAAACAAATCGTCCGCGGAAAAATAATTTTTTTCTAGCTATATTTACGCCACAGGACGTAATTTAGTCGAGGTCACAACTTCTCCACATTTGAAACTCCCGCTCTTTGGACGCGCGCGGAGTGGCTGCTATACGTCACTCCGTGACATATAGCAGCCACTACTTGACGCATAATACCAACTTTGTGGCGCGCGATTTCAAACAGACGAAATAGCCGCAAACTAAAATCAGTCTCGCGCAATAAATATTGCTGTAAAAATTTTGGTTTTTGGTGGAAAAATTGTTTTGTGACATGCGTGTCCCAATTAGGCTAAAGTTGAAGCCTGGGCGAGTTTGTATGACATTATATTTAAAAGGTTAAAACAGCGCAAAAAACAACGGACAGGGTAAAGAAGGACACAGACAGAGCGCTGACTCACAACTAAATTTTATTGAACGCAACGGTGCAATATATATACGCACGATTGTGAACAAAAAAGAAGAAAATCAGCCTAAAAACCACACAAAACAAAAGCACCAAAAAAACAAAATATCGCATCTAAAAAGACATAAAAAGGACACGCGCTCCTCCAAACTCAGGATTGGCGCCACTTTTCCCAGGATAGATGGGCTTTACTCTCTACACATCCTGGGAGCGGGTTTGCAAACCAGTATTCAGACGAAGAGCAGGCCGATATAGGAACCGTGCACATCTAATTCAGGCCCCGACCAGGGCGCCCCTAGCGGCAAACGGGTCCGTTGCATCGGGGAACTTCTGCCAGTCGCTGCGTTGGTTGTGCGTTGTATCGGGTTAGCGCTGTAATTTCCAAGGTAGCTATTCCGCTCTAAGAAAGCCACAACAATTGATGCGGCAAACAATAGGCGACCGCCGCGACGCGGCCGGCATAGAAAAGGTGCGGATCTAATTCAAGCCCCGACCAGGGCGCCCCTAGCGGCAAACGGGTCTGTTGCATCGGGGAACTTCTGCCAGTCGCTGCGTTGGTTGTGCGTTTTAGCGGGTTTGCGCTGTAATTTCCAAGGTAGCTATTCCGCTCTAAGAAAGCCACAACAATTGATGCGGCAAACAATAGGCGACCGCCGCGACGCGGCCGGCATGCTCGCTTCCCATAGGACATAGGAAGTGAAAAACTGCCACTTTATTTCTTCTTTTGTTTTCTAGCTTTAAATTAAGCTCTAAAAATATATTTCATTTTTTTTTTTTTTTCTTTTGCAAAACAGCGGTTGCGTGTTAAATGTGGTGGTCCAAACGGCCGCAACGCCGCACCTTGTGCTTTTGATAATTTCGAACGTGGATGGAACTTCGAATTCATTCGGAAATCAGAGCTTATTCTTCGTTTTGTAAACCACTGTAATCTACGTATGCACTGGCTCGTATCTCGCGTCGCCTGTTGGCCGCTTCCTGCAGCGGCGGACGCAGGGCGAGGATCTAGCTTGAGTACAGTGCCTTAAAGGGGGTAGTGTAGTTACCGCGCAGCCTCCACCGCCTCCACCATGCATCGGGAACGGCCGCTCCTTGGAAGACGGTGTAGGTGGCGCTTCGATCCGCAGCTCCGTTAGGGTGCCTCAATCGGCCGGCAGATAGAGGCACCCTAACACGCTTCATAACTAATATAAATACCTCAAAAACAATTATTTTTTTCCATTGAACTTCCAACGACATGATTTGTGTTTGAAGGTGAATAAAAATCTGAAACTAGCAGACGACAGTGTAGTCGACAGCTGCGAATCGGCCGGAGCTGGCCGGAGCCAAGCTGACCAAGCGGCCAAGCCGGAGCTATAGCCGGAACGACGGTGCTGCAAGCGCCAGCGCCACCCGCGGCCGTCTTCCAACGCTGTGCCGCTTCTCCGGTTTCGTTCGTTACACTACCCCCTTTAAGCCACTGTAGCTTGAGATCGGCGGCGAACAGCGAGTGGCCCGAGACCACCTCGAGCGCCCGATCTGCATGCGCAGCTGCGAACATGCAACTTGTTTGTTCCGGAAAAATTCTGCGCCATCTATGAGGAAAAGGGTACAAATAAATAGCGGTTGAAGGGGAATTGAGATAGTCATGCCAGCTAGAAGTGCAGCGACTCTCTGCCATTAAAGAGTTTAACCCTCATCTTGGTCATTGCTGTATTTAAATTTTTCACAAGTTCTATATACACTACCTAGATGGCGCCACTGTCCACCATTGCGCCCGTGTTGTCAGGGTCGCGTCCCCGTGACGCTTGACTCCCATGTTGTTTACCGTTGAATAAACAGAGTACGCCATCAGCCACCATCCGCGTCGGACGCCTCCTTCCTTCCGGGGCTCCCGCCCCCGGCCCTGCCGGTCACCACTTCGGCATGTAAGAACCTCGTCTCTTCCGCAGGCCCTGCGATCCCTTTTATTTTTACGGGTGACTGCCTTTTCTTTTTATTTACAACAGTCATCACTATAACTGGTACATTTCTGAACTGTGTTCGCCCTTTCATTCAGCGTGGACCACCCTGCACAAGAGCCGCTAAATGCGCTATGCTTCATAGGAACAATACTTCAGCCATCTTGGTGTCGATGTTGCCAGTTATCTGAACCCTTATATGACAGCGCGGGAAATTCTCTTCCGTACTCCAGAAATGTTCAAACCGGCTGCGTCAGAGCCCGAGCTTCCTGACACTATCTAACTAAAGCTCAGGAATCTAGTCGCATTTTCTAATCGTAACATTCGTCAATCCAACCCGGATAAATGGATGCGGTGAACCCTCCAAATCGGGCGGCGGCTTGCGCCACCTAGCCAAAGCTTCTCATTGAAATTAATTATTCTTCGATTAAATTCGTAATCAATGGAAAAGGGCAAACCAATCTCGTGTCGCTGCTAAGCACAAGCCATCTACCATTCTCCACGAAACTTCATTCTTCCCTCGACTTATGCCACCAGTCCGATAACCTGTGCTTGGTGATCTCCGCTTTCCCAGCGTCTATTTTTCCGTCGCTGCCTTTAAAGGGATGCTGATAACCAAACATTTCAGTGTCTCAAATAAGTGGCGCACTATCTTTCCATGAGTCAGCAGCCGCCGGTGTGCACGAGCACACGCAACAAAATTGACATCATCATATCCCCCATTCAAGCTAATAAGCTTGAATGGGAGATATGATGACGTCAGTTTCGTTTCTCGTGCTCGCGAACACCGGCGGCTCCTGATTTATGGAAAGATAGTGCGCCACTCATTCCGACACTAAAGTGTTTGGTTCAGCCGTCACTAAATATTGCCTTAACAACTGCATGGTGAAGCCCTTTACAGTAAAGTAAGGGTGTTCAGCCATCTCCTTTTCCTCCCCACATGCCCTGATATTTCGCTCTGTACACCCTAGTTCGTAGTGCCCCTGTCGTGGCCTTAAACAACGAGAGTTTCCCCTGGAATTGTCATAGATTCTTTCTTTAGCAATATCTATAAGTCTCATTAAAACTTCGGTTTGGGCTAGTTGGTCCATTATAGGTGTAAAGGCCCGTTCACACTCTTGCGACCGAGTACGACGAGAAAACTTCTTAAATTTTTTTAGAACGAGGGAACACACTGGCATTGTGGCGCCATCTATGCGGTGACCCTGGAACTGCATTTCACAAGAGCGAAGGTTTTGCGGGATTTCCGAGGTCAATTGTGCGTAATACCCATAGAAAGGTTCATTTATAACGTTGACAAAAGTTTTTCGAGCCAAGAAAGAAAGGATAATGCGCCAGAGAAATAAAAAAAATATGCCGGACCGCCGAGTTTACACTGCTACCCAATAGATGGCGCCAGTGTGTCCTCTGGTTTAAGAAGTTTTAAGGAACCCATGTTTAAGAGGTCGCAAGAGTGTGAACGGGCCTTAAGGTAATTTCCTTGTAATTTTAGATAATTGATTTTAATGTGGATGAAGTAGTGAAAGTTGTCAGAGCCATCAGGAGGTCGCAAATTCATTTGGGATTGGGAGATGCCTAGATGACAAGCTCATCCAATTCTTAGATGTCATGATCAGTTTTTCTGGGGACCATTTTTGTTGCATGTATGAACCGCGTTCAAAGAAAAGCCTAGTGTCGTTTGACAGTGCTCAGTCTAAGCTCATTAAGCGGGGAATCGCTAGAATCTGCCTTCAGGCAGCATTCGCAAAAAGAATTGTTATCACAAAATGTCGACTAGCTTTGATATCAAGATAAAACGGTTACGCAACGCAGGGTTCCCTTCATGGCTGATTTCTAGTGTCTGTGAAAGCCTGCTTCAAAATATCAAACAAAAGAATCAACAAAACGGTAGTATCACACACACACAAAAAGAGGACATGCCATTCCGTACACAGAGTTTCACACAACATAAAAAAGATTGCCGGCAGATACAACGTTAACATTGTCTTTTCTGCGCCCTGCAAACTGGCTAAGATATGTCCGATGATGACTAGAAAAAAGAAAGTTCTGTGCTCCGAGAAGCATGAAAGCCAATATACTGACTGTCACTAACGTCATCTATGAGATATGCCGCTTAGTTGCGGGAAAGTTTATATAGGACAAACAGGACGCTGTTTCAATGACAGGGCAATAGAACACAAACTACCCGTACAGGGATACGGCCCGTTCGTCACATGTTGATTCGTCATAGAGCAACTGGTAACAGGGCCGTTCGTCACAGCGGAACATCGTCATAGGATAATTCGTCACGTTGACAGTTCGTCACACTATGACCCCAAGATTTTTTTTTTCTATTTTGTTTTCTTAGGAAAGCTAGGAAAGGGGGTCACCCCACCAAATCCGTACAAGGTCAGTGAGGTTGACTACTGCACGAACGGGAACAAAAGCATGTCCCATTGACCCCAAGATAAGGCAACATGCAGCCTTTAGCCTGCATGTTGTCTTATCTGGGTCACCTTACTAACAAAAGAACTTCGAGAACATAAAGTTCACGATAGAAAAAAGCCCACTGAACCCGATTCTTTTCTTTCTTTTTTTTTTTTTTTTTTTTGTGACCTACTCCAGGGCTTACCATGCCGGTTGCTCTTGGATTATAAAAGACGGATCTCTTTTGCTTCCCATCTCACTCTCGATTTCTAAATGGAGGTAGTTACTACTAAGAGAGGTGGCGACATGCTTCTTCACGAAGGACATTCCTACACTTGCATTAAGGTTAACGAAACTACGTTGTGTTGCTTACACGGACTTCGAGATAGCGGCCATCAATGCGATACAAGCCACGATTCCCGGCGCTAGGATACAGGGATGCTTTTTTCACTTATCCCAGTCAGTGTACGGGAAGGTGTGCTCCAGTGGTCACGAGAGTCGCTACAATTCAGATGAAGAGTTTGCTGTTCTGGTATGCGGCATTCTATTTATATGCCTTATTGTTGTCTTCAGTTAAGCCGGTTGGTTACTTTAATTCTTGTGGGTTTTCAGATGAGAATGCTTCCAGCATTGGCTTTCTTACCAATCGCCGACATTCCCGAGGCCTTCCAGGACCTTCTCGAGGTTTTCCCCACCGATGCCTCACTCGTGGCGGACTACTTCGAGGACGTGTGTATGGGGAGACCCCGTCGAAACGGCTTGTCGTCGGCCACCTTCCCTCCTCTGGTTTGGTCAGTTAGAGAATCAACACTAGCAGAAATGCCAAGGACGAACAACAGCATCGAAGCGTGGCACCGGCGACTGCAGGTAAGAACTAATCTAATCCTCTGAGAACTTCCAAGTTTTCTGTAGCACATTCTTGCATCTGTGGCTCAAAAGTTCAGTACGGTGCCTACTCAAAAAGCTTTCTCCACGAGTGTGTGTGTGTTCTTTTTTCTTTTTATGCCAGAGAAACGTGGGCTGCAGTTCTCCCAATATCCGGGCGTTCCTGGGTTGCATCAAGAGAGAGCAGTCCTTGACAGAGATGAAGCTGGCTCAAGCAGAGGGCGGCACGGCATCTTCGAGGGTGTCGAAAAAACACGCCGACTGCAACCGGCGTCTTCAGATCATTGTGAGCCGCTACGATGGTCGCAATCGTCTTGAAACCTTGAGGGCGGCAGCTCGGAATATCGCTCTTTAATTTGTTTTTATTTCGCTCAATCAACCTGTTGTTTTCTAAGTACAACGATGATTTGTTTGGATGTTCCCTCTCTTTAGTAAAAATGAAATATAACGTAATAATCTTTATTGCATGCAAAGCCAAGTGTTCGCACAGTGACAAACTTTCATAGTGACGAATTCCCCTGTGACGAATGGCCACACGTGACAAACGGACCTACACCCATCTGTGCACGACAATTCGGGGGGTTATCTATCTCAGAATTGTAAGCGTTGTTGCTGCGAACCGCTTTTAGTGTCAATCACGTTCTTGAAAAAAAGCGAAAGAAAAAACAGCGGGAGATTATAGAGGCTTTCTTTATTAAAAGGAAGAATGACAGGTGCGCCAGCGCGCCATCTGTTAGCCTACTAGATGAAGTGACTTATCTTAAAGGGCGTCTGTAAAGTGTTTATTGGCTGCTAGCGTTCCTTGATATGTAAAGGGCAGATGAGTTGTGCATATAAGCGTTGAACGGTCTTGCAATAAATCAGTTGAGAGTAGCGCCTGTCCCTGTCGTTTGTGTTATTTTCTACTGCCCTTGTCTGTTTGCGGTTTTAAACCGTATATCTATAAAACTCCAGATTCGATTTAGTTTGCACCCCCGCTTTCCATATTTCCCTCTCCGCTGCTTTAATTCTCTTCTTAACTGTCATTTCCTGATCTGCGCCAATATTGCCGAAAAATTTCGACCTGACTTTTTGTTCGCTTCCTCCACTTGGTAACTCTCCGTGCCCATCCTTCCTTCTCTTTGTCTCTCAGTACCTCTTATAATTTTATACACGGCGTGGAAGTTCGTCTGCTCTTTGCGCACGTCGTGCGTTTACAGTTTACCCCCCAAACGTGTCCACGTGCCTTTGTTCCCCAACCAATCACGGCGCGCGCCGGGCTGCCTCGTCATTGTGCGCCCCCTACGAGTTTTCTATATTGTCCTTTGATTGGCGTACGCCTCCTTGCGTTCCGATGCGCCAAAGACGCATTTCAGGACACTTGCTCGCCGTATAGTTTTTCCCTGCCTCGAATGATGACCAACCCATATAACGTTGTACCCTCTGATTCGGTGTTTTACCATGCGCTCCCAACGCCAGTATACCCACACCGCTATTTCATACACAATTGCATTGCCCAGAGTTAAACTGGGCATCATAATTCTCACGAATTTCCCTCACCACCTCATACCTGTTATAATGACATAAAGCTGTATTCTTCGTTACAGCTGCATTTCTGTTGCCGTGACACGTTATATATTGCCGCGCGCAGGGCCGAGAAAGCAACGCTCGGTCACGAACCTCTAGAAAGTTCTTGTTTATTCTTGTTCCGGACGTAACTTCTATCCTTTATTCCTGCTTTTGTTGTTCTAGAAAGTGCGTGTTCATTCTTGCCCCGAGCGCGCGACGCTCGAGCCGCTTTCGCGGAATCTTCGAGATAGTGACGCACTCTAGATAAGAGGCCGCCCGCGACCTTGTCGAATCAGTTTCGCCTCAGCGTTCGATCCTGCTGCTTCGCCGCCTTCGACGCCCGCGACGCTCTGTTGTTATCTTTCTTTCTCCTTTTATTTTTGGGCAGAAGTTCGCCCCATTAAAGTTCAGTTTACTCAGTCATTCGCCGTCTCGTCACTTGTCATTCGTGACAATATTTTTCATGCTCACTAAGGTAATCCACACTGTCATGAATCCATACTCCTACGTACTTATATACACGTTTGGAAGTACGGCCCCAGGGCACCGCCATCTTGCTCGCTTAGGGTGCGCTTGGGCGAGGCCATAATCCGATTCGTCGTGATCGGATTCTGGTCGTGCCGAAGCGCGCCCCAAGAACACTGTACCCCAAGCGAGCAAGATGGCAGCGCCCGGAGGCCGTATTAGCAAACGTGTATATTTGTCTACCCTCTGAACCAAGAATGCTTGTATTTTAAGTTCTTCCTTCTCGTCACCATTAAAAAGCATGACTGCTGACCTATTGTTACTAAATACTAAACTTAACCTTTGTCCTTCGGTACCACATATATTCATTGGTTCCTGTAGATCCGCACTGTTATCAACCATTAGAACTACTGTAAGCGACATATTTTTCTTATTGACTTAAACAGCGCAAATAAGGTAAGGAAGGAAAGAGCGCCGACTCACAACTGAGGTTTTAATGAAGAGGTAGTGAAAGAGAAGAAAGGTGTCAAATGCGGTTATATTATTAAATTAAGGAAGGGAGAGGAAGTAAGTTACAAAAATTAACCTTTCTCTAAGAGCCATTTTAAAAGCATGACAATTGACAGTATTAACTAACCCAAGTGAATGTACGATTATTCACATGTGAACTACGAAGTTGACGGTGACCCAACGGTTACTGGGTATCACAGGCAGAAAACTTACCTCTGTAACTTACTTCCTCTCCCTTTTTTAATTTATTAATATTACCGCACTTGACACCTTTCTTCTCTCACTACCTCTTCATTAAAACCTCAGTTGTGAGTCAGCGCTCTTTCCTTCCTGTTGTCTCTTCCTTCCTTACCTTATTTGCGCTGTTTAAGTCAATGTGTCTAACCACCGCTACTAAACCACTCAGTTGGGAAACTGCCACAGAGATTGCTCTGAAAAAGTGGCACCGACCCGTCCTCCAGAACCGAGCTAATGGCGATCACAACGCCGCCATTTCTCCCGCAGCGGCCACTCGAGGAACTGCACGCGACTTCTATTTTGGCTTTAAGCGGCCATTATGGCGCCGAAACAGATACGGTGGAAGAGGTTACAGGGGCGCCACCCCCGTTTCCCCAGCGGACGCGCCGCGAATTAATGCCGAAGCTAAGGTGCACCTAGGTCGGGACGCGCTACCTGAAATCACCGCTGAGGAATGGTTGCGAATTGCGAAACCTTGCGAACTAAACATTTTAAAAACATCACGCGCCCTCAATTTGTACTAAACTCCAATAAACGTTACTACAAAAAGAGTTTTTTTCCCAATGGTTTTTACGCAAAAACATGCGTCTGAAAGTTCAAGGTGACCACAGTAAAGACAAATGATAAAGGGTGGCGCTGTTGTCATATTCAGCTCGGTCTCGGTGGACGCCGGCGGCCCAGGTTTCAACGGTGAGTTTCCCAACTGGGGGTTCTGGTAACGTTGTGTCCAACCAACTCGCCCAGCAACTCATTTTGGGACATATTTTTCGCGGGCTCAATATTTCGTGATTTAGGTCAAAGCTGAAGCTTTGGAATAATTCGCGGGTCCTAATTTTCGCGACGCGGTGGGGTCTCAATATAGACTCTAATACGTTTACATTTTACCGGAATTGTTCGCGAGACCTATTTTTCGCGAATTGTAGGCAATTCGCGAAATACGCGAAAATTAGGTCCTCGCGATAATTGAGTCGTTTGCAGTATATCATCCGCATACACCAAAGCTGGTAATTCATGTTTAACATTTTGGCCTCCCCTGTGGTATGACAGGTCAAAACCACACCACCATTCTCTAACTTTTTCTCTAGTCCTTGTAAGTATTTTCTGCAAAAGTAATGCCCCCTGTCGGAGGGTAATCATGGTGGGAAAACTCGAGGAATGAGATAAGAGACCAGAGGGAAAAGGAGAGAAGCTTCTTTGTACTAACTTGGGGGCGAGAGATGAGCCACAATGGACACGAAAGCGATGTCTCTGAAGTTGAATCCAAGTTATCGAGCATAGCTGGATAGAGCTAACAGGATCTAGCGTCCTTACTCGAAGGAATATTCGCGCTCGCTCGTGCCACGCCTACGCATCGTACCGAGGATACCCTCAAATCGGGAATACGGAGAAACGAGTGGAGTGTGCCTGTTCTGCATTAAGTACCAAAAAATAGTAGCGCACACAAGAAAATTGAGGAAGCCGATTTTCTTGCGTGGGGCCGATACTCCAAGCGTGGAACACCTCTCACCTTTATCACTCTAGCACAGTGAACGCTGGAAAGGAGGTCTCCTCCTCTCCCGCGTTCGCTGTGCTAGAGTGGAAAGAGTTGGGAGGAGCTTCCCTTGAACCCTTAGTCTGTCACCGACGATAGTGGTGACCCTGTACAGTTTGCAACGTTCAGAGGTGAAATCAAAAAACGGCAATCCTCCTCATTCATCATGGAGTTCCAACGACGACCTCAACTCTCTTACTTCTTTGTTTAGAAAAGGCCTGTTTATGCCAAGCAGCTGAGCTCTTTTGTATTGCAAAATGTACCTCTTAACCCCTTAAAAATATAATGTAAATGTATATTACAACCTGTCTTGGATTTTATAACCGAAACAAGAGACCTGCCATTATGCAGAGCAAATCCCTTTGAAAACTGAACCTCATCTCTCAAGCTCCTCGTCAAGTCTGGGTGCAATATTCACAAGCAGTCTCCTGCCATTTCTTTCCAAGGGTTTGAAGATATTGTTTATATCTATAGTAAACAACCCTCGATCATTCACATTTTGAATGTTTTACTTAGGTATTAAAAAGTTCCAGTCGTATTTTTTTGTTTTTCAAACATGCGTTTTGCGTGTGTGTGGGTGTGTGTGTAAGCGCGCGCAGGCATGTTGTTTGTGTGTGTGTGTGGGGGGGGGGGGGGGGGGGGGGAGGGGGGGGGGTAATTTACAGTACTTCAGTACTACAAAACGTTTGCTCTAGAACATTTGCTAAATTACACAAGCATCAAAAAGCATGCTGCGAGTGTAGTAAAAAAAATTTGTATATATATATACAGGGTGTTTTTTTTTTTTTTAAGCTTAACAGATTTAAAAAAAAAAAAAAACCATGTGAGCTAGATTAATTCGGTCTATGCAGGTGAGTTATACACCAACTCATGTTTACAAACAAACCGGAGCGCCCGGAGCGCCCCTAGCGGACGCCACCGGCGCCGCGCATGCGCGATGGGGGTGTGGGCAAGAAGTTCGCCGTCGCCCATAAACAAACCATTGAAATGCGATGTTGTCGGCGTTGGTGTGAGTCCCCCTGCCCTTTTTCGCGTTCGAATTGTTGGTTCTACGTCTTCCTGGCGATGTCTGACTATCTTGAGCGGCGTCAGCGAAATTACCGAGGCTCGTTACACCGCAAAACTTCGCGTGAATAATGTGACATGTGGCAATTCATTCCGCGTGGACGCCGCAGATTGTACGCTAAAGCCTGATTCGCATGATGAGATTTCGCTCGGAATTTTCGGTCGCGACGCCGCTCGGGCTGCAAAAGCGTGAACCGTAGCTGAGATGGTCGACGACGATACTGAAAATCGCAAGCAGAATCGGACCAACTGAATTAGGCATAACAAGTCGGTGTTGGTCACTGGTAACAATGACCAACATCTCCTTGTATCTACTGTTTACATCGAGCCTGCTTACCAACCTTCAAATTTAAGTCTTTTGAGGCCTGCACTCACTTCTTATCGCAAGTACCGGGCCAACATCTGGTCTACGGACCGGCGTCGTCTAAGAGAGCAGACGACAAGCAGAAACGTTTAAAAGAGCAGACGACAATTCGAACAATCAGGCGGCCGTTTGAACTTGAAGACGCACTGACGTAGTCCGGAGGTGGTCCGCACAACTTGACAGTTTTCTGGCGTTCATGTTGGAACAAAACAAATAAATCTGATGACCACAAGTATCCGTGAATTCAACCCAAAGTGCTTCCCGCCCAAGCAATCGTTGTCCGACGGCGTCTGCTTTTCCCTTTTCACGGCACATATCAAGATTCTCGGACGAACCGAGCACGTGAAAACTGACCTTCAAACCTTTCTCGACACTTTTGGTACGGCCCCAGTCGCGGCGTTTTGACGAGAAGGCAGGTTTTTGTCTGGTTCCTTTCAAAACAACGCAGGAATACACGTCTGCCATGGGGACTTCTGCCCACAGCCCCAGACCGGAAGTGCGACCGACGCGCCACCACCGCGCCGTGACGTCACAGAGATGAGTTCGTGTATATGGCCAGGGGGACATAATATAGGAGGCTAATCGTAACGATCAGTCGGCTAATTAGTTAAAATTTGTTAATGAACTTTTTAATTAATTAAGATAGACATATAGTTCCAATTAGAAACTTGCTCAGCGTCGTCGAAAACCACTAAATCAGTAATTTTCAGAAAGACTTTGAGCGCGTGAGAAGCGTAGTAGTGCACTAAAGTTAGCACTCGTGGAGCACGTACAAAGCTAGCGGTTGCGATAAGGCGCCCCGCGCAATTTTTCCGTCGCTTATCTAGCCCCAGCCTTGTACCTGCTCCACGAGCGGTAACTTTCGTGCACTACTTCGCTTTTCACACGTTCAAAGTCTTTCTAAAAATTACTGATTTAGTGGTTTTCAATGACGCTGAGCAAGTTTCTAATTGGAACTATATGTCTATTTTCATTAATTAAAAACTTAATTAACGAATATTAACTAATTAGTCAACTGATCGTTACGACTAGTCCTCTATACTATGTGCCCCTGGCCTTATAACTCACCTGCGCAGACCGCATTAACCTAGCTTTCATGGTTTGTTTTTAAAAATTCTGTTAAGCTTAAAAAAAAAAACACCCTATATATATATATATATATATATATATATATGAAGTATTATAGCCCAAATAAGGTGTTGACGAACGCACATGTGAAGTCTATATATATATATATATAGACTTCACATGTGCGTTCGTCAACACCTTATTTGGGCTATTTACTTCCAATCTTTTATACTGATAAGGCGAGAACGTGTAGCGCGTGTAACTACATTCTCCGCATGTTCTTGGGTAATCAATGCTCATTGTTTCCACTTCAAACCTCAACGATCAGATTGAATGACGGAAGTGGAAGCTTGTTGATCGGGCAGGGTGAGAATGGGGAAAAAACACAAAGCCAGACGGAAAGCAAATCACCTCACGTTCGACACGTGACTAGTTTCCTGTTTACACGCGAAATAATAAACAAATAGGACGGAGCACAAAGCACGACATCTTTCAACAAACAACGGGTTGAAAGATATGTCGTTCTGTACTCCATCCAATTTGTTGATTCTTTCGTATGTAGATTGAACCTTGCCAACACGCTCGGTTTTTAGTAATTATACTTTTATCCCTGGAAGAGCCTTTCGTTCATTCCTCGTTAATAATATTTAATTCATACTTTGCCAAATAAGAACATTTTAGGATTTCTCAGTGAAGCAGCGGTTACGGCTGAGTGACCTTTATCTTTGTGTACACGAGAGAACAAACGAAGTCAGCGACATTATATATCATTGGATACTGTAACCTGGGCACGGAAAACAGGAAAGGTATCGGCCTTGTTTTTGCTGTTTTCGTAGGCTCCAGAAAGCTCTACCCCCGGTCAACCAAAATTAAAGGATGGATTGTGACCTCTGGAATGAAGAAACTTCCGCCGTTCTTTATCCTGCCAAGAATGCAGTGATGTGATTGCTGCACCATTGGCGCCAAACTGCGGGGAAATGCTTAGCTCGCTACATCCTGTTGCATTTTTCCAAATTATGATAAGTTGGCGCCAACATTGCGTCAAAACTTAATTTCGCTTTATTAACAGTAAAAATATAATAGCTCGGGCATCGCTATACGGCTGGATTTTTAGGGTAGGCTGATGTAAATTTTCGCAACACTGTGTGAAATACTGAGAGTAATCGCAATTTTCACAATACTTCTCTTGTTCCTGGTCTGTTCTAACGGGTTGTTTAGCTCTGTTGAGTGCGCTTCTCACTTCACACTGTTGTACTGCAGTGAAGCGCCAACTGCGTTGCAGGCATCGCGATGTTGCGCATTTTGCTTCACCGCTGTGCACCCCCCTCCTGAAGAGAAAGCACACCTCCATTTTTTTTGTCAACTCTGTTTACTTATTACCTTTACATAGGTGCCATCTGTTCGATGGCACAGTCAGTTGATAAAATTAAAAGTAAATTAGCTGGAGCAGTGTATGGAAGCTTAGAAATAACTTTAAAAAGTTAGGCTATCTTCTTTTCTTTAAGAAGAATATTTATCGTCCACATGCTGATCTTTCTTATTATGAGCTTCTACATATAAAATGGCATTGCACTTATAAGCAAATGACAATTTGTTTTTTTTTGTCTGAGTTAAGAATGGTAGATTTATTGCAACCTTTCGAAGCTTGAGGGAAACATCAGTTTGCGTGTTCAGATTTATTATATTCCAACAATATTTCAGTGGAATCTGCTACTGTTTACTTTCGTTTCCGTGCCTAAAATAACCATTCACAGCAGTTCATACTGTTCGTCATCAAGCAGCCTATTTCCGCCGCGTCTGGTGCTCCGCGGAACGTAATAGCTAGTGCTGCGTTTGTGAGAAGGAGTCAAGCCTGCCGCGCAATTCATGCTAAAAATAAAGGCTGCACAGAAGTGGGAAGGCAGAGACATTGTGTTTGAAGTTGGACAAGCCAACACATGTGGCATATAGGTGAAGTTTACCTCACCTGCCACGGGTTGGTCTGATATTGCATTAACGTATACTGTAAAACCCTTAATGTTCGCGAGCCCCTAATTTTCGCGAATTTCGTGACTTGACGATTCGCGAACTCTAGTGGGCGCGAATATTTCTATTGCCTGTAGAGGCGAATTACAGCCTTTAAAATTCGCGAAATATAATTGCAGCGAACATGACCCCGCTGCCAAACTCGCGAAAAATCGAGGTTTTGGGTTTTACAGTAATCGCAGTGGTACACAGTAAAAATTTTAACACCCATAATTGTGTAAACAGGGTGTAAGAATGGTGTGAGTTAGAAAACACACCCATCTTACACCATTTTTACACGATTTTCAATTATTGATTGGTGTAACAAGGGTGTACGGACGATTCACACCCATCCTACACCGTTCTCACACCCTACAGGTACATATCGTTCGTAAATTGTGTTAAAAGGGTGTTCGTCTTTCTCTTTACACCCATATCTACAGGGTGTGAGAGGGGTGTATCGGTGAAATGTCGGATTAACCCAAGGCATCAGTTAATCGAACTTTGTTACGACAAACAATGGCGATAAAGGCATCTCGACTGATCGTCACAATCAGGTATAGTTTGAAAGTCCTAATGAACTGCACGGGGTGGTCCGACCGATTCAATTTTGGTACGTTGATGCGACCAATCGTGGAAATGTCAATTCGTGTGTAGGACGATACAGCCAAATAGAAAAGCGCCGTCACGCGCGAAAGCCGGATGTAGAGGTTGGAAAGTACTCGTGATCGAGCCGCGATCGCGTATACTTCAAAAGGGGCGTATAAGTAGTCCTAGGGATGCTCGTGAAAATTTGAAATTAACGAAAATAAAAAACCACTCGAAGTCTAAATGTGCTAGGAAGACTTAAGTAGCAGGAGTAAAACACAAAAACTGCATCTTGAGGGTGGTGTAGTGGGTTGGACGCTTGAGCCGTTATCGAGGGGTTGTCAGTTCAACTCCACCTGACGGAAGCTTTTTTTTTTTTTTTCATTAGTCCGTTTTTGTATGATAGGAATATGAAGCCCACACGCTAATGCGTCGTATGCTGTCACTGACGCCCGCAACCGCGCATTTAATCGGCCGCTTTCGCTACTCGCGTACTTGTCCAAACACCCTTATTTGAGGGTGTGAGACATTACACCCTTTCTCTAGGGTGTTTTCTTACACGAATAAGGGTGCTCCCATAGGACAAGCCATTTACACGAATAAGGGTGTAAAAATTTTAAGTGTGAATGAAAATGACCTCTGTGCTTATGCTCCAACAGTTCTTTTTGCCGCTCCAAAATGGACTTTTGGTTGTTTCGTAAAGTGTTCCAAAATTACTCGGACCAATCACATAACTGGTTGTCAGTATTTATTGGGATTGGCCCTGCACTATGCAAATGTTGTTATCTGTTCTATGTTGCAGATCGAATCAAGTTTTGCGGATTTCCAGGGCTTATGCTTGTCAACATTCAACCCAACTTGAAAATGATATTATACATGGATGTGCATGGACGAAACTTGTCATAAAAATTGCACATTATCTATAAAAAGAGGTACATGACCGTAGGCTTCACAAGAACACAAACAAGGCGGTGCCCTTTGGTAGTTCTCAACATTTGAATGGAATGCTGTTGACTGCATGAGATTATGGATGTTGCCTCGCGCAGGGCCGAGCAAGCAACGCTCGGTCACGGACTTCTAGAACATTCGCGTTTATTCTTACTCGGGACGTAACTTTTATCACTTCGTCCTGCTTTCTTGTTCTCGAAAGTGCCTGTTCATTCTCACCCCGAACGCTCGACGCTCGAACCTTCTGGGCCGAATTTTCGAGATGGTGACGCACACTATAGTCGGTTACAAGTCAAGAAGGTAGGAGAAGCTCCTCCCATAATCGTGATGCGACTGTTTGAAATCCATCCGCAGTCGAAAGAATAGTTCCCTGGAAACACCCCTTGTTCCGCTTCAGTGAATAGATAATGGCTACAGAGTGATGCCAACAGCAGAAAACGCACTCCACTAGGCTCGTTCGATTGACTTGCGCTTTACGGATCCCCATTTGGCGGGTTCGAATCCCGGCCGAGGTGCCTGCAATCTGACGGAGGCTTATTTCGGAGAAGGCGCCGTGTAATCGAGCTTTCGGTTGCACGCCAAAAGATCCCCAGGTGGTCGAAATTAATCCTCAGTCCTCCGCTGGGACGTGCCAGATGCCCGTCGTTGGTTTGGCACGTAAAACCCCCAAGTTTGCCACATGGGGATCCGTAAAGCGCAAATCAATCGAACGAGCCTAGTGGAGTGCGTTTTCTGCTCTGCCCGCCGCCACCGGAGCTTTATTAACGTGAAACGTTCTTTGGCAAGTTGCTCCGGATATTGTGAAGCCCTGGCCTGTGGCGTCACGTGACTTCGATTTCCCCGCTAGATTTAGCGGGAAAATTGACGTCTCGTGACCTCAACACAAATTCAGTTTTCCCGCTAAATTTAGCGGGGAAATCGACGTCACATGACCTGATGTGACGTGATGGTAGAACGCTCCACGTATGCAAAATAATTGCCTAGCAATTTGCCATTCAATGCTTTTTTTATTTACGTTCAATTTGCGTGGTTTTTAAATGTTTTTTTTTTTTATATTTTGTACCCCAGTTAATAATGTTAATTCATTTTACAGCGTCAGCTGTACTGGGCGAATACTATACTCCGTTTCACCTTGCGTACGCCCGCTGTCCAAAGTCACGTGACACTCACACGGCCTTGGGTTAGCTCCGAGGACTCGTAGCATCCGCTGCGCTCGGACGTTGTCTCGTCGTGTTGACGAAAACGAACGGAGCATGCGCGCGTTTATCGCAGGTGTCTTTGGAGCCGGGAGAGGGAGAAGCGATACCCTCTCGTCAGAATGACGCCGAGTTCTGGTTGGCTTTGATTGCAAGGATAGTGGGTAGACCTCAATGCTAGATCCCTTCAGGTCTGCCCACTATTTTTTTTTTTAATCTGCCAATCAGAGCTCGGCGTCGTGCTGACGTCACCGCAACTCCTGCACAAGAAACAGACGACTTGCTCTCCGCATTACTCTGGGGGTCATGTAATCGCGCTCTTTGCCACCAGCTCTTTTTGGCTTTCGGTCGCCCGTTCTCTCGGCGCTCTAAGCCTTTGTGTGCGCAAGAATGGAGCTGTCTGTCTGTCTGTCTGAAAAACTTTATTAAAGGTATATCATGAGGAAGGTAGTTTGAGGTGGCCCGGAGGGGGCCACCTCTCACAAACACTAGGTGGACTCCTCAGTACAGGAGCCCATTGGCGACTGCCGCGGCTCGGGCTCGGTCAACCACGGCTTTCTGGTTCTCCAGGTCGGAGCAGTCGAGCAGGGCTGCCTCCCAGTCCTCCCGGGTGGGGTTGGGTTTTGGGACGAGGTTCGGGGTTGATTGGCATGCCCACACCATGTGGAAGGTGTCCGAAGACTTCTCCGCACAGTGCGGGCATTTTCCTGTATAAGCAGGATCAAAGTGTTTTAAAACTGCCGGGCACAGCAGGGTTTTGGTGTATAGACGGAGGAGTGTGCGTTCCTCCGCCTTTGTAAGGCCCTTACAGGGCTTAGGATAAATTGCGTGGCCGAATTGGTATAATTGAGTAATTTCTCGAAAAGTGAGGGCCGGATTGGGTTCGGGATCCATTTCGGAAGGGTCTGAAGGCGTTGCCCGGAGAGTGAGCGCGCGGGCGGCGGCGTCTGCCGTTTCGTTGCCTTCGAGGCCCCTGTGAGCAGGAGCCCAGACGATCGTTCGAGACGCGGGGGCCCCGAGGTAGTCGCTATCTTTAAGGATGCGATACGCAAAGAGAGGAATGTACCCCTGTTCAATATTTCTGCAGGCCCCTCTCGAGTCGGTGATAATGACTCGCGAGTCCTGGTCTGCGGCGGCTAGAGCGATGGCGATCTCCTCCGCATGTGTTATGTCTTTAGCTCTCAACGTAAGGCCGTTCACCAGGACGTTTTGGTGGACGACTGCTGCCGTGTACCTCCCCCCATGGTGAGGGCCGGAGGCGTCCACATAGAAGATTCCGGGTTTGGACCCATAGTGGCGGGCCAGTGCCTCCGCCCGCGCAAGGCGCCTGCCACTGTGGTCGTCACGTGTCATGTTGGCTGGAAGAGGGCGCACGTGCAGGGCGTATCTCCAGACTTCGGGGATGCGTACGCGCTCTTCTGTCAGTGTTAGGTGATGGATGTGTAGTCGGGCTAATAGGTGGCGTCCCGACGACGTCTTTGAAAGTCTTGTATATTGATTGGTCAAGTGGGCCTCCTGGAGCTCCGCGAAAGTGTTTACCATCCCAAGGCCCATGAGGCGCTGGTTGGACGTGTTCATCGGGAGATCGAGGGCACGCTTGTACATCTTTCTAAGAAGCACCTCAAGGGCGGTCTCGTCAAACTTGCGCAGGTGGAGGTAAGGAGTCGAGTAGAGGACTCGACTGGTCACGAACGCGTGCGCCAGCCGCAAGGCGTCTTTGCACCGTAACCCCCCGCGTTTGTTGGAAACCCGGCGGACCATTCGGCCCACCTGGTCCCCCACCTTGCGCAGTTTGGCCATGTTTGCGATGTTTGTGGATAAAGAGACCAAGCACTCTAATCTCTTCGTGTTCGGGTATCGGGCCGCTGGCCAGGGATAATTCCATTTTGGTGGTGCACTTAGGCGACGGGCAAATGTGCACAAATACGGATTTGGACGTGGAACATTGAAGGCCGCAGCGGCGGGCGTAGGCGTCCACGATCTCCGCCGCTTGCTGCAGGTTGGCCTCAATGTCTCCCACCGATCCGTGTTTGGCCCAAATGGTTATGTCGTCGGCGTACAGCGCATACTGGACGCCTTCGACCTTTGCCAGTTGAGCCGGAAGTTTCATCATGGCCAGATTGAAAAGTACCGGCGAGAGGACCGCGCCCTGTGGGGTTCCTCTCGTTCCCAGATGATAGGGGCCGTGTTCTTCGTCTTGTATTCGGATGAGAGATTGTCGATCCGAGAGAAATTGCTTGATATACTGAAAGTGAAAGGTGTTATGTCCACAGTTGGTCTGGGAAAGATGGTGTAGGATAATTTCGTGTGTGACGTTGTCGAAAGCCCCCTGCAAGTCTAGGGCGAGTACTGCCTTATCGTTGAGGGGGTATTCGACAGGGTTGAGAATTTCTCGGTCGAGTTGAAGCAGAACATCCTGCGCGGACCGGTGCTGGCGGAAACCGAACATGGTGTCTGCGAATACATTTTGGTTTTCCAGAAACCCAGACAGCCTGTCCCGCACCATGGTCTCCATCAGCTTTCCCGCACAAGACGTTAGGGAGATGGGGCGGAGGTTGTCTGTAGTTTATGGCTTTGCCGGCTTTCGGAATGAAAGTTACCAGGGCGGTCTTCCATTCGAGTGGGATGGGTGCCTCACCAAGCCAGATAGAGTTGATGAAAGCGAGGAGGGTTGCATAGGCGGGGTCGGGAAGATTGGCAAGCAGTTTCACAGTTATCATGTCCCGGCCCGGTGCCGTTCCTCGTTTCATTTTAGCTAGGGCCGCCTTCAGGTCGTGAGGCTAGAACGGCTGATCCAGCCCCGCGTTCTCTGAACCCGCATACGAGTACGCGGGCCCTCGGGGGTCCTGTTGGGTGCAAAGGTACTGGTCGCGTAAGTGTGCAAGCTAATTTTGAGGTATCTCCATCGAAGCTATGAATAGCTCGTTGGAGATGTTTTTGTGTCTCGGCGCGGGTTTGAGTCGGGTCAATTAGGGCGCGGAAGAGGCGCCACGGGCTCCGGCTAGACATTTGTCTGGCCGCCGTGTTACAGCGGTCCACCCAGTTCGAGTCGGCGAGTTGGGCCGCGTACTCTGCCGTTCGCTGGGTGAGCTCGGCGATACGAATTTTGAGCTTTCTATTATGTTTTTGGCGGCGCCATCTGCGGACGAGGCTGTGCCGCGCCTCCCAGAGGTGCAGAAGGTGGTTGTCCACCTCCGGCGTTGCCTCCGAGAGTTGAATATGGGTTTCCGTCGAACGGAGGTGTGTAACCAATCCTTGTGCCCACGCGTGGTATCCTTGTTCGTTGATGGAGGCCGAATGGATGTAGCTTTGCCGGAACTTATTCCAGTCGGGGAGTCGAGCTTGTGCGTGGGGTCTTGCCAATGGTTTAGTCCTTATGGTAATATTGATAAGGCAGTGGTCACTACCAAGGGTTTCCTCGGTGTTGGCCCATTCTGCGTGTCTAATGTTTTTCGTGAAGGTAAGATCCGGACACGTATCCCGGGTCACAGAGTTACCCACTCGCGTTGGATATGCAGGGTCGGTGTGGAGAGTCAGGCCCAGCGTGGACGCAAGTTCCGCTAGCTTGAGTCCCCGCTTCTCCTCACGAACGTACCCCCAGAGCGTATACTGGGGGCGTTGAAATCGCCCACAATCAGGGAGTCCCTGCCCGCAGCCTTTAGAGCGCGGCTAAAGAGTGCTGCGAACGTTACATTTTTGAGTCTGGGGGAACAATAGATATTGAGTATGTGGAGGGGTGCATCTTGTTTCTTGAGCGGAAGGAGTGTCACCATCACATACGAATATTCAGTTTGAAGTTCCAAGTCGACTAGATTAGCCGTATAATTGTTATGCACACAGACGCAGGAAGAGGGGTCCTGCTGAAAGGTGATGTAGTTTGTAAGAGTGGCGCCGCTCCCTGGCTCCTGGAGAGCAACCACCGCCGGAAGCGAGTCGAGAGTTGAAAGGAAAAGTCGGAGATTCGCCCGCTTTGCGCGGGAGCGGAAGCCCCGGCAATTCCACTGGACAATTTTGACGGGGGTGGCCGAATTGGTTCTTGGGGAGCGCCTGATCTTAGGGCTGCTCGCCATGGTGAGTTAGGCTAAGGAGGGATGGTAGTGACGCTGCTCCGGAGCCAGCACTCGCGGGGAGGAGGGCGTCCTCCAAACCGGAGAGCGAGCAGCTGTCGTCATCGTCTCCCTCTGGGGCGCGTCTAGAAGGTTTGAGAGGGCGGCCGGATACGTCCCTGTAGGGACCGCCGGGCCTGCGCGAGGGGCGCAGGGAGTGCGCAATTTGTTGGGCAATCATCGCGGGGATTGTCTCTTGCAATTTGGAGATGGTGTTGACCATCATTGGGATTCGGTTTTAAAAGGCGGTGAATCGGGCGTCAATCGCCGCGAAGCGGGCCTTGAAACGGACCTCGAATGCGGCCGCCGCGCTTGACGCCGCGTTCGGCGCCATGAGCTCACTCTTCATTTACTCAGCCGTGGGGGGGGGGGGGGGGGGGGGGGAGAAGGACGCTGGTTCATTTTGGATTCCAATTCGTTAATTTTCTTTAGCAGCTTCTCGTTTTGGGCCCTGAGGGCTGCTATTTGATCTTGCTCGGCGCTGCGCGCCCTTGGGGGGGGGGGGGAGTGAGGAGTGAGAAGTGGGGAGGAAGAGGCAGCCCAGAGCCTTTTCTCTGAGGCAGCCCTACCCAGAGCCTTTTGCCCTACCCGAACCGCTCACCTGATTTCCGTTTTTGACGGCGTCGACCCAGGACCCGGTCTTGCTTAGCGGTGTCGCGAACCGGCCGAGGTTCGAGTTCGACGAGGTTCGACTTCTTCGAACTTTTAGTGGAAAGTTCGACGAACCTTGTATTGAGGTTTGACTCGTGTGCGCATGCGCGACAGGCTGGCCAGTTGGCTTCGGATTGGATGCTGATGGCTAAAGGATGAACTAGGGGCAGCGCTGATTAGTTATTTCAGTTAATACAGTACAGAAAAATTAAGTTATTAACTTTTTCAGTGATTGGAATTGGTTTTCTTTAATTGCAATTGTTCATAAAATAAAATAACCCTTCGCATAAAAAAAAACAATGCTCCAAACCTAGACATGCTTGTATCATAGTCTGGCCACACTGTCCACAAAGTCGAACCGGTCGAATCTGGTGAAAAGTTCGAAGGTTCGTCGAACCGGTTCGACCCAGTCGAACCCCGAAAGTTCGACCTAAAAATCCAGTTCGACAAAATTTCGCGACACCCCTAGTC
Organism: Ixodes persulcatus; assembly: GCA_013358835.2. Taxonomy (NCBI): domain Eukaryota; kingdom Metazoa; phylum Arthropoda; class Arachnida; order Ixodida; family Ixodidae; genus Ixodes; species Ixodes persulcatus. The sequence goes on from JABSTQ010010617.1 coordinate 442,214, forward strand.
TTGCCACGCTTCTCCGCCGCTCGTTTCTCCAGGCCGCCGTGTGGTGGCGACTCCGTCGACGGTCGCTTTCCAGCACCTCCGGTAGGTGGCGCCGGCTTCGTGGTGTTAGAGCATTTATGACAATTCTAGGGGAAGCTCATTGTTGTTTGAGGCAAGGACAGGTGTTTTGCGAACCAGAACATACAGAGCGAAGTACCAGGAAATGGACACAGTGTGCGCTGCTTGTGGAGAGGAGGACGAGACGGCTGAGCACTTGATACTCTACTGTAAAGGGCTTCACCCTATGCATACCGAAGACAACATAGATTTAATAAGGTCATTGGGTTTTAGAGACACCGAAGGAAAAGTGGATTTCAAGACAGTAGAGATTACCAAGCAAAGATTAAGTGAATGGTGGCAGAAAGCGAGAGAAAACTAGGCATTTTCTTATTAACTGATGGCAAGGGGGATTTATAGCCTCACTTTCTTTTCAGTACGGAGTGAATATAGTTTTCACATTTAAATATTCTAAGCTTAAAGGGTAAGACAAAATGGCTAGGTGGCGTAAGCTACCGCCCGATCCAAAGGGCTCAGCCGTATTCATCCATCATCCATCCATCCATCCATCCTAGAGGTTTCTCGGCGAGACTGGTCGCCGGGAGGCCCAAGATGGCGGCTTTTCTTCTTGGGCGCCATATTCTTTTTTCCTCCCGTTTGGGCGGCCATCTTGGGTGTGCGGAATTTTGCCGCACAGTCGCGAGAGTTGGTGGCATGGGCGCCACCGCACACAGAACACCGGGGAACACAGTTATGAGGGGTCCGCACCCCCTCCACTAGTGGAGCTTGGAGCCCGCAGAGACCACACGTGTTCGGCTGCAGGTTTGGACATGCATCCGCGCGATGCCCGACGGCCCCACACTGGCCGCAGGCCGGGATATTTTTGTAATAGTTTTGCACAGAGACGACCATGTTGTCATAATGCACGTAACGGGGCTTCTCCTTACCCGCGAAGGTGATGCGTGCCTTGTTGGATGTGCCGAATTTTCGGATTTCCACAATGGTACCGGCGCGCCGCACACTCGGTGTTGAAGAGTTTCCGTGGTGTCCGTGTTACGGACCACGATCACTCCGTGGCATGTGTTGCCGCCGTCTTGTCTCAAATAACCCTGAAGCGGGATCGAGTCCTTCTCAGTGTTGACTGCAAAATCCCCGATGAGCCGGTCGGCCGCCTCGATGTCCGGGGTATGCACGATGACGATGTTTTGGTCTCGCGAGGGCAGAACGGAGATGGCGCGGGCCCGTTCCGGTCCGAGGTACGCCGAGATGGCGGTTCCGTAGCCGGTTTCCGTGAGCACCTCGTGAAGAGAAACACGTTCTCGGGGCTTGATGACTATAACGTAGTCTTCGGGATCGGGTTTGGGCATTGGGCGCGGCTTCCACTTCGTGAACGCCTTGCCCTTGCTTCCCGTGGCGCGTGTCGCGGGAGCATTCACGTTTCCGACCGACGAGCCGGGGGCCATGGTGTCGCCGGGCGTCGCCATCTCGGCTTTGTCCTGTGAGTAGCGTGCAGCCGCTTGAAGTAAAGCTTGACTCCGAATTTCCGGAAAAACCGTCGAATTTGCGTCATCGGTGGTGGGGACCGAGGCCCACGCCATCGCCTCAGGGTCGTAGCCGCGTAATGGGAGCGCGGAAGTCGACATTTTTTCCTCGGAGGGCCGACTCTACCCGCCTCTCGGCAGCCGTGCTGCGGCGGGCCGTCGGAGCGGGGCGATGTTTTCAGAATGGAGCAGCCGAAGCATACACCGGAGCAAGCAACGCCTGCTGACCCACATCTAGAAACGCCTGCATTCGTTCCTAAGCGCATGTACTGCACCTCCTAAAACTTGCGTGCTACTTTTCTTGCATAAGCGATCATTTCTTGCGCTTGTGAAAATCACTGGAACCGACTACGTTCGAGTGCGTAAATTAAACTTAGTACCATTCGAGATTAACTGACACCGCTGTACCATGGAAGTAGTTGTACTTTGATGATACAGTCATCGAAGTGTCGAGGCAATCATTGTCAACGCCGTTCTTCCTTCTTTTAATTGGGGAATCGAGACGTTGAAACTGACGCTAAACATGGACAGTCCATGGACACTACGTAAGGCGTGTTAAGTGCACACAGCATGGTGATCCTGACCTTAATTAGCGTGGACCCACTACAGTTTTTGCAAGCTACCGTTGAGCACATTTTGCCCACTGGATGATAGCGGCCGAAAACGATGGCTCCTGTCGGCTGGAAGAGTAGGCGCACGATCAAATTTGGAGGTCAGCAGTGGCGGCTTAGTGGCGGCTATAGAGTTTTTGTCTAGTGACGGCTCGGGGGACGCGCCGACTAGTGGAGGCTCGTGTAACTTTCAAGTACCAATTACTTTCCATTCAATTCAAACCACTATTCGCACACAAGGTAGGAAAGTCACTAGTGGGCTTCAATTCAAGTAAAAAGAAAGACAGAACTCTATAAAACTCAACATCTTTCGATGTCAATCGAATATACGTAGAACTCGCGTTGCTTTCGTGAGTTTACACCCGGTGACAGAGCTCGGCCTCAGCATTCTAAAACGAAGGATTCATTGTGGAACCAGAAACGCTTAACGGAAAGTTTGCACAATCACGTTTTCTTTTTCCCCTTCTTTTACGGATGTAAAATTTTTTGGTTGCTTCATAGCGCTGTCTGATATTGCAGGTGTTCTGTTGTCAGTCTAGGCAACAAAAAAAAAATACAAAGAACCTAGCGCTGCGTCGATCACAGCAGTTCTGCACTTGTTACCCAACGTTCCTGCTGCCACTATACCCATCGCCTATTTCTTTTTTTCTTTTAACCTTTTACGACTGCTTCCGCTTCGATACTTGTGGGGGGGGGGGCATGAAATATGCTGCCATAAAGAATCCCGTATCTCGACGTTCGATGCGGTTTCATAAAAAGGAAAACCACCGCGCTCGCTCTGTGCGGTTCTACATTCACGGATAGTATACATTAGCCTTGACATATGTTTCTTGTTTATATATTTTGCCATTTAAATTTAACACACCACAGTCATCTCTCAAAAGCTTTCCAGAATGCAAACTACCCCGTCTCTTGATTGTTTCTCTCCGTGTCTTTGTTAGATGACTCATTGCCCGGTGCCTTCTTCAGCTACTTCACCCTCGTATATGCAGCGAAAAGAAGAAACAAAAGCGCAAATATAACGTAAACAGATGAACCTTACAGCGTCCTCATTTGCATTCATTAAAACAAACAAAAAATACATACACGCACACACATTCTCTCGCTCTGCGTCTAAACCATTGCACGTTAGCCTGGGATCGTAACTCCTTAAACTCAGATACGGCGAAGAAATGCCCATCCTCTCACACAGTACTCAGGGGTCGCCGAACGTTTTAATGCCATGCCGTCCTGATACAGCACTCGACTAGGCTCCACTAAATTATCTCACTTGTTTTCCATCCTGCCTTTCTCGTGCTTTGCTATTGCCTAGGCCTGTAGGAACCGTTCCATGGGGTGTACGGCTTCTCTGCACCGAGAAAAGCAGTCTCATCCGCTCCACATCGGCACCACCTACTCGGGGTCGTAATAATCGATGTGGTCGCCCGACGTGAACTTATGGTCCCTGAGAATGCCGACGAGTCGACCGGCGGTCTTCTCCGGCGTTAGAAGTAGGCCGTCCCTGATCCTACCTGAAAAGAGCAAGAACAACCTGCACTGACACCGAACCAACCTGCGGCTCTGTCGTCACGCCCCTGCGGTGGAACTGCTATCGGCACGGCACATGTGCAGACGCGAATCTGGTTTCTGCGCACGCGCAGTGGGACAAACACGGGCTTGTTTGTAAACTGCGCGTTTAGTGTATAAAGCGCACGCGTCAGTAGCGGTGCGTACGCTAATCGCAGAGTTCATTCAATGTTACATCTTGCTTGTGTCTACGCTGTCAGCTGTCAACTGCACAAGACAAACTGTGAACACAAGGTCAGCCTTCGGCTGTGACTCGTGTTCCAGCCAAACGCTGACGCTCTTCCCATGAATACATTACAGGATGTGGTAGAGCCATGGCCATATATGGCACATTGTGTTAAGCAGCCATACTGGATGCACGGGTCGCAAATGTGCATGTTGTGTCGGTGTCCCCTAGTGTGCCCTCATGTGCGCTTTGCTTAGGGTGATAACATCTGAGCATTTTAATCTTCAAGCTTTTGTATGTTTTTTTTTTTTTTTTTTTTTTTCTCCTGAGCGCGAGCAAGCAAGTCTCCCGGCACGATCTCTTGGCATTGACCAATTTGGACCCCTTTGTGACCGGCCATTTTTTTGTGTGTGTTTTTCTCGGGAGGGCATGATGTCGGCATCGGGTACTACAAAGCACGAGCACTTAAAAAAAAAAAAAAAAGAATACAGGGTGTCCCTTTATTCCTTCTCCCCAAAAAATATTTTTTTTTTATTTGCAAAATTAAACTACGTACCGCTGAACGTTCACTCTTCGCCGAGAGACGTAGCGCTCATGGTCCGAACCAGATGCCAAAGTTTCAGCACGAACCGATATTTCATTCAAAATTTATAAGTAATTTTCTGCAAATTTCAATGGGAAATGGGGCCCATTTTCGCCCGCTTTCGGTTTCTGGTGGCATATATAGCTGCATGTATTCGAGAGCACCGTCGGCCACCATTTTCCTACTGACAGTTTCAAAAAATGACCTTTAACTTTTTAACAAAATATCGGTTCTTGCTGAAACTTTGGAATCTGGTTCGAACCTCTATCGCAACCTTTGGGCGGAGAATGACCGTCCGGCGATGCGTAGTTTATTTTTGCGGTGAAAAAAAGCTCTAATATTTTTTTCGGGGACAGTCTTACACAGAAGTAGCCGGTCACAAAATGCCGCCGTAGCACTGTCAATGACAAGTGCTCGTTCAGGGAGACGCAGGTATCATTGCCCTAAGCAAAGTGCACCTGAAAGCACCCTTGTGTGTCCTAGTATCTACTCAATGCAACCGGAGCATACACATTCTACTTACATGGAAATCGCTATTATTCGGCACCCAAACTTCTTACGCCGAAAACATAAGCTAGATGTGCTTTGACGGAAAATTTCCCCTTCCCTCTGTCTGTCAGAAGCTATAGTGAAGATGCCGGGCGACAGACACCGAAGTTTGGCGAACTTACTGTCGTGCAGTTTTTCACATTCCTTGGTTCCTCTCTTTAGCTGCGCAAACATGGCGGTGTCCACGGGGCCGGGAGCGTAGTTGAGGACAGACACAGACGGGTTTTCCAAAGCAACCACTTTCATGTACATGTTTCTCGCCGCCTTGCCTGAAAAGAAATAAAAATTAAAGTTATGAAGATTAGACCGGGAGTAAGGGAAAGCAAAATGAAAGGCGGAAAGGACAAGGCCAAGACAACATCCTCCCCTTTATAAAATTCAGTCTGGCGACTTTGATCACTATCACTGGGAAACTCGCCCTTGAAACCTGGGCCGCTGGCGTCCACCGAGACCGAGCTAAACACGATAACAGCGCCATCATTTAGCGACGGGTTGAAACACGAAAGTTGCTTTATATGGCTATTCCCAGATGGCCCTGCGAGATGGCGCCACCGGCCCTTCCGTGACTTGACGGAATCAGTAAATGCTGCCGTGCAGTTCACGTAGTGGCCACTGCGGGAGCGTTGCGATCGCCATTAGCTCGGTACTGGGATAAGGATCTGCGCCACTTTTTCAGAGCAGGCTCTATGGCAGTTTCCCAACTGAGTGGTTCTAGTAATGTTGATGGCATCTGTGCCAAAGCAATGGCGGCGTTCTTTAGGCTGAAGAAGGAATTTAAAGATACAACCAAGTGCAGGATACATCGTTCGCGCAAGCGTTTATTTCGGAGTGTGGTCCAATCAATCTCTTGGCACAAGTTTGGCTCTGAAGCCTCCTGACGACAAAAATTAAATCCAGGGGCTTATGGCACGCCGCTATGTACTGGTCAGTTCTTAAAGGGCAACTCCGCTTCATCTTTGATATTTAGAAAACTATGCAGCCCTCTTCAGCATCATATAGAAAGACCCCACGTCAAATATTACGATCTAATTCCGTCTATATACTTAATAAACTGGCCAGCAAACGTTCAAATGAGCCAAGTCGCCGAAATCTGCCAACTCTAGCGTGCGACGGAGGCGCAATCGTCAGCGCAGTTAATGCGACGGAATTGGAGTGGCCAACGTTGAGCCCCTACGTCAGAGGCATGTCTACGCCATTCTCACGTTTTGTTTGTTTTTACTTCTCAGAACAAAATTGAAAGATGACGTCATGAGTTTCTCCTCCCGGTGTTGGCTCAACGGCGTCCACGTGATCACCGTAACGCGGATGCGCTAGTTTGCGCTGCCCTGCGCGCTTATCGGTCTGTTTCTCCGCTCCCCCTCTGCTCTTTTGTCTTCTCCCCTTCCCCCTCTCCCCCGGGCCATCACCGTCCACGCCATGCGAAGCGACCTGCCCGCGTCGCGTGTCCTGTACCTCGCCCCCACAAACGTCACAAGACCACGTGGTTCGACTTGAAGTGGCCATGCCTCTGACGACACGAGAACAACCTGACGCAACCAAAGTTTCGGTTTCGGTATTAGCTGATGTTTAAATTAAGATTTAACAATTAATATTCCACATTTCGCGTATCCGAAGACATAGAGCTGTTTAATAGGGGTGTGCGAATATTCGCCAATTTTGAATAACAAATCGAATATTACCCTATTCGATTCGTTAATCGAATCGAATAATAATTTTCAAAAGTTTCGAATATTTTTCGAATAATTTCCGAATAGTCGTTAAGGCGTTGCGCCTCGAGATTCCCTTCACAGGCATCCCACAACGCTCTAGCTGGCACGCCTGCCATACGCGCACGCAAGATGGCAAAACGTACCCTCTTCTCCTGGAGTCCTAGAAAATGATTATCACCCGCCAGCAGCAGTTTCTCTTTATACGTACGTTGCTGTTGCCTCCATTAGGGACCACTGTGTTAAGTATAACCTGCATGGAAGCGATTCGCCAAGAGACGAGACAGGCGACGTCGACCCGCTTCGCTGTCGCTCGGTCAGTCGCGCGATGAGGCTAACCGCATGAAAGTGGCGTGAGCAAGCGACCAAGGCGATGAGGACGTTTTCTAAAAATTCAAACATCAAACGACGCAACGAGCGACAGTGAGAAATTTCCGTCGCTGTCGCTCGCTGCTGACTCTCGTCGCTGTCGCTCGTCTCGTCGCTCGCTAAATCGCTTACTTGCGGTTCAGCCTTTCGCACGAGACTGCTCGTGCATGCTTTCGGAAAGCGTGTCGTGGAGACGTTTCAGAACTGGTTGCAACGGTACTGCCGCTCTGTATGAGCGACGTAGAAGTGGTAGAAGCGGGAAGTTGTTCCAAGAGAAAGCGCAGCAGAGTATATATATGGAAGTTTTTCGGCCGCTCCCATGCAACCAATTGAAGAAGTCACAACAGCCGCTTGTGTCGAGTCTTTCCCAACACTTTCTATGGTTGTTCCACTTGCTCAGTGTGTGAAGATGTTGCTTTTTGAGGATGCAAGTGGAACAAGACAATGCCTTTTCCGAGAATCTTTTTAGATCAGTGAAAACAAGGTTCCTGGACGTAAGCACACATGCACATCACGCCCTTGCCACCTTCCTTGATCCTCGATTCAAGGACATCTGCTACAACAAGGAATAACAAGAGAATGTAGACTTCCAACTAGGGATGCCGCGAACGTTTTTCAAACCGAAGGTTCGATGATCGAATCAATCGGTTCGAAAGGTTCCAAAGATTTCGAAATTCCGAACTTTCCATATCGAGAAATTCGACGCAAGTCGAATTTTCGAACTTTTTAAACTAAGAAGTTCGACGCTTTTCGAAATTTCGAACTTATTACGCTGCAAAATTCGATGCTTGTCGAACTTTCGAACTTGATAAACTAAAAAATTCGATGATTTTCGAACTTTCGAATTTCTTGCACTTAAAAGTTCGAAGCTTTTCGAACTTTCGAACTTCCTACGCTAAGAAATTCGATAATTTTCGAACTTTCGAACTTGTTAATCTAAAGAATTCGAAAATTGTCGAACTTCTGATTCCTTAAAAGTCAAAAGTTCGACGAACTTCGAATTTTTGGGGTAAAAGTTCGAAGTTCGTCGAACTTCGAAAGACGGGCGGGCGGTTTCATTTGGATTCAAGCAGTGAGGTACATTCGTAATTTCTGTTTCTCGCATTTTTACATGCGGTGCTGCATTCCTTGCGAAAGACAATGCCGTTTATTTCAATCATCTGGCATGCTTGGTTTTAAAGAAATAGATTCCCGAAGGAGCGAGGAAGGACGACGGGTTTTTGACAATTGTCGCTTGTGCCATATTTGAAGCGCGCTATAGCCGAAGCTATTTATGGTAGAGATGTTAAACTTTTTTAAGAATGATCTATGTATAGCCTAGGTAAGTGTCGTTTTAAGATATGATTATTGTTCAAGACGAGTTTCGAAGAAATATCCAAACATGTATCTACGGGCAATTATACCCTAAACTTGATAATTTTTTTCGTCGAAATTGTTGGAGGTATCGCATTTAAATCAACACCACAGACAGTACATATCATTACCATCTGCAGAATACAAATAAATGTATCTATTTTTCTTTTAACGTTGAGGAATAAATTAACTCAGGGAAAAAGATTTCTAATATTGTTCAAATTCGGCACGTCATTAAAAAAACATTTTTTTTTATTATTTCTTTCATTTCACGCCTGTACACATTTTGGTAGGTGAAACTTGTATCGTAATTCTGGGCCTCTGAATATGATAGAATACAACACTTCCGGCGGATTCTTGATAGTTTTTTTTTTTTCTCCAGCTTTTTATTTTTTGCATTTATTGTTATGTTTATTTATTTATTATTTTTTACCAATGGCACGATTATTTATGTCAAAAAGACATAGCTTTGAACTCCCGAACCACCGAGCATGTGACGAGTAGTGTCCTTCTGACAACGAGTTTCTAACAATGACCATCTACGCGATCTTTTATAAAGTGAAGAGCGACAGTAGCTATACATGTGCATAAATAATTTCAGATTAAAATAAGCTCGACCACGCCCTCTTTCCCCGTATTATTTTCTTTAACAGTCCGAAATATCTGGGGGGGGGAGGGGGGGAGACTGGAACCCCCCCCCCCCCCCCTTCCCCCCCGTTTTTCCTCTTCTGACGCCACTGGTATGGTAGAACGCTCCTCGACCTCAAGTTGTGTCAGCTTCAGTGTGCTTTTTGCTCGGCGTTTCTTTTGTCTCGGAAGATAAACCTCCAAAGCAATTACAAACTAAAAAATTGTCAAGGTGCAGGCGAGCTGGTGTATGTTGATCATGATGCAAACTCCCGAGACTGGGAATGAAATTCAAAAGAAATAGTTTAAGAAGAAAGAAAAAAGGGGACAGGACAACATCTCAAAGTCAGCTGAGTTGAGTTTGAGACGTTGTACTGGGCTGAGTTTTCAGCTGAGTTGAGTTTGAGACGTTGTCCTGAGCTGAGTTTGAGACGTTGTGCTGTCCCCTTTTTTCTGTCTTCTTACACTTTTTCTTTCAAATTTCATTCCCAGAGCTGAGTATGAGGCGTTGCCCTGTCCCATTTTTTTCTGTCTTCTTACACTTTTTTTTTTTTCAAATTTCATTCCCAGTATCAGGATTTTGCATCATGTAGAAACTAAGGTTACTATATGCCAGCGTCACTCGGGCGGCGTTCGAGCGGATTACTACCAGCGTGCAAGGGGGTAGGAAGGCAGTTTGCCAGATCGCTTCAAGGTTTTTCTTAGCCTCAACCACCTGCCTGCCCCTGGCCGTTTCGAACTGGATGAGTATCGTTAAACAGTGCGTTCGTGTGATCACTACTGCGTGATGCACGTTAAAGACCCCCCCCCCCCCTCCCCCCAGGCTACTGATCTGCACACGTCACTCTGCACTGGCAAATATTCCAGCACATCCGGGACACTTGTCGTCTCATTTAATTGCCTGACCAACTTGGCGGAGTCTAAATATCACACCGTAACTTTTCTAAACCTGATTTGTGAAAACCAGTGAGGCGTGAAAACCTTATTTGAAACTGAAACTGGGGCGGAACATGAAAACCGGACTTCGAACTTTGCGCACTTGGACTTAAACAAAATTCAAAACCTTCAAAGTTTTTTTTTTTTTTTTTTTTCAAATTTAGCCCTAAAAGAGAATCGAAACCTTCGAACTTTTCGAACTTTATGTACAAAGGAGTTCGAAATCTTCAACTTTATCGAACTTTATGTCTATAAGAATTCGAAACGTTCGAAGTTTTCGAATTTCAGATCCAAAGAAATTCGAAACATTCGAATCTCTCGAATTTCAAGTTAGGAAAGGTCGAAAGTTTCGAATTTTCACGAACCTCAAGTAAAAAAAATATTTGAAATAATCGAACCCGAACTTTTAGAAACCGTGAAAGCTTCGAACCTTTCGAATTCGAAACTCCACAATTTTTTAAAGTTCCGAATTTTTCGAATTGAAATCTCCGTACGGTCGAAAATATCGAAACCTTTTGATTTCGAACATCAGTTCGGTTCGAAAATATCGAAACCTTTCGAATTCGAACCTAGGGTGGTTCGCGGCATCCCTACTTCCAACTAAGTACATTGCTTCAGGATGTACCAGGCTCAAACGAACTCTGATTTTACGTTTAGCATCCGCGTGAACCGTGATATTGTTTAACATTCTAATATTTTAGTAGCTTTTGTTTCTATTTAGTTATATATCATTGAACTCTACTCATTATCATCTAGTCGCGTTTTTACAATAATTTTAAGAAACGTGTTGGAACAATAAAAATAATTCTATAATCTCTGATCTTCATTAGTAGATGTCTACTTACTATTCGGAAACTATTCGAAAATTATTCGATTCGTATTCGTATTCGATTCGGTGCCACAATTATTCGATTCGTATTTGATTCGGTTTCAAAAATCACTATTCGCACACCCCTACTGTTTAGTAGTGCTTTGTGAAATGGAATCACATGTAAGCCTAAATTTTTCGGAATTGAGCGGAGTTGCCCTTTAAAGGGGCCCTGCAAGGACTTTTTTACTGGTTTTTAATTTGCACCGAACCTGAGAGCACTGAACGTAGTAACTTAATGAAACTTTTCTTTTCTCGAATATCGCTTTATTTTAAAAGTTATAGGCAAATTAAAATTACAAAAACAAGCAAAAAAGAACCTCCTTCATGACGTCCTTGGTTGCTTGAGTGGCCGTGAACTAGAGGAGGGCTAGTGAGCTCAGCGAGCGCTCACGGCTGCCGCACTCCGTGTCGAGTGCGCGAGAGGGCGCCACTAAAGCATGTTCTGGATAGGCTGTATGCAGCGGGCAGCCAGAGCGGCTCTCATTGCATTTGCTGCGCGATTAAACGCTAATTCGGCATGACACTTCATTGGCCATAAACGACAGCAAGCACGGGGTAAAGATCAGTTCAGAATGGGAGCCACTTCGCGCTGCCATACCGCGAAACGGCCAAACCGCAAGATAAAGCTGCTCGCCAAAGGACTTCGGAACGCTCGGAGCCGGTCGGAACCTCCTGTTCATACGACCGCAGCGCCGCCGCGTACATCCGGGACCTTTCCGTGTCGGCGCCTGATCCCACTACTCCTTTCTAGTATGCGCCGCCATTTCCTCCGCTTGGTGGCGGGTATGTCGACGGGTCATCTCTTGTTTCCGTACTTTATAAACTGCATTTGTTTCTTTTCTGATCTAAAGTACTGAACAAAAACTACTTTTATAAATAATTAAAACGGTTCGCGCCACTTATATTTTGTGGTTCGACTAAAAAGAAGCTTTTAGCGGCTCTGACCAGTCGTAAGCCCACGACCAAAAACGTCACATATCGCGCGAACCGTTGTTAAACTAGTAGAGTCCGCCATTAAACTGCCAACGCTCTCCTTGGCTTAAGTTGTCCCCTCTCTTAAATCTAGGCTCTCGATGATCCGCACCTATGATCTTGAAAGCCCAAACAATTTAAAATGCACAGTATCTCTCAACGATTAGAGAAACAGATCGTTGTCTCCTAGACATGTGGTCTCACCTAATGCTCTATGTGCAAATGCAAATGAAATGCTAGGAAAATTAACTGTTGCTCTAGCATGCTATAGCTCTATGTACAACAACATATGTTGTTGTACATAAACTATAAAATAATTAAGAGCATGCGTCATGACTCATTCGGATAAAGCAAAGGTGTCAATAAGTAGCTATCGCGCGCTGGCAAACTAAATTACTCAAAGGATTTTCTTGTACATCCAAAAAATGTAGTGTTTTCTCGTTTATTTGTTTGTTGTTTCACAAAACCAAACTACGCTTTGCCGAACGCTCATTCGCCACCCAAATGTAGCACTAGCCCTCCGAACCAGATACCAAAGTTTCAGCACTAACCGTTATATTATTCAAAAGTTATAAATGATTTTCTGAAATTTTCAATTGGAAAATGGTGGCCGACTGAGCTCTCAAATACATATGGAGCTCTACCAGTTACCGGAAACGGGCGAAAGGGGCTCCATTCTACCATTGAACATATCAGAAAATCACGTATAACTTGGTGGTTCGAACTGGTCACACTGGTCGGCTGGTCATGATGGTTGCACTGGTCATGGTGGTTGAACTGGTCACACTGGTTCGACAAAAATATTTTCATTTGTTCACGCTACCACTGCGCTTCGGAAATCTTTATTATACACAAATGTAGGCACAATACGCCTACTACAAGCATCAGCTGAACATACATTGAGCACATACACATACACAGCACGTGCAAACATCAATACAACGGCACACTAACCCGATCACTACTTCCGAGCTCTGCGTTTCCGTCTTTTATACTGGTCGTTTTGAACGTACGGAATTTCTCGGTGACCGCCTAAACAATAAAAAATATTCCCAGCATTGGTATTTTTTTCCAGCAATGCCATACCTCTGAGAATATTTTGAACGGCTCAGGGGATGAATCTCTTAGTAAAAAGTAAACGCTGGATCATGCCGTAATTATTTGAAAGCCAATAAATCAAAGTGAGAAAGCCAATAACTAAAGTGAGAAAGAGGGGTCAAACTAGTAACCAGTTTGGTCAATCTGGCTACCAGTTGGACCAGTTCGGCCAGTCTGATGACCAGTTCGGCGTCTAGTGACCAGTTCGGCCAATCTGCTGACGAGTTCGGCCAGTCTGGTGACCAGTTCGACCAATCTGGTGACCAGTTAGGCCAATATGGTGACCAGTGAGGCCAATCTGGTGACCAGTTAGAAGGCAATCTGGTGACCAGTTAGATCAATATGGTTACCAGTTAGACCAGTCTGGCTACCAGTTACACCAGTTTGATTTCCTGTTAGACCAGTCTCACCAGTTCAAATACCAGTCTGACCAGTTAGATTTTCAAACTGGTCTTTCAATATATATATATATATATATATATATATATATATATATATATATATATATATATATATATATATATATATTATTGCGGCTCTTATATATATTATATATAAGAGCCGCATGCGGCTCGCGAGCCGCATGCGGCTCTTCGCGTGGTCAAGTGCGGCTCGCGGCTCCCTCCCCAACTCCCCCACCCCCTCCCTGCATCAACTCCCGGTCATACGAGCACTTCCCCAAAAAGAGAAATAGAACGCGTTTTAAATTGAAAGTCAGGTTGCGGTTTGGACTGTCTTGTGCTACTGCTACCTTACGCACAGTTGAACTGCTTTTGACTCTGATAGATTGAAAGTAGTTCGAGTTTCGTGTATTGCTCTGCATAAACGTTTGCCCCCCTCCCCTCCTCTCCTCCTCCCCCCCCCCCCCCCTACCCCTGCGGCTCTTAGAAGTTTCGTGGTTTTTGTTTGCGGCTCTTAGGCTGCGTCAGCCTGGCCACCCCTGATATATATATATATATATATATATATATATATATATATATATGGGGACACGTTATAGATTTGCACAAGAAAGCAATTCTGCTCCAGATACTTGTAGCAGCACACAACTTGACCTCAGTACTTGTGGTCACTCATGCTCCGAAAACCTGCCAAATAAAATAAGCTAAATGTGCAGTGCAGTATCACGTCCGTGATGTGCTGAAATTTGCCATACCGGTTTTTCTGGGCACCGTTGTGTTAAAGGGAAGCTGAAGAGGTTCTTGAAACCAGGGTGTCGAACCGGTCATTATTTCAGTTCGCGTTTCGGTTTCGGGAGTCAGTAGCATTGTATTTTGTTCCGGTTCGGTTCCGGTTTAGGGTAGCGCACATAATATCACTCCGGTTACCGGTTTTAATGAGCGCGAACCGGTTCGAACCGGTTCTTAACTCGACCTTTGAATATTGACTGAGCACTTCCTGCAGCCTTTTCTGAGCACGAGATATTTGCAATAGACCCATCCCAATACTGCTCCCTCTTCAGCCAGATAAAAAAAAATAAAACTCTGCACAGTGACGGGCGCAAAAGACACCATTAATGGGAAAGGCTATTACTTGTATATTACTGTTCTTAAGTGAAAGATATATAAGCGATCGGCTTTCCATTTTTGTGGTACCTTTTGCACACGCAGCTGTGCAGTATTTCAAAATCTGCCAGAAGAGGGCGTATTTTCTGGATGGGTCCATAGATCTTTCCAAAAAAGAGCCTGTGGCCGGTGCCATCTTTAGTGTTCGGGGGTATAGCGCGTGCTTTGCTCGCTTTCCGAAGCGACGAACACGCACGTGCTGGGCTGTGAAGATCACACGCTGGGCTCTGATTTTGTAAACAGTAAAAAGGTATCTAGGTAGATTCCTTGCCCTCCATATGTTTTGATTTGTTTTGCTCTACACACACGTTTTTTTTCTTTTTATACATGCAACCTGTTTTCGGCACTGAGCAAGATGTCACAGCAATGCCCAGTGGCATAGGCAGAGGGGGGGTTTGTGGGGTTGAACCCCCCCCCCCTCCCCCAAATGCCAAGCCTACACCCCCCCCCCCCCCCCCCCCCCGCCGGGGGCCCGCTGGCTCCCCTTCACACACAGTCGGTTTTGCGCGGGGCATGGAGCAAAGGGGACAGCGCGGACTATCTCCAACTTATATTTCGGGAAAAGTGTTTCGGGGGTAGAAAATGCTCAAATAAATAAAACAGGCAATATTCCTTCATTCATATATATATAACGGGATGCGGAACTTGATCTCAGATATATAGAGAACGGATATTTCGAAACACTTGTGGGGTGAAGGATGGCAATTTCAATGCCAAGTATAACAACCTATCCTCACTAAAATACACATTTCAATCAAACCAAGCGAACATAATAAAACGAACAGATGGTGATAATATAAAACAATGTCAGTGATGTAAGTAATATTAAATGAATTGTAAAAACAAATGCACTGTAAGCAAAGGGGTGGCGCTGCGCTCACACACACTTTGAGTACTGATCAGAATTACGTGCTTTCGACTAAAATTATTAATAAAGAGTTTATTTCCGTCGTATGTTGATGGTGGCGAGCAAAGAAAAAAGCTGTATGGCACAGCTTGACAAGTCCTTGACAAATGAACGAAATAAAAAAAAAACATTTACAAATCTTGATTACCACAATTTAACAAAGCGTGTTTCGAACATAATATATTTTATCATCGGCTATAACAGGAAAGTGACCTATTTGCAGACAGAAGTTATGAGACCCCAAAAGTTTAGTTCATACTAATATTTATTTGTGGAGAAAATTAGTCGAATTTCTCTAAAATATTGGAATTCAGTACATTGTCTCAATGTACTGAATTCCAATATTTTATCTTCAAGTAGGTTAAGTATTTTCGGGATAGTATGTTTAAGCATTTGTGTGCTATAGTTCGTTCTTGCAGTGACCACCTCCCAACATTCCGCACGACGGGTAGAACACGCGTGAATATTTTGAGAGAGCTGTCCAAGGTTTATCAAAACGTTTGAACCCCTAATTTGTTCTAGTTTTACATTAGTCACACGTTTATATCTAAGTAGAGCATGTATATTCATAACGCGAAACTTCTTAAATAAACTAGCTGTGTGGAAGTCAAATGGAACGTCTTCTATAGCCCTTAACTTTTTTTTTTTTTTTGCAACAAGTGTATTTTTTAAATTTGTTGAGTTGTTGTACTTCAGACTAAATTACAATTGTTTATGGGGAGTAAAATAACGAATTGTATATTAATAATTTAACCTTTGCTGGTAACATGTACCGGTGGCGGTTTATCACACCTACTACTTATGACAGCTTAGCTTAGAAACTAAGGTAGTTGACATGACTATCCCATGACATATTCTCAGTAAAAATGGCACTTAAGAGCTTGAAA
This sequence comes from Ixodes persulcatus, assembly GCA_013358835.2. NCBI lineage: Eukaryota > Metazoa > Arthropoda > Arachnida > Ixodida > Ixodidae > Ixodes > Ixodes persulcatus. Next base: position 458,557 of record JABSTQ010010617.1, read on the forward strand.
GAGTTTACAATCTCTATTTAGACAAGTTCAAAACGATATCTCTTGTGATTGTGACTAGCTTATGATTTGGGCGAAAAAGCACTGCTTTTGTTTTGTCTATGTTGATCTGTAGTGAATTAATACGACTCCAAGTTGCTAATGCAGATAACGCCTGATTTGCCATTACAAATAGCACATCAACATTTTCAGCTGAAAAAAGCTAACTAGAGTCGTCGGCATAGCTGATAAATGTTGTACCATAGTAAATATTTACAATATCATTAAAGGGGCCCTGCAATCATATTTAAGCGTCTGCTTATTTTGCGGTTTCCACGTCTCTTGGGGTTCGGGAAAGCCAGCGGGCATGGAGAGAGTAACTAAATATCAGTGCGCCATATTTTAACCGGACGACGCGGAAACCTCCTCCGCCTACGAGGGCGACCCGCGTTGCCGAAAGCGCGCGAAATGTGACGTCTTTGGTCCTGGGCTTACTACTGGTCAGAGCCGCTAAAAGCTTTTTTTCAGTCGAGATACAAAATATAAGTGTCGCGAACCGTTTCAATTATGTATGAAACTAGTTTTTGTTCAGTATTTTAGATCAGAAAAGAAACAAATGCAGTTTGTAAAGTACGGAAACAAGAAATGATCCGTCGACGTACCCGCCACCAAGCGGCGGAAAAAACGGCGCATACTAGAAAGGGCTAGTGGGATGAGGCCCCGACGAACGGCGAGCGTAGAAAAATCCCGGGTGTACGCGGCAGCGCTGCGATCGTATACCGGCTCGAGCATCCGACCGCTTCCGAGCGTTCCGAAGGCCTTCGGCGCGGGCTTGGTTGGCGATTTGGCCATTTGGCGGTGTGGCAGCGCGAAGTGGCTCCCGTTCTAAACTGATCTTTACCCGTGTTTGCTGTCGTTTGTGGCCAATGAAGTGTTATGCCGAATTAGTCTTTAATCGCGCAGCAAATGCAATGCGAGCCGCCCTGGCCGCCCGCTTCATACAGCCTATCCAAAACATGCTTTAGTGGCGCCCTCTCGAGCCGTCGACACGGAGTGCGGCAGCCGTGTATGCTCGATGAGCCCACTACCCTTCCTCTAGTTCACGGCCACTCAAGCCAGGACCTACGACGTCATGAAGGAGGTTATTTTTTGCTTGTTTTTGTAATTCTAATTTGCCTATAACTTTTAAAATAAAGTGAAATTTTAGAAAAGAAAAGTTTCATTAAGTTACTACGTTCAGTGCGCTCAGGTTCGGTGCAAATTAAAAACCAGTAAAAAAGTCATTGCAGGGCCCCTTTAACGTAAATATTGAAAAGAAAACGACCTAATATACATCCCTGTGGAACACCAGAAAGAATACGCTTCGAACTTGACGAATATCCATCAATATATTAATTGCATTTGATGCTGTAAGTAAGACTCACTCGCTGCAAAGCATGCCCTCGAATCCCATATGCATCCATTTCGCTAGTAAATTTCACAATTGAGCAATCAAAAGCCTTTGTGAAGTCTATAAAGGTTCCAAGAACAATTTTTTTTTCTTCAAATTTTCAAGATGAATTCTTTCTGGACGAGTAGCGCAGCCTCGGTAGATTTTGCTTTATAAAACCAAACGCATATCAAGTTATGCTTAGTTGAAAAATTATTATACGTTTTTGAAGTACCTTTTCAAATGCTTTAGAAAATACTGGCAATAGAGAAATCGGTCTGTAATTACCCATAACATTTACACTCCCTTTTTGTGTAGTACTGGCACTTTTGCTATTTGCATTCGTTTAGGAAAAACACCAGTCATCAAAGAAATATTAAATATGCGTTAGCACTGACGCTAATAAATGAACAACATAATTAACAGGCCTTATTTGTAACCATCCACGTCACAAGCTTCACTTTTCTTAAGTTGTAAAATCACATTAATGACCTCAGGTTCTACAACCGGATCTAAAAAAATCGAGCTGCTGTTTCTATCATCAAAAACGCAATACTTTACAGTAACCATCCCGTCTCCAATATTCACAAAATGCAGGTTAAAAGCGTTCGCCAAAGAACATTCGGTTAGTTCAACAGTGTTACGCACTATTTTATTAATTGAAATAGATGAACGGTTTCGATTTTAAAAAGAATTTTAACTCCTTCCGCGTGACGTCCGTACACCCCTCTGCTGCCTTGAACACCTTGCAAGTAGTAGCGTTCTTTAGCACGCCGTAAATTACCACGAATAAAAAAGTAACTGTGACTAGTTATTTCAGAAAGAAATTTACAGGCTTTCTTGATGATTTCATTTATGCCAAGCGCCTAGATATTAAGATGCAGCCGCCTGCGTTCACGGCAAAGATTATCCAGGACATCCTCCGCTTGAACTTCCATGTCGCGGTGAGCTGCGAGCATTCAAAAGCGCTAAACCGAGCAGTCGCTCATTCGAAGTGGACGCTCCCAGGTATGTTTTCAGCCGTCGCAGTGAAGAAAATTAGTTCTCGGCTTCTGCCGTTGTTACGGGCAGAGTCGCTGGGATCTCGAGGAGACGATGAACGTTTGGGAATAGGGCCTCCGGACAGAAGGCGACCGGACAGAGGGCGACCGCCTGTAGCCCAAACGTGACGGGCGTTTCACGTTTCTCCCTCTCGCATTTGGCAGCCCATATGAGCAGCTCACATTGGAGTTCAGGAAATAAAACCAGGCCTGAATAGAGCTCCAAAAACTCTTCAGCGCCGAGACCTGCCCCGCTTTCCAAGATCTTTGCAAGCAGAAGCGACGAAAGCAATTGCAACGTACGCCGGTGCTTTTTAAATCTCCCATCTAACTTTGCCATCAGGTAATCCATGAAACGAAGGAACACGGAACGCTTAGAATGCTCTTCCGTGCTTCTAGCGGGAATGTTAAAGCGGTGACGTTGCCGACTTGTTACTCGCCCGGCATCTAAATTTCGACTTCAGCTGTCTCGGCCCTTTTGATGGCGGCTTGGAATATTGCCTAGTGTTTGTGCATAAACGCTTGCTCTAATTTTGCAATTTTTTTTTGTTTGTTGCTGTTTAATTTTTTTTTATGACAGTATAGCTATTTTTTTTTGTTTTGTCTGGCCGGCACGCGTTGGTAATGCAGTGGTACCTCAAAAAGCGGAGGGAGTTGTGTGCTGTGGGGAAGCTTTTAAAGTTGGTGGGCCGCAACTACGGTAGAACAGTGAGCCACCATGCCCGTATTCTTGTAAATGAAGCCTGCGCCGTTTTGAAAAATGACAATGCAGCTTTACCCGTTTGATCTTAACAGCGCCTTCCTAATCTTGCGCGAGCGTCCGTACCGCCGAGTTCACCCTGCTTCGTCATTTGTGTGTGTGTGTGTGGGTGTGTGGGGGGGTGGGGGGGGGGGGGTAACAATACCGGTGAACCCCTGAACCCCTCCCGAAATAAAATCCTGGCTACGCCACTGGCTATGCCCCAGAGTGCTGACAGGGAACAAGAGGAACAAATGTGCCGTAAAACACAGAACAGAGACATCGAGTGCGCAGTTGGGTAGTTTATAGAATCCCGGGATACTACAACGAAATTTCGGCGCTCATTTTTTGGTCTATATCTGTTCAAAAGCAGTATCACATGGAGCATACCAATATCTTGTTAAAAAAGTCTCGAAAAGGAATTTTAAAACGAATTAAACGATTAGCAAAGAGCACCTGGTGGATGTCGCTAACGCCTCGTTTGTAATGCTCGTCTAGGAACCTTGACAGCTGGTGACGGAGGTTGTCTCGCCTCCGGCCACGACGAGAGAAGGGGGGAAGGAGGAACATCCCCTCTTCCCGAGAATCCCTTTTGTGTGTCGCAGAAGTCGCTATTGTCCCCCTACAAGATTATAGAAGATTAACCCGTCACTCAAAATTCGTACAAAAGCAGCCGCTTCGGTGAGTGGAACGACTAGGCCATCCTCTCGGCGTCAGCCTCGCCGTAGCTTTGCTCGTCTCGAGACGACCTACGTCACGATTGCGTTGGATGTCACGTGCTCTAAGCTGGGCCTTCTCCGAGCGCTTGCAAGAGTGGGCCGTTTATAACGAAAAATACAGCCACCAGGATCAAAATACAAACGTGCGATTGTCATTTACGGATATTGTGGATCATATTCAACCTATCTTTGAACACGACGGGAATATTTCAAATTTCGTTGAAGTATCCCTTTAAGCTGTGGTCGTGTATACATCGGCCACACCGGCCGACGTGTCAATGACCGGGCACGTGAAAACGCACGTATAATGAAATGTGACTTCATCTTGACAGCGCTTCGGGTTCCGGCGGAAAAACGCTGCTCTAAAGATCTCGTGGCGATGCTTTGTCTAGTCACTTTTACTTTTAGATGCGGAGCATCTCTTGCTCGGGTCTATGTCCCGCGGCGTCGTAGTCCGCACTCACACTACGCATGCGCAACTCTCCTCCTTCCCTCTCTCCAACAGCTGCGCGTTACCAACACCACCTAGAGCGAAGGCCGCAGCGCTCGGAGTTGTGACGTCACAGATTCACGACGAGTGGGCCGACCTGAGAGGAAGGCTTCTCCGCAACACATGCTCTCTTTTTTTTTTTTTTTTTTTTTTTTTGTTGTCTTAACTGTGTTTTCCCAAAGACACCAAGCAGCGCATGCTCCGGTCTTTTTTTTTTTTTTTTTTTGTTTTTTTTTTCGCTTTTCTCCGAGCCCAGGTCTCCCGGGGCTTGCGCCATAGCCATTTTTGTCCC